>CM038722.1:36052181-36204681 GCA_021613375.1 Megaleporinus macrocephalus | reverse complement strand
ACCACCCGAGAGTTGAGCTGGTACGAGACGTCGCCAGTTTCATCTTGACTTTCGTCTAGATCCTTGTGGATGGAGATGTTGGGGTGGCTCAGGTTTTTATAGCTGACCAAAGCCACATAGGCAAACCCTGGAGAGATGTTCGGGAGCGTTAGGTTGATCTGAATGGTTCTGGGATTTTTAGCTCCAAGTGTGTGCGTGAGTACCTACCTGGGTAATCTTTACCCACTACTGTTTTCCAACTGATGTTTAGATGAACACCCTCACTTCTCATAGTCACAGTACCATTGGGCGGAGTCGCATCTTTCCGCACCTCAAGACACGTATCTGTGTGGAAGAATCACCAAGAAGGCAAATCCATTACATCCAAATTCTGTGGGAATCCCATTATATACAATACCTACATTTAGAGTTATACAATCAACCTAATGAGAAACTGTAACTCAGTTTATATACAATACCTACATTTAGAGTTATACAATCAACCTAATGAGAAACTGTAACTCAGTTTATATACAATACCTACATTTAGAGTTATACAATCAACCTAATGAGAAACTGTAACTCAGTTTATATACAATACCTACATTTAGAGTTATACATTCAACCTAATGAGAAAATGTAACTCGGTTTATATACAATACCTACATTTAGAGTTATACAATCAACCTAATGAGAAACTGTAACTCGGTTTATATACAATACCTACATTTAGAGTTATACAATCAACCTAATGAGAAACTGTAACTCAGTTTATATCACAATACCTACATTTAGAGTTATACATTCAACCTAATGAGAAACTGTAACTCAGTTTATATCACAATACCTACATTTAGAGTTATACATTCAACCTAATGAGAAACTGTAACTCAGTTTATATACAATACCTACATTTAGAGTTATACATTCAACCTAATGAGAAACTGTAACTCAGTTCATAAACAATACCTACATTTAGAGTTATACATTCAACCTAATGAGAAAGTGTAACTCAGTTTATAAACAATACCTACATTTAGAGTTATACACTCAACCTAATGAGAAAGTGTAACTCAGTTTATATACAATACCTACATTTAGAGTTATACACTCAACCTAATGAGAAAGTGTGTGCTTTACCTGACATGTGATTGTTCATTATGGTGCGGGGACTGTTGAGCTGGGGTCCAATGAGGTGGAGTGTATCCTCCATTGCCCCTAGAAACATACTCAGCGTTGATTTGTCCTTCATATTAGCGCTGGACACCACATCATCACTCAGACTCATGAGGTTCTGGAAAGAGGAACCACAGAACCCAAGATAAATCCCATTTTTATCTTTACCAATAACTGAATTCTGGATATTGGACGATACTGAGGGTTGTTTTTAATTTAAATTCTGTAATTCTGTATACCTCACTGTGTCTAACTGCAGACTGTAATTAAAACTAAAGAGTAATGCAAATGAAAATAAACAAAACACTATCATAAGAAATGATTAATATACTATTACATATTATGTATAACATATTATAATGTTAATTTACATCTGGATCATGCAAAAGCAAAAACAAACAACAATTATAGTTCATAGTCTATTAATATATCAAAAAAATATATATAAACATTCAAGGAAAAACATTTAATAAATAAGTCTATCAATCTTGAAGGGAATTATTCCTGCACAGGGATTTTATTTTATTAATAACTTTTTCATGCTCATGAATATCTATGAGCAAAGAAAATTAGAAAAAAAAATATAGGAAGGAAATAAAGGTAATTAGGAAAATACTCTGTAATGTGATGATTCATAATTATCACATGACAGATTTTCTGTTCTCTTGATAAAAACAAAAAATTTAGATATTTAACATGATTTGCAATAATTCGCTGTGGCTAAGAGACATTGGACGGACTAATATTTTATGTGTAACAGACACATCTGGCCAATTTGTATCAGAACAGTACATCACTGTCCAATAGTTGGGAATCACTCCAAAATGTTTGAAGTCACTATATATACAGGGTGAAAATTCTCTTCAAAGGTTTGAAATTACTGTTTAAAAGTTAGAATCACTTTTCAAAAAGTTTGAAAATTCCTGTCAAAAAGCAGTTACCTCTAGGAGAGTTTCTCCAGAGTCATGATACGCATCCGGATCTCTCAGTGACTGACAGCTCGACTTGTAGAGATTTAGTAAATTATCCATTACAGCCTGATAGATAGATAGATAGATAGATGGATAGATAGATAGATAGATAGATAGATAGATAGATAGATAGATAGATAGATAGATAGATAGATAGATAGATAGATAGATAGATAGATAGATAGATAGATAGATAGATAGATAGATAGTTATTTTCTGTAGGTATGACAGTAACAGAGTGATATGAGGTATAAACAGAAGATCAGTACCTGCTTCCGTGTGATGTTGACTTTGTCACACTGCAGCTCTGCACACACACACACACACACACACACACACACACACACACACACACACACACACACACACACACACACAGTGAAACAGTTTCATTATAGACAGACACTCACAGCAGGAGTCTGGTTTGTCAGGAATTTCAGAAGAAGCCACCTGAGATACACTCACTGACAAAACGTAGCACACCCAGATAGACGTGTGGGTCTGTTTCCCCCCACAGCTCTATAGAGACTCTCAGAGGCTACAGCTGGGTCGTGGGCGAGAGATCTGCACCACCGTACTAACCAATACACCACCGTACTAACCACTACACCACCATACTAACCACTACACCACCATACTAACCACTACACCACCATACTAACCACTACACCATACTGACCACTACACAACCGTACTAACCACTACCCCACCGTACTAACCACTACACCACCGTACTAACCACTACACCACCGTACTAACTACTACACCACCATACTAACCACTACACCACCATACTAACCACTACACCACCATACTAACCACTACACCACCGTACTAACCACTACACCACCGTACTAACCACTACACCACCATACTAACCACTACCCCACCATACTATCATTACACCACCGTACTAACCACTACACAACCGTACGAACCACTACACCACCATAATAACCACTACACCACCATACTAACCACTACACCACCGTACTAACCACTACACAACCGTACTAACCACTACCCCACCGTACTAACCACTACACCACCATACTAACCACTACACCACCGTACTAACCACTACACCACCGTACTAACCACTACCCCACCATACTAACCACTACACCACCATACTAACTACTACACCACCGTACTAACCACTACACCACCGTACTAACCACTACACCACCATACTAACCACTACACCACCATACTAACCACTACACCACCGTACTAACCACTACACCACCATACTAACATTACACCACCGTACTAACCACTACACCACCACACTAACCACTACACAACCGTACTAACCACTACACCACCATAATAACCACTACACCACCATACTAACCACTACACCACCGTACTAACCACTACACCACCGTACTAACCACTACCCCACCGTACTAACCACTACACCACCGTACTAACCACTACACCACCGTACTAACCAATACACCACCGTACTAACCACTACACCACCGTACTAACCACTACACCACGGTACTAACCATTACACCACCATACTAACCACTACATCACCGTACTAACCACTACACCACCGTACTAACCATTACACCACCGTACTAACCACTACACCACCGTACTAACCACTACACCACCGTACTAACCATTACACCACCGTACTAACCACTACACCACCATACTAACCATTACACCACCGTACTAACCACTACACCACCATACTAACCACTACACCACCGTACTAACCACTACACCACCGTACTAACCATTACACCACCGTACTAACCACTACACCACCGTACTAACCATTACACCACCACACTAACCACTATACCACCGTACTAACCACTACACCACCGTACTAACCACTACACCACCGTACTAACTACTACACCAACGTACTAACCACTACACCACCGTACTAACCACTACCCCACCATACTAACCACTTCACCACCGTACTAACCACTACACCACCGTACTGACCACCATACCACCGTACTAACAACTACACCACCGTACTAACCACTACACCACCATACTAACCACTACACCACCATACTAACCATTACACCACCACACTAACCACTATACCACTGTACTAACCACTACACTACCGTACTAACCACTACACCACCGTACTAACCACTACACCACCGTACTAACCGCTACACCACCGTACTAACCACTACACCACCGTACTAACCACTACACCACCGTACTAACCGCTACACCACCGTACTAACACTACACCACCGTACTAACCACTACACCACCGTACTAACTACTACACCACCGTACTAACCATTACACCACCGTACTAACCACTACCCCACCGTACTAACCACTACACCACTGTACTAACCACTACACCACCGTACTAACCATTACACCACCGTACTAACCACTACACCACCGTACTAACCATTACACCACCATACTAACCACTACACCACCGTACTAACCACTACACCACCGTACTGACCACCATACCACCGTACTAACAACTACACCACCGTACTAACCACTACACCACCATACTAACCACTACACCACCATACTAACCATTACACCACCACACTAACCACTACACCACCATACTAACCACTACACCACCGTACTAACCGCTACACCACCGTACTAACACTACACCACCGTACTAACCACTACACCACCGTACTAACCATTACACCACCGTACTAACCACTACACCACCGTACTAACCATTACACCACCATACTAACCACTACACCACCATACTAACCATTACACCACCACACTAACCACTATACCACCGTACTAACCACTACACCATAGTACTAATCACTACACCACCGTACTAACCACTACACCACCATACTAAACACTACACCACCATACTAACTACTACACCACCGTACTAACCACTACACCACCGTACTAACCACTACCCTACCATACTAACCACTACACCACCGTACTAACCACTACACCACCATACTGACCACCATACCACCGTACTAACAACTTCACCACCGTACTAACCACTACACCACTGTACTAACCACTACACCACTGTACTAACTACTACACCACCATACTAACCACTACATCACCATACTAACCACTACACCACCGTACTAACCACTACACCACCGTACTAACCACTACACCACCGTACTAACCACTACACCACCGTACTAACCACTACACCGCCATACTAACCACTACACCACCGTACTAAACACTACACCACCATACTAACTACTACACCACCGTACTAACCACTACACCACCGTACTAACCACTACCCTACCATACTAACCACTACACCACCGTACTAACCACTACACCACCATACTGACCACCATACCACCGTACTAACAACTTCACCACCGTACTAACCACTACACCACTGTACTAACCACTACACCACTGTACTAACTACTACACCACCATACTAACCACTACATCACCATACTAACCACTACACCACCGTACTAACCACTACACCACCGTACTAACCACTACACCACCGTACTAACCACTACACCACCGTGCCGCCTACGTTCACACATATAAGGTTTGATTCTAACAGAGTGTGTTCTTGGTGGTGTGTCTTTCTCAGTGAGTGTATATAGTAGCTACGCTGCTTTAAAGCCACTAACATACTTCAGACGAGGTGTCCAGGTTTTTCACCGGCGCTGTTCTCTCACCTGTGCATTTGCTCTGGTTGTTTCCGTAGTTACTGTATCCAGGTTTGCAGGTGCAGTGGTAGCTGCCAGGAGAGTTGGAGCAGTTTCCATGTTCTCCACATCTGTATTCCTCACTTTCACATTCATCGATATCTGAGAGAGACACACTCTGTTACTGTTACTGGTACATGTGTTTATAGTTACTGTATCACATCACTAAACAGTGATTCAGTTCAGTGATTCAGTTCAGTGATTCAGTTCAGTGATATAAGTACCTGTAAGAATTAGAAATACTGATATGATGAACTAAAGGTACTGAAGGTGATTCCAGAGGAACATGACCTGCTTGGTGAGACAAGATACCATTGCTGTCCAAACAAAAACATCTCCTTTTTTGTGGCAATTTTTATTTCTATGCATCATTTGAACCCCACAGCTGGTGTTTACATTGTATATAAGTTTCATAATGAACGGACCAATAGAAATGCTCCAAATTAGCTTGTGAAAAATTCTGGTTCCATTGACTTACATTAAAAGTGAAGGCAGTTTTTGGCCTCTCCTGTAAAGTTGCCATTTTGGAGATGCTTGTTTTTATTTGGACAGCAAAGATGTGTGTGTGTGTGTGTGTTCTCTTCTTGCTATACTTGTGAGGACCTTACAAGCAGAATGCAACATTAGAGAACACAGCAGCCCAACACCACCACGTCAGTGTCACTGCAGTGCTGAGAATGACCCACCATCCTAATAGTATCTGCTCTGTGGTGGTCCTGTGGGGGTCCTGATCATTAAAGAACTGAGTAATAAAGTATACAGAGAATCAGATGAACTACAGTCTGTAAGTGGAGCTCCTGTATGTGGAGCTGGTAGAGAGTGAAGCTGTGTGAGATGGACTCCAGGCTGGCTGTGGGTTTAGTAGAGCTGCTGCCTGTAGTGAGTGCAGATGAGTGTTAACATGTTGAGCTTAGCGTGGCTAAGAAGCGAAGCAGTGTCCGCGCTACTTGACCCTCACCTTTGCAGGGCGTACTGCTGCTGTTGCCCTCGTTACGAAACCCCAGGGGGCAAGTGCAGGTGAAATTGCCAGGTGTGTTATTGCATGAGCCATGGGGGCCACACACAGGGGGCACTATAGCACAATCATCAATGTCTGCAGTGAAGACACACACACACACGGACAGATAATCACACACAGTGAGTTAGAGTGGTGAGTAAGAGGGCGTGGCAGGTTTATTAAAGAGGCAGTTAAAGACTAATAAACACACATACACAGACACACACTGAAAGAACGACCCAGCAGCGTAGCACTGATTCAGAATACCATAAACATTCCAGCAACCACAACAACAACAACAACAACAACACAATACCTGTATCAACAATGGATCTACTGAGTGGTCTACTAAGTAGTCTACTAAGTGATCTACAGAGTAGTCTACTGAGTGATCTACTAAGTAGTCTACTACGTGATCTACTGAGTGGTCTACTGAGTGGTCTTCTGAGTAGCCCACTAGGTGATCTACTGAGTAGTCTACTGAGAGATCTACTAAGTAGTCTACTAAGTGATCTACTTAGTGATCTACTGAGTGGTCTACTGAGTAGTTAATTAAGTGATCTACAGAGTAGTCTACTGAGTGATCTACTGAGTGGTCTACTGAGTGGTCTTCTTAGTAGTCTACTGAGTGTTCTTCTGAGTAGTCCACTGAGTGATCTACTAAGTAGTCTACTGAGTAATCTACTCAGTTATCTACTGAGTGGTCTACTGAGTGATCTGCTGAGCAGTCTACTGAGTGATCTACAGAGTAGTCTACTTAGTGATCTACTGAGTGGTCTACTGAGTGATCTGCTGAGCAGTCTACTGAGTGATCTACAGAGTAGTCTACTGAGTGGTCTACTGAGTGATCTACAGAGTAGTTTACTTAGTGATCTACTGAGTGGTCTACTGAGTGGTCTACTAAGTGATCTACACAGTGGTTTACAGAGTAGTCCACTGAGTGGTCTACTGAGTGATCTGCTGAGCAGTCTACTGAGTTATCTACAGAGTAGTCTACTGAGTGATCTGCTGAGCAGTCTACTGAGTGATCTACAGAGTAGTCTACTGAGTGATCTACTGAGTGGTCTACTGAGTGATCTGCTGAGCAGTCTACTGAGTGATCTACAGAGTAGTCTACTGAGTGGTCTACTGAGTGATCTACAGAGTAGTCTACTTAGTGATCTACTGAGTGGTCTACTAAGTGATCTACACAGTGGTTTACAGAGTAGTCCACTGAGTGGTCTACTGAGTGATCTGCTGAGCAGTCTACTGAGTTATCTACAGAGTAGTCTACTGAGTGATCTGCTGAGCAGTCTACTGAGTGATCTACAGAGTAGTCTACTGAGTGGTCTACTGAGTGATCTACAGAGTAGTCTACTTAGTGATCTACTGAGTGGTCTACTAAGTGATCTACACAGTGGTTTACAGAGTAGTCCACTGAGTGATCTACTTAGTGATCTACTTAGTGATCTACTGAGTGATCTACGTAGTGATCTACTGAGTGGTCTACTGAGTGATCTACTGAGTGAGCCACTGAATGGTCTACAGAATGATCTACTGGTCTTGGTCAATAAGTAAAAACAGTAAAACGAGAAATAAATGAGTTATGCTGAAAGTGTGAATAAATTAAAACACCAGTACAAAATCATTTCCCTTTATTTCTATATTATATATATATATGATGTTGTTTTCTAAAGAAAAACAAATACCTACAAAATGCCAAAACCTTTGATGCTTTTAATGTAGCTAATGGAACCTGACGTGATTTCTATTGGTCCATTCATCATAAAATGTAAACACAATGTAAACAACAGCTGCTCTGCTTAGACCATATAGAAAAAACAACTGATAAAAATAAAGTTACAGCAACGATATACAATTACACAATATAAAAATAGACAATTTATGTGTATATACACTGATCACCCATAAACATCGAAATCATCTGCTTCTACATTACATTTACTCAGAAACTCAACAACAAGAGAACTAGTACCAGAACTTCTGCACACAGCATACAACAAGCAAAACAGTTCAGGCCGTTTATCAAATTAAAGACAGTGAACCAGAATCTCACACCAGCTCTTACCTGTACAGTTGGTGGATCCTGTGATGATCTGGTAACCAGGTAAACACTCACACGAGTATGAGCCGATGGTGTTCCTACACGTTGTGTTTTTGGAACAATTGTTGCTTGTTAAACACTCGTTAATATCTGAGCAGTGGATGAGAGAGAGAGAGAGCAGGAGGAATTTAGGGTGGGTTTGTTTACAGCAGTAGAAGAATCAGAATTAATGCTCTTAATTACATACTATTAACAACAGGAGCTACACTAGTACAGGCCAGAGTGATCTAAGAGAGTGTCTCCCTCTCACGTTTACAGAGGCCAGAGTGATCTGAGAGCTCTAGGAGTGTTTAAGGTGTCTCACCTAGGCACTGTCCAGTAACGGCAGTAAAGTTGACGCTACTGGACTGAAATCCTGGCTGACAGGTACAGAAGTAGCTGCCGTTTGTGTTGTGACAGACTGAATCATTTCCACACGGATTGTTCTTACACTCATCCTCATCTGAAAGAGAGAGAATAATGATAGATAGATAGATAGATAGATAGATAGATAGATAGATAGTATATATATATATATATATACAACTGTATTTAACTAGTAGAAGTAGATTTACAGTATTTGTATTGGGTTCAACAGTAAAAGACAATCAATAGTATATAAACAGACAAACAGAAGTGAATACTGCTTCCTAGCTCATAGGCGAGTACATATAAATCCCACAGTCAATTTCTGAGCCCAGCAAAAACAGGACTGAGCTGAAATGAGTTTTTTCATTAACCAGCTTCTTGTTAGATTTTCCCATTGTTCCCAGTTTTCCACCATTTGAATGGGCTAATTTTAAAAAATGAAGCGAATAGGAAGCCAACTACAGCCATAAAGTGGCGTTAGTCCCATATGTCCATCAGTTACACTTAAGTTTTAAGCTACTGCTGCGGAGCCTCTCAGCTTGTAGGCTGAGGCTGCAGTGTCACAAGAAGCAGCTGGCTGAACCAAGAGCATCTGCTGGTCTCCATGCAAGGCTAATGACTAATGGCTCTTAACTGTCTTTTCCTCTTTAACTCAGTACAGTCACATGTGGCTCCTTCTACTATAAACTGGAGTGACTCCTCATTTATACCATAACTTTAATATCACCAAATCCAGACTCCAGTTATACTGGACTGTGTGTTTCTGAGTCAGTAGTGAGATCCAGTCAGAGTGTTACCTTCACAATTGTTCCCATCTGTCATGTATCCAGGAGGACATGAATTAGTCTTCCTGGTCAGGACCACCGGGAGGAGACCTAAAGAGGGAGAAAAGAACATGGGTTTGAAGGTCCATCCATATACACAACTGTGTAAAAGCCTGAGGCACCTGAGCTGATAGTTTATTATCTGATCAATAAGTGTCTGATCACCAGTAAGAACAGCAGATCTGATTAGAACAGATGTAAATAATCATACATACAATACAAAGTAACATGAATATGTTATTGTGAGAGAAGTAGATCAGATCTTGAACTCCAGTTTGAAGAACAAAGTTAGGTTCCAGATTTCTCCTGGAAGCTCCAGACATTGTATGAATGTATTCAGTTCCTTCAGCAGCAATCTTAAATTAGCTTAATGAAGTACTGAGCAGTCAAAGCAGGTATTAGATGAGAACTGTAAATAATACTGGGTTGTTTAGGAGAAGCTTGGAAAGGGTTAAACAAACACACTGATGTATGGAAAATCTCTGTTTACTCTAGTAATACTCTTTAATATTTAATAATAAAGTGTAAAAGCTCTACTTACTCTATTAATACTGATTAATATTTGATAATAAAGTGTAAAAGCTCTACTTACTCTATTAATACTGATTAATATTTAATAATAAAGTGTAAAAGCTCTACTTACTCTATTAATACTGATTAATATTTAATAATAAAGTGTAAAAGCACTACTTACTCTATTAATACTGTTTAATATTTAATAATAAAGTGTAAAAGCTCTACTTACTCTATTAATACTGATTAATACTTAATAATAAAGTGTAAAAGCACTACTTACTCTATTAATACTGATTAATATTTAATAATAAAGTGTAAAAGTACTACTTACTCTATTAATACTGTTTAATATTTAATAATAAAGTGTAAAAGCACTACTTACTCTATTAATACAGATGAATATTTAATAATAAAGTGTAAAAGCTCTACTTACTCTATTAATACTGATTAATATTTAATAATAAAGTGTAAAAGCACTACTTACTCTATTAATACTGATTAATATTTAATAATAAAGTGTAAAAGCTCTACTTACTCTATTAATACTGATTAATATTTAATAATAAAGTGTTTACTGAGTAAATAAAAACTACCTGTCTGGAAAAATAGATTTTTAAATATAATACTGACCCAGAGCAACTAAAACTTTTACACAGAACTGTATTTTTTTCTGTCCCTTTGATGCAGCATGATATTCACCCCCCATGTGGTGATATTGTTAGTAATATATTTAATAATTATAATTGAATCAATAATACAATGTCAGTATAACAGTTGCCTTTCTGTTCTGATATCAGTTCTTAGTTTTTAAATTCTATTTATTGTATTGTACATATGCTATTCAGAACGTGGCTAGGAGCTTTAGACAGTTAGGAAAACATAAAAACTAAATCAAATAAAATCCATAAAAACTAAACATAAAAGCAGATTTACTAATATAACTTAATTAAATTAATTAAATTTGTTTGTCATAAACAAAGTCATATATATATATAGTTTTAATGGAACAATTGACAAATTGCTTAATGGACCAATAGAAATGCTTCAAAATTATTAAAAAAATATTCTGGTTACAATGACTTACATTGAAAGTAAAGAAAGTTTTTGGTCTCTCCTGTAAAATTGCCATTTTCTCTTTGGACAGTGTCAATATATATATATATATAAGTACGTCCTGACATGATGTGAAAATGACAAATAAGCTTGAAATTATAAAAACTAGCAGTGAAATGCTTTAACAACTGCCTGCTCATATGAAACATTAAGATATTATAGAGTAATTATAATATAGGTAATTATTGATATAGATATAATATATAGTATTATATAGTATGATACTGGATAGTCTTATTAATATCAGGATTAAAATATATTATTTTAATACAGAACAAAAGCTTTATTAGTATTACTGCTCTCGTTTGCTGCCATAGCATATTCTAACACTCTTCCAGCAGTCTTGAGGAGGTGTGGTCTGGAACCTGAAACCTTTATCTTATGGAGAGATTCTAAAAACTTTGAAAAAGATATATCAGATTTAGAGTGTGCTGTCCATCAAGACATTCCACTTCAGTGTTTCTTCTACGGTCAAAGGAGCTGTTTGGGAACCTTGAGTTTTCAAAGTGCATCCACTGATGTGTTCAAGTGATGAGCTGTTAAACTGCGGCAGTTTGTCCACTAGGGGGCAGGAGAGTAACAACTATGGCAGAACTCCTTGTGGAGATCTGCTTTCCTGCAGAGTTTAGTTCCTCCTTATCTACCTCTACAGCATCTGATCCAGACAATCCAGCCCTGAAGAAGGTGATTAGCTGGAGAAGAGGTTCAGAAGGTACATCTCCAGGTCCAGGGTTGGAGAGCACTGAGCTGTGGGACTGTTCAGATACAGGGAATCTGAATAGAGTGTTTTTGTAGGACAGTCATGGACGTCCAACCCAGCTGGTACTTGACTGTGTCTTACGAAACACACACTGAACTGTGGGAACCGAGAGTGAGGAGCAGCTACTGAACACTGGGACAAAGTTAAAGCCCCCCAAGCCCCACCCTCTGGCTCCTGCTGTAGAAACCAGTTCAGCAGTGCAGCTGCAGCTGATCTTCTCCAATCCACTTAACTCAACTAACTGGCCTCTTTATTAGAAACACCTTTAATAATAAAGTGTATTATTATATTTCCACTAACTGGCCACTTTATTACAAACACGCACCTTGTACTTCCACTCACTGGCCACTTTATTAGAAACACCAACCTTCTCCTTCCACAATAACTGGCCTCTTTATTAGAAACACCTACCTTGTTCATCCACTCACTGGCCACTTTATTAGAAACACCCACCTTGTACTTCCACTAACTGGACACTTTGTTAGAAACACCTACCTTGTACATCCACCCACTGGACACTTTATTAGAAACACCTACCTTGTATTTCCACTAACTGGCCACTTTATTAGAAACACCCACTTTGTGCTTCCACTAACTGGCCACTTTATTAGAAACATGCACCTTGTGCATCTACTAACTGGCCACTTTATTAGAAACTCTCATCTTGTACTTCCACTAGAACTGGCCACTTTATTAGAAACACCCACCTTGTACGTCCACTCACTGGCCACTTTATTAGAAACACCCACCTTGTACTTTCACAAACTGGCCACTTTATTAGAAACACCCACCTTGTACCTCCACTACCTGGCCACTTTATTAGAAACACTTCTATCTGTGTTAACTAGGTACCTCGGTGTTACTGGTGTTAACCCAAACCCAAACCATTACCAATCTACGAACCACGACTCGGTTCACCATCACCTCACATGCACTTAGCACCTCACACTCTTCACAGCTCGCACTGAAACTTGTGTATGTATGCAAAGCGCTCGCACACTTACACTCTCACACACGTCTTTCTTAACTCTGTGGCGCCAGGATGCAGTGCGAGCGCTAACCGCAGCAGACTTCCTCTCTTTAGTCACTTCTCACTTCTGCACCTCCGCACTCTTCCCCAGAGAGACAAGCAGCTAGCACATCACTCCGACACATACCTTCAGTGTTTCATGATAATTAATAAAGTTACTGTACCTGTGTTTCCTGAGTGCTGCTACCGTGTTCTATTAGATATGCTATAAACCTGATATAACTTGTTTTGGCCTGTCTTACTCTAGTTTAAAAGTATTTAAAAGTATTTACATTCATTACTCAGGTAGGAGTATAGATACTAGGGTTTAAAAACACTTCTGTAGAAGTTGAAGTATCAACTGAAGCTTTTTACTCCAGTAAAAGTGTAAAAGTACTGCTTTCAGATCTACTTAAAGTATAAAAGTAAAAGTAATGTAAGGAAAAAATGCCATTAGGGACGAAAGCTTAGGCCGCACCACAGGGGTCTATAGTGCACTAGCCCACCTCCCCAAAAACCCCATTCTTCTAAAAGCCATAATGACTATAATGTTATATTAAAATGTTAATGTTGATAAATTTGGGATGCGCTAGGCTTCCTGTTTCAGCTCATATACACCCATTGAACATGAATGTAGTTTAGTACAATGTAAATATATTAAAGAAGCATATCTGTTACTACTGAACATTAACATGTGTTTCATGGAGCAGAAGATATGATGACTAGTTGTCTATAAGTATTGTAATGAAGTCAAACTTCAAAGGCATGTCTGATGATATCACTCAATATCTTCTAAATCTAAAATACTGCTAACACTGAGAAGTGATATCAATGAGATCTGACCGATGGACTGTCCATCCAGCAATATCAGAAATAAATATCAGATACATTTATAATAAACTGCTGATCAGACCTAGCTGAGAACTGTGTGGGCGGGGCTAATGATCAGCTTGATTGACAGCTCTCTGTCCAACACTCCTAGCTGGCTCCGCCCCCTCATACAGACCTAACATCACTGTCCAGCTTTTATGTGACACTAACTGGGATAAAAAACATAAACAGACCAGCAGACGGACGGATGGACAGATGTGAAAACAGATGTACGCTCAAACAAACATATGGACAGATGAAGAAAATTAAAAACAGAGGTGCAGACAGACGGAGAGACAAACAAATAGACGGATGAAGGAACCAAGTCACAGATGAACAGACGAGCGGTTGGGCGGATAGATGGACAAGTAAACAGACAGATGAAGCAAAAATATATTGATGAATAAAAAATGAAGGAATAAAGGGATGAAGGAACAGTGTTGATGATGATAAAGGAATGAAGGGATGAAGGAACAGTGTTGGTGATGATAAAGGAAGGAAAAGATGAAGGAACAGTGTTGATGATGATAAAGGAATGAAGGGATGAAGGAACAGTGTTGGTGATGATAAAGGAATGAAGGGATGAAGGAACAGTGTTGGTGATGATGAAGTGATGAAGGAACAGTGTTGGTGATGATAAAGGATGAAGGGATGAAGTAACAGTGTTGGTGATGATAAAGGATGAAGGGATGAAGGAACAGTGTTGGTGATGATAAAGGAATGAAGGGATGAAGGAACAGTGTTGGTGATGAAGTGATGAAGTAACAGTGTTGGTGATGATAAAGGAATGAAGGGATGAAGGAACAGTGTTGGTGATGATGAAGTGATGAAGGAAGTGTTGGTGATGATAAAGGATGAAGGGATGAAGGAACAGTGTTGATGATGATAAAGGAATGAAGGGATGAAGGAACAGTGTTGGAGACGATGAAGTGATGAAGGAACAGTGTTGGTGATGATAAAGGAATGAAGGGATGAAGGAACAGTGTTGGTGATGATAAAGGAAGAAGAGATGAAGGAACAGTGTTGGTGATGATAAAGGAATGAAGGGATGAAGGAACAGTGTTGGTGATGATAAAGGAATGAAGGGATGAAGGAAGAGTGTTGAAGATGATGAAGTGATGAAGGAACAGTGTTGATGATGATAAAGGAATGAAGGGATGAAGGAGCAGTGTTGGTGAGGATTAAGGAATGAAGAGATGAAGGAACAGTGTTGATGATGATAAAGGAATGAAGGGATGAAGGAACAGTGTTGGTGATGATAAAGGAATGAAGGGATGAAGGAACAGTGTTGGTGATGATAAAGGAATGAAGGGATGAAGGAACAGTGTTGGTGATGATAAAGGAATGAAGGGATGAAGGAACAGTGTTGGTGATGATAAAGGATGAAGGGATGAAGGAAGAGTGTTGAAGATGATGAAGTGATAAAGGAACAGTGTTGGTGATGATAAAGGATGAAGGGATGAAGGAAGAGTGTTGAAGATGATGAAGTGATGAAGGAACAGTGTTGGTGATGATAAAGGAATGAAGGGATGAAGGAAGAGTGTTGGAGATGAAGTGATGAAGGAACAGTGTTGGTGATGATAAAGGAATGAAGGAATAGTGTTGGAGATGAATGATGAAGGAACAGTGTTGGTGATGATAAAGGAAGAAGGGATGAAGGAAGAGTGTTGAAGATGATGAAGTGATGAAGGAGCAGTGTTGATGATGATGAAGGAATGAAGGGATGAAGGAAGAGTGTTGGAGTATGTCCTGTACTGGGGTTGTAAGAGTGTTCAGAGTGTCTAATCACTGAGGTAGAAGGTGTAAGTATAAGGTGGAGCAGCTGAAGGCTAGAAAGAAGCTCTATGTGTGAGCCACAGTGGTTTCTAGGGTAGAACATGAGAAGACCAGAGTTCAGTTGTTGAGCTACATGGAAGCTTGAGGCATGTGTTCGGATGTGGCATCATGAGATGAGTTGTGGTCAGACCACCTTCTAAACAGGTCTGTACCAGAAACTGATCTCACAGTAGCAGCCGTGTGGTGACCCACCACTGGTCTGGGTGGCAGGGCAAGGCAAGCGCTTGAGAGGAGCATCACACTTTCAAAACGAGTTGGTGGTGTTAGCAACCACCATCAACAGAGACTGTGTGACTGGAGAAGATCTGGCTGCTATCTCGACCAGTCGCTGAGTGGTGGTTCTCCTCTGCAGCTGGGTTAATAAAAGAGTTGTTGTTTTCTGCATCTTCTTCCTCGCCAGTGCCCAAGGTATGAAATATCTGCAACCCTCGGGGGTCCAAGATCTCCTAATTGAACTCCTGGACACCTCAGATGTAAGATTCTGGGGGACCCCTGGCATGCTCTCTGGGTAAAGTAGACACTAGGGGGCAGTAAGCACACTTGCCTGGAACAGAGGGCAGCCCTATCCACAGGGGCCGGGTTAGGTGCCTCAAGAGCACCTCAGTCTTGACCTGCCGGTCCAGGGGATCAACCCAAGGACCTTCTGGTCACAAGGCTGGTTCTCTAAACTCCAGCTCACTGCAGTACTGGGCTGCCCCTACTTTAGTCGGTGGTATCGTGTAGATGGCAGCGTTCTGGTCTGGGGAATGTTTGGTGACATTCTCTGGACCCACTCATCCATGTGGAAGACCCTCTCAACAAATTTGGGACTGAATCCATCTTTGCAGATCACGTACACCAAACATGCTGATGGTCTTCTCTGGGCCGGATGGGATCTTCAAGCAGGACAATGAGACACGTCACATGGCTATAAATGTCCCACATTGGTTGGAGGAGCTGACCAAGACTTCCAAGTTCTACCCTGTACCCCTAATTCCTCGGACTCGAACCCAGTTGAGGATCTGTAGATGGTGGTGTTGGCTCCATGGATTCTCCTCAACGCTCCCCTCCAGCAGATACCTGTAGCAACCTACCAGGACCTCATTGAGCTTCCCAGTCGGTCTAGCTGCGTAACGTGACCTTTCGACCCTTCCGTAGACTGATGTCCTAATTTGGACTTGTGGTGGCGTAAACATGTCCCCATATGGAAATGTCCCTGCAGTCGTTTTTCTTTTCTTCTCTTCCTGTCCTCCATTCTTCTCCGCTCCCCACGCAGGTGTAACCGAATGTGCTTCCACATGTATTTTTAAACCGGGCAGAGTGTTTGTGTTTGCCTCCGCCCGGACTCCGCCATACATCTCAGACAGGGGTGTAGTTCTTCCTGTGAGCCAGTTGGAGCTCTAAACTTTTAGACCTGCTTCAAAACAACAACCAGCTCATTTCATAGCTTGGTCGTTTTTTAGACAAGAGCTATTTCCTATTTTCTTCATCCGGGAAGGAAATCAAGACCCCATAAATAGATAAACACACGCTCACGCACACTCATACGCATAAACATTTGCTTCATCAGACCTGTTTCCCAGAAAATGGTGAAGGAATGGTCTAGTGAGGCCAAACGTCCATCAAGTGAGGCTCCTTCATTAGTAAGTGATGCATGATAAGGCCAAGGCTGTTATTCATAACCCTTAACTGAGCTCTAACCTCCGACCGTCACCCCAACCCATTACAATACATCAACTTCAGGCTCTCAGACTTCATTCTCTTCATATCTCAGCATTTTCCCCAAACAAGTTCATAAATGGATCGGACGTGTCTGCACAAATGCTGCACAGTGATCGTTCAGTGGCTGGCCTACATAGCTTCTGAGACTTGGACGTGCGTAGCTAAAAACAGTAGCAGTGTCTTCGGGTCTAAATTCTGCCTCCATTTCTTCATATTTAAAGACAGCAGTATATCACACAGTGTCAGTAACCACAACATCAAGTCTATTAGAGATACTTACACAGTTACTTTAGCCTCGTAGCCACAAAACAAGTCTTGGCTGGTCGACTACATTTGAAGTAATACGATAATTCGTTGTTTTCTTTTTCCTTTGACAAACTGTAGCTTCAAACAGACCAGCCCTTGTCCTACCTCTGCCAAACACAAAGTGAGCATGAAGCCAAGATCTGCTCTGAAATCCTTATAGGACTTTGGTCATGGTGGTAAGCATGGAGGCAAAAATAACATCCAATAATGCAACGCTTACATCAAGTCTATTGAAATAGTGCACTAAATAGTACTCACACTGAAGAAAGACAAAAACATTCCCAATCTATTACGAGCGTGAACTGTTATTGATCACCACGACCTAAAGGTATTAAACTGATCTGGAATTAGGCTGATTAGTAACTACAACTATACATATTATCAGTAGTCACTCTGTAACTATATCCAATACTAAATATTACCATTGCTAACCCTGTAACTGTAACTACTGGTAACCAGAACTATTACTATTACTAACCCTGTTAGTAATTACTAACTCGCAATTGCTAATTGTAATATTGTAACTGTAAGCATTACTAGCACTGTAAATATAACCATTTATAACTGTTATAAATACATTACTATCAATGCCTACAGATAAAGGGCTATCAATGTCTACAGATACAGGGCTACTAATGTCTACAAATACAGGGCTACCAATGGTTACAGCCTTTAGTAGCCTTTTGACCATTTGTAGCCATTGTAGCCATTGGTAGCCTATATCTGTAGTTAGCATCTTTGCCCATTGGTAGCCTGTATCTGTAGCCATTGGTAGCCTGTATCTGTTGTCAGTATCTAAATTCATTGGTAGCCTGTATCTGTAGTTAGCATCTTTGCCCATTGGTAGCCTGTATCTGTAGCCATTGGTAGCCTGTATCTGTAGTCAGTATCTAAATTCATTGGTAACCTGTATCTGTAGTCAGTATCTAAATTCATTTATAACCTGTATCTGTAGCCATTGGTAGCCTGTATCTGTAGTCAGTATCTAAATTCATTGGTAACCTGTATCTGTAGTTAGCATCTTTGCCCATTGGTAGCCTGTATCTGTAGCCATTGGTAGCCTGTATCTGTTGTCAGTATCTAAATTCATTGGTAGCCTGTATCTGTAGTCAGTATCTAAATTCATTTATAACCTGTATCTGTAGCCATTGGTAACCTGTATCTGTAGTCAGTATCTAAATTCATTTATAACCTGTATCTGTAGTCAGTATCTCTACCCATTGATAACCTGTATCTGTAGCCACTGGTATCCTGTATCTGTAGTCAGTATCTCTACCTATTGATAACCTGTATCTGTAGTCAGTATCTCTACCTATTGATAACCTGTATCTGTAGCCATTGGTAGCCTGTATCTGTAGTCAGTATCTCTACCTATTGATAACCTGTATCTGTAGTCAGTATCTCTACCCATTGATAACCTGTATCTGTAGTCAGAATCTCTACCCATTGATAACCTGTATCTGTAGCCATTGGTAGCC
This sequence comes from Megaleporinus macrocephalus, assembly GCA_021613375.1. Lineage (NCBI taxonomy): Eukaryota > Metazoa > Chordata > Actinopteri > Characiformes > Anostomidae > Megaleporinus > Megaleporinus macrocephalus. The sequence continues at coordinate 36,184,977 of CM038722.1, read as the reverse complement.
TGTATCTGTAGTCAGTATCTAAATTCATTTATAACCTGTATCTGTAGTCAGTATCTCTACCCATTGATAACCTGTATCTGTAGTCAGTATCTCTACCTATTGATAACCTGTATCTGTAGCCATTGGTAGCCTGTATCTGTAGCCAGTATCTAAATTCATTGGTAGCCTGTATCTGTAGTCAGTATCTGTAAACATTGGTAGCCTGTATCTGTAGTCAGTATCTGTAAACATTGGTAGCCTGTATCTGTAGTCAGTATCTGTAAACATTTGTAGCCTGTATCTGTAACTCTTGTAACTGCTAAGCCTAAAGCATCTTGCATAGCCGTTTGCTCAAAGTTTCTCTAACCACAGTTTATAGTTACAAAATCTATTCTGGCAGGCGTTCATATGCGTGTGTGTGTATCTTAAAACATATGGGGATCACTTTCTTGAGCTCTGACAGCCTTCGTGGTGGCTGTGCGGTGATCTTGTGCAACGTGGTGACGGCAGAACAAAACTTGCTGTAGCCAGCCAAGTGATTCTCAGGCATGCTCTTTGAGTGTGCTTACTTTATATAATTCGGTCTCTTCCTGTTCTCACACACACACGCTCATTACAAAAGCCCCTCATGAGGGCAAATTGGAAACACTTAAATACGCAGTGTGATTAAGACCTAGAACACCTGGAAAGGACCGGCCGCAGTTAGGCCGGGCTACCAATGGTTATGTAGAAACTTGTGTTGCACACAACGGAACTTGGCCTCCTCTGGCAACTGAGCTGTGGGCAGCCCTATCCATAGTGCCCAGGGAGCAATTGGGGGTTGAGTACCTTGCTCAAGGGACCTCATTCTTTTGGGGTAAAGGGAACACAAACCTGGCAGGGGTGATACCATGACACGAAGGTGGTTTACCTAGTGCAAGACTCAGCCATTGCACTGACCCAGGGGCCCAGAACCGGCGCCCTTACAATCCGAAGCCTGGTTCCCTATCCTCCAGCCCTTCATGGTCATGGTATCAACCCTGCCAGGTATGTGCCCCCTTTACCCCAAATGTAGGTGATCAGATAGGTCAAGTTTGATACTTTAGATTCACACTGGAGCTATGAAGCTAGTAACGTTATCCCTACATGCTACCAATTAGCACTGTACTCTACATGCTCTACTTGCCTCTGAGCTGTTATGTGAGTTCCATATGTTTCCTTTGCATCTATGGCCCATATGCTCATCCCTTTATTGTCTCATTTCTCATCACAACTTTGGAGTCACATGACAAAATGAACCAATCAGGTTAGCGGACAAAAACAGCTTTCACATGGATTGGGGATCAGCCGCTCTGGATCACAGTACCCGAAGTCTTGAAGTCTTTAATGCTCAGCCAAGCACATGAGCGACATTAGCATTGTGCTTTCAGGCACTGAACCACATCTTAGCGGTCGTAGCGATTCTCCTCAACAGCCTCTTTCCATCTGTACTCCTCCAGCTCCTTATAGGGGCTCGGAGCGCTGAGCCATATCCCAACTCAGAGGCACAGCGTGGATGCCACTGCAGAATGCCAAGCCAAATAACAGCGTAGGCCAACCTGGAGCGACCTCAAGTATTCACTCGCAACGTAAACCTGAGGACGTGCTCCTGCTGGAGGGTATAGCCTGTGCTACTGTGCTACTGGGTTTTGTAACAAACCCAACATTATCAGCCGGTGGTTACTGATATCTTGACTGCGTATTTCCTTTCAGCAAAGCCAAACTGTGCACATGCATGGTGTTCTGATTAGAAGCATTACCTGGCATTGCACAATGTATTCATTGCACAATAGTAGAGTTCTTGAGAAGATGCTGTAGGTTTTAGGGTTTGTGTTGAAGAAGTGGAGAAAAAACGATGAACGGCACATTTGTGCTGAATGGCTTCGGCCATGAACTCATGGGGGAGTTCCAAGATTGTGCGGGCGCAAAGAGAAAACACAACAAACGCTTTCCTTGGGGCGGCTAAAAGTGGAGCAGTCGAACAAAGAGAATGCGAAATAATCACCACCCACGGTTTTTACCTCCTCCGGAAAACCGCTGGAAAAAGTATAGAAACCTCTGTTTTTCATCCTCCCATACACGGTTCCTTAGAGGACACTAAAATAAGACTTAATTCATAGCTTTCCTTTTATAGGACCAGACGACTATGGGGCCTCTGAGTAAAGATCTAGATGGTTTGTAGTTGTGTGTTTTGTCTAAGACCTGCATTCAACAATAAATATCTATTAACGTCACAGAAATCTGTTCAGCTTTACATTATGATATCTTAACGTTGCACGCAAAGGCTTAAGAAGAAGGTCCAGCCCAGTGTTTAGGCCTCAAATGATCTCAGCTTTATACTGATGAAGATATGAGTATTGTTTATCCTTTATATAATTAGAATCCAGCTTTGGGGAAATGCATCAGCACATCTGTCTGCAGCGTCCCTCACATTTAGAAACCCTTTAGGTTAAGAACGAACGCAGGTATTCAAGGCTGATCAGACTGCAGATTGAGATCATTTTAGTTTTGATCAGATCGGATTTGTGTGCCCAGACGTAACCAACCCATCTAGTAGGCACCACTAACTATTCAGTATATTCCAGCACTGGATTTGATGTTGCAGGTGCCTGGAAAGACCATTCAAATCTGATTTGAGCATCCTTGCTGCGTTTAAACCACCTCCAATTTACAAAAATCTGATTTTTATGCTGTCCATACAATTAAAAATCAACCAAAATAAGCAGAAAATCAGATTTTATGTATTTCTATGTCATCCATACAATTAATAATCATAATAATATGTTATAATAATAAAATGTTATGTGTTTTAATGCTGTTCAGACAATTAAGAATCAATCAGAATAAACCACAAATCAGATTTTATGTGTTTTTATATTGTTCGGACTATTAGGAATCAATCTGAATAAACCAAAAATCTGATTGTATGTGTTTTTATGCCATCCGTACATTTTTAAGGCCTTAGTAGGGCCTTACATTTCAGTCATAAGTTTTCAGGAAATAGACATATTTGAATATTCTATCTAGATTCTACAGGAAACAACTGACACGGTCCAGTGTGCCAGAACTCAGCTTTCTCAGTTTTAGGAAATATAGTTAGACACAAGAAGACATAAGTGAACTAATCAGCCATAACACCAAAACCAACTTCTTCTATCTCCACCCACTGTCCACTGTATCAGCTCCACTGACCATACAGGACCTCCACTCACTGTCCACTGTATCAGCTCCACTGACCATACAGGACCTCCACTCACTGTCCACTGTATCAGCTCCACTGACCATACAGGACCTCCACCCACTGTCCACTGTATCAGCTCCACTGACCATACAGGACCTCCACTCACTGTCCACTGTATCAGCTCCACTGACCATACAGGACCTCCACTCACTGTCCACTGTATCAGCTCCACTGACCATACAGGACCTTCACTCACTGTCCACTGTATCAGCTCCACTGACCATACAGGAGCTCCACTCACTGTCCACTCTATTAGACACTCCTACTACTTGCTGGTCCACCTTGTAGATGTAAAGTCAGAGACAGTAGCTCATCTGCTGCTGCACAGTTTGTGTTCCTCTAGTCCTTCATCATTGGACACAGGACGCCGCCCACAGGACACCTCCCTTATAGTATCTGCTCTGTGGGGGTCCGGATCATTAAAGAACAGAGTAATAAAGTATACAGAGAATCAGATGAACTACAGTCTGTAGGTGTATCTCCTGTATGGTCAGTGTAGCTGATACAGTGGACAGTGAGTGGAGGTCCTGTATGGTCAGTGGAGCTGATACAGTGGACAGTGAGTGGAGGTCCTGTATGGTCAGTGGAGCTGATACAGTGGACAGTGAGTGGAGATATACGTGACATATCTTAGAATTGATTGACAGCCTTATGAAAACACATGCGTACGGCTCTGTGGGTGAGTGTGACTGTTACATCACCACCGAGTGAGATGTCCGAACTGAACAATGGTGGGAATTCAGGCTTCTGGACGGCCACATCAAGTCCACATGAACCACAATAGCAAGTCTATTAGAGGCCCCCGCCGTGTGAGGATGTTAGCAGGCTGGCAGCAGGAGGCCGACTGCTCTCTATGAGCTTCCATAACTCGGCAGCTACATGAGCCTCGTGGCTTCAGCGCAGGAAAGCAGAACTGCAGAGGTCACATGGCCGTACACGTGAACACACTCGCTGAACGTCTACTTTCACGTGTAAAACTGTGACACTGACGCAGAAACCTCAGTGTGGTTTTCACAAGTACGTTTCTATACATACATACTCTTCTACTAAATCAGCACCTACAGCAAACCCAGCACTCCAGGAGTTACAACTCACTCTTCAGCTACTTCTGAGCTTTGTGTTTAAGACAGCGCAGACAGACAGACTGGGCCGTATGTAGCATCTTCATGTTCTCTGCTGAATGAAGCTCTTCTCTTTGTCGTATGTTCTTGTCTGGGTTTGTAGCCCCAGTTCACGCTTGTCCTAAGCAGATCTACTTTAAACGAATGTCTCACTTCAGACTCACGACAGCCACCGAAAACTCAAACTACAGCCACCAGAAAACCTCACCCCAGTCTCAGTTCAACTACCTGAAAATCTCACTCCAGTCTCAGTTCAACTACCTGAACATCTCACCCCAGTCTCAGTTCAACTACCTGAACATCTCACCCCAGTCTCAGTTCAACTACCTAAACATCTCACCCCAGTCTCAGTTCAACTACCTGAAAATCTCACTCCAGTCTCAGTTGAACCACCTGAAAATCTCAACCCAGTCTCAGTTGAACTACCTGAACACCTCACCCCAGTCTCAGTTCAACTACCTGAAAATCTCACCCCAGTCTCAGTTCAACTACCTGAAAATCTCACTCCAGTCTCTGTTCAACCACCTGAAAATCTCACTCAAGTCTCACTCCAGTCACTAGAAAGTCTCACCCCAGTCTCAGTTCAACCACCTGAAAATCTCACTACATTCTCATTGCAGTCACCTAAAAAACTCACTCAAGTCTCACACCAGTCACTTGAAAAGCTCATTTCAATCACCATAAAATCTCACTCAAGTCTCACTCCAGTAACCATAAAATCTCACCCCAGTCTCAGTTCAACCACCTGAAAATCTCACCCCAGTCTCAGTTCAACCACCATAAAATCTCACTCAAGTCTCACTCCAGTCACTAGAAAATCTAACCCCAGTCTCAGTTCAACTACCTGAAAATCTCACCCCAGTCTCAGTTCAACCACCTGAAAACCTCACTCAAGTCCCACTCCTGTAACCAGAAAATCTCACCCCAGTCTTAGTTCAACCACCTAAAAATCACACTCAAGTCTCACTCCAGTCACCTGAAAAGCTTACTTCAATCACTAGAAAATCTCACCTTAGTCTCAGTTCAACCACCTGAAAATCTTACCCCAGTCTCGGTTCAACAACCTGAAAATCTCACTCAAGTCTCACTCCAGTCATTTAAAATGCTCACTTCAATCACTAGAAAATCTCAGATTTGCTGAAAATGATGGGATTTTAATAATTTGCTGTTACATACTAGAAAGAAGTGAGTGCTTCAGTCTCAGTAAACGAGGGAAATCTTTAGGTACTTCGGTTCTTCAGAGACTTCCCAAACATACAGACTGAAAACCAGAGTGATAGAGGAAACAGTCTCGAGAACATGGAAACCACACATTTCAAGATTTACTCAAGACAACCAACCTACGCACTCAGATCAAACTTGGGTAAACTTTAAGCCCACTGTGTAACCTTTATCGTAACCATGACTAAACCAGCTGAGCGTGTCATGGAAGATGACGTGCTGTTGTGACAGAGTAGTTCTAGTAATGTTACAGTAATGTTACAGTCACGTTACAGTAATGTTACAGTAATGTTACAGTCACGTTACAGTCACGTTACAGTAATGTTACAGTAATGTTACAGTCATGTTACAGTCACGTTACAGTAATGTTACAGTCATGTTACAGTCATGTTACAGTCACGTTACAGTAATGTTACAGGCATGTTACAGTAATGTTACAGTAATGGTACAGTAATATTACAGTAATGTTACAGTCATGTTACAGTCATGTTACAGTAATGTTACAGTCATGTTACAGTCACGTTACAATCATGTTACAGTAATGTTACAGTAATGTTACAGTAGTGTCATGTTACCCGTATGTCATGTTACTGCTCGGTTGATGAGGCCTGGTGAGGACTGGGGGCTCTACCGCACTCTAAATTTCTCTGACCTCCACCACGGGAAAGCATCTTTGCAGGGCTACCTAGGGTACATCTAATTCTCGAATATTCCCGGAGTATCTCCAGATCCCTGAAGGCTTGCAATGCTCTTTGGAAAAGGATCTTCACTCCTAAAGTCAACAGTCATGTAATGAAAGCCGAGTCCATCCATCCATCCATTATCCACCACTTTTCCGGGGATCTGGGTCACGTGGGCAGCAGTCTAAGCGGAGAAGCCCAGACTTCCCTCTCCCCAGCCACCTCCTCTAGCTCCTCCGGGGGGATACAGAGGCGTTCCCAGGCCAGCCAAGAGATATAATCCCTAAGTCTTCCCCGGGGTCTCCTCCCGGTCGGACATGTCCAGAACACCTCCACAGGGAGGCATCCAGGAGGCATCCTAACCAGATGCCCGAACCACCTCAGCTGGTTCCTCTCAATGTGGAGGAGTAGCTGCTCAACTCTGAGCCTCCCCCGTATAATCGAGCTCCTCACTCTATCTCTAAGAGTGAGACCCGACACCCTGTGGAGAAAACTTATCTCGGCACCTTGTATCCGTGATCTCGTTCTTTCGGTCACTACCCAGAGCTCCTGACCATAGGTGAGAGTAAGAACGTAGACTGACCAGTAGATCTCGAGCTTTGTCTTTTGGCTCAGTTCTCTCTTCACCAGGACCGGTACAGACCCCCATCACTGCAGACGCAGCGCCAATCTAACCGTCAGCCTCCCACTCCATCCTCCCCTCACTCGTGAACAAAAGCCGAGTCAACGTCAACTTATCATTGATGACGCCGTGAATGAGACCACAGGTGACAGGTGACAGGTGACAGGTGACAGGGCATGCCCTTTCCAATGAGCCCTGGATCGCATTCCTAGTCCTAAGTTAGGGGGACATTAGGACCCTGGAATTTTGTATCCTACTCAGGCGCACCCTAGGCAGCCTGGCCGAGACGCTCGCCTTAGATACAGGAACGTGTAACCGAGTTCAACCTTTCCAGGATTACAGAGTTCACTCCAGCCATCTAAAAATCTCACTCCAGTCTCACTCCAGCCATCTAAAAATCTCACTCCAGTCTCACTGCAGCCATCTAAACATCTTACTTCAGTCTCACTCCAGCCACCTAAACATCTCACTCCAGCCATCTAAACATCTCACTCCAGCCATCTAAAAATCTCACTCCAGTCTCACTGCAGCCATCTAAACATCTTACTTCAGTCTCACTCCAGCCACCTAAACATCTCACTCCAGCCATCTAAAAATCTCACTCCAGCCACCTGAAAAACCCACTCTAGTCTCACTGCAGACACCTGAACATCTCACTCCAGTCTCACTGCAGCCATCTAAACATCTCACTTCAGTCTCACTGCAGCCATCTAAACATCTCACTCTAGTCTCACTGCAGACACCTGAACATCTCACTCCAGTCTCACTGCAGCCATCTAAACATCTCACTTCAGTCTCACTCCAGCCACCTAAACATCTCACTCCAGCCATCTAAAAATCTCACTCCAGCCACCTGAAAAACCCACTCTAGTCTCACTGCAGACACCTGAACATCTCACTCCAGTCTCACTGCAGCCATCTAAACATCTCACTCCAGTCTCACTCCAGCCATCTAAACATCTCACTCCAGCCATCTAAAAATCTCACTCCAGCCACCTGAACATCTCACTCCAGTCTCACTGCAGCCATCTAAACATCTCACTCCAGCCATCTAAACATCTCACTCCAGTCTCACTGCAGCCATCTAAACATCTCACTGCAGCCATCTAAACATCTCACTCCAGTCTCACTGCAGCCACCTGAACATCTCACTCCAGTCTCACTGCAGCCATTTAAACATCTCACTCCAGTCTCAATGCAGCCATCTAAACATCTCACTCCAGTCTCAATGCAGCCACCTGAACATCTCACTCCAGTCTCACTCCAGCCATCTAACCATCTCACTTCAGTCTTACTGCAGCCACATGAACAGCTCACTCCAGTCTCACTGCAGCCATCTAAACATCTCACTCCAGCCTCACTGCCGACACCTGAACATCTCACTCCAGTCTCACTCCAGCCACCTGAAATCTCACTGCAGTCACCTGAAATCTCACTCCAGTCTCACACCAGCCATCTAAACATCTCACTCCAGCCATGTAAACGTCTCACTCCAGCCATCTAAAAAACTCACTCCAGCCACCTGAAAAAACCCACTCCAGTCTCACTGCAGACACCTGAACATTTCACTTCAGTCTCACTGCAGCCACCTGAAAATCCTACTCCAGTCTCACTCCAGCCACCTGAAAATCTCATTTCAGCCACCTGAAAATCTCACTCCAGCCATCTGAACATCTCACTCCAGCCATCTGAACATCTCACTCCAGCCACCTGAAATCTCACTCCAGCCACCTGAAAATCTCACTCCAGCCATCTAAAAATCTCACTCCAGCCACCTGAAAAACCCACTCCAGTCTCACTGCAGCCACCTGAAAATCTCACTCCAGCCAACAGAGAATCTTACTTCAGTCCCACTGCAGCCACCTGAGAATATCACTCCATTTTCACTTCAGCCACCTGAAAATCTCACTCCAGTCTCACTGCAGCCACCTGAGAATCTCACTCCAGTCTCACTCCAGCCACCTGAAAATCTCAAACCAGTGTCACTGCAGCCAGCTGAAAGTCTCACTCCAGTCTCACCCCAGCCAGATGAAAGTCTTACTCCAGTTTCAGTGCAGCAACCTGAAAATCTCTCTCCAGCCACCTGAAAGTCTCACACCAGTCTCACTCCAGCCATTTTAGATTCTCACTCCAGTTACATTGCCGAACTTGGCGGCCTTGAAAGCTTATCTGTGAGGCCTTGACCGACATGAGTCAGAGCTCAAAGGAGGACAGGTGGGTGTGTGTGTGTCTTCTGTCTCTGGGTGTGAGTGTGTACATATGTGAGTGTTCAGTGGGGCAGACGGAGCTTCTGCACTTTCCTTTAGGATCAGTAGGACAACAAACCATAAACTTAAAGGGGAATTTCACTGACTTTTTAAAATTCGCACAGAATTCAGAATTCAGATGGTGTTCACAGCGGTTATGGTGTTTACAGTGGTGGTGATGGTGTTTACAGTGGTGGTGATGGTGTTTACAGCGGTGGTGTTGGTGTTTACAGTGGTAGTGATGGTAACCAGGGGTCTCCATGTCTACAACACAGATCTAAACATTGTATTTACTATGAAACCCACCAGTGAAGCTACACGTGTCTTCTGAGTTTATCTGGATGTTGATGGTAAAATGTGGAAGATCTGAAAATACTAGGTTTTCTTTGGGGACTATTCTTTCTTTGCGTCCTGCATGTATCCCTCCACCATGAATGGAGTTTAAGACTGAGATCTTCTCTAAACTATCATAAACAGCGTCTCAGAATCAGACAGTGTATTTATAACATCTACTGTAAGAACTTTCTGTGAGGAGCTTTTAGAGGTGGACGTCTGGTTCCATTCACCACCACTGTGAACAGTCCTGACTGTATCTAGAACAGAGAGTTTCACACAGAACCTCTCGGAATGACTAACTAGTAGCAGGTATGTTCAGTAAAATTAAGCCTTAAATAAAATATTACTAATATTACTGTAATATTAAAAATAATGAATGAAATAGTGGATTTCAGCACTCTAGTAAGCTAGTAGCTCCCCCAACTTATTGTATATAATCAATCCCCTCTCCGGCGGCTGGGACCCCTGGCCTAGTCCAAAATAAGAACAGCTAACACTGACGCAGACACACCCCCAACTCTGCTCCCCAACTTCCACACAAATATGAGGGGCCGGGGGGGGGGCTGGCGTAGAGCCCGTCTAATGAACTTTCTTTTTCAGAAACGCCTTCTATGACATTCTTTACATTAAATAATGGAGTCTCTCTCTCTCTCTCTCTCTCACTCTCTATCGCTCACACACACACACCCGCCGATCTGTCCACGCCGTCTGCCAGCGACACATGAGTAACAGGCTGCATGTGCTGCAGTCCGTCCACAGAAGCCCCCAGTGTTCCTAAAGAGAAGGACATTTTAGTCACTTACCCAGAAGCAGGAATGTCCACTTCAGCTCCATGGTAGGTCCAGCAGCTCTGAGATCTGTGGAAGTTTCTGTCTTCTGCTTTGCGCGTTAATTCCAAAATGAATGATTCATTCCAGTCCCGGCGTGTAAATCCCCCACGTCTTTACTTTCTTTTCCCCTCCAGTCCGCCCCCTGTACTGTAAACTCTTTCTTATCTCTCTTTATCTCTTTCTCTTTCAGTCCCTTCAGAGTTTCTCTCTTCTCCTTTTCTCCCTCCTCCAGACCCTTCACGAGTTCCCCTTTTCCTTCTTTTAAGCTGAAATTCTATTGATCTCTTTGTTTTTTTGTTTTCCCTCCTTTCTTTATTGAACCTTGTCTGTCCAACTCCTCTGCCTGCGCCTCTCTTTATCGTCCGGCTGTGAGAGTTTTCACTGACCGCTCTTTCCCTCCGGTATAAGATGGACCTCCCTCTGAGACGCCCTTTCTCTCACATGTGGGTGTGCTACTGGGCTGGGCTACTGAGAGAGAGACAAAAGGAGAGTGTGAGAGAGAGAGTGGGTGAGAAGGGGGAGGGAGAGAGAGAGAGAGAGAGAGAGAGAGAGAGAATGGGTGGGTACTAGCAGCTGCTGTTCTCATTCCTTTGCCAGTAAGAAATTACCACCAGCACAAAATAACTAAGACAGCATTAGTAGTAAGATAGGGAGGGCATTAGTAAATATTATGTAGTAAATATTATGTAGGAAGTAAAATATATGTTGTAGAAAAGTAGCAGCCCAAGAAACTAGTTGAATGGAACCAGACGTCCACCTCTAAAAGCTCCCTCACAGAAAGTTATTAAAGTAGATGGTTATGAATACACAGTCTGATGTCTGAGATGCTGTTTATGACAGTTTAGAGAATGTTTTATGCCCAATTTATCCGCTAACACCAAAACTATACCCAATTATTTCATCCAACATCTGGTAAAACTATAACACTACCCAATACCTTCCAATACTATACCCAATCACATTACCCATTACCTTCCAATACTATACCCAATCACATTACCCAATACCTTATAAAAATATACCCAATCACACTACCCAATACCTTCCAATACTATACCCAATCACATTACCCAATACCTTCCAATACTATACCCAATCACATTACCCAATACCTTCCAATACTATACCCAATCACACTACCCAACACCTTCCAAAACTATACCCAATCACACTACCCAATACCTTCCAATACTACACCCAATCACACTACCCAACACCTTCCAAAACTATACCTAATCACATTACCCAACACCTTCCAAAACTATACCCAATCACACTACCCAACACCTTCCGAGACTATACCCAATCACACTACCCAATACCTTCCGAGACTATACCTAATCACACTACCCAATACCTTCCAATACTATACCCAATCACATTACCTAATACATTCCAATAATATACCCAATCACACTACTTAACACCTTCCAAAACTATACCCAATCACACTGCCCAACACCTTCCGATACTATACCCAATCACACTACCCAATACCTTCCAATACTATACCCAATCACACTACCCAACACCTTCCAAAACTATACCCAATCACACTACCCAATACCTTCCAATACTACACCCAATCACACTACCCAACACCTTCCAAAATTATACCCAATCACACTACCCAACACCTTCCAAAACTATACCCAATCACACTACCCAACACCTTCCGAGACTATACCCAATCACACTACCCAATACCTTCCGAGACTATACCTAATCACACTACCCAATACCTTCCAATACTATACCCAATCACATTACCTAATACATTCCAATACTATACCCAATCACACTACCCAACACCTTCCAAAACTATACCCAATCACACTACCCAACACCTTCCAAAACTATACCCAATCACACTACCCAACACCTTCCGATACTATACCCAATCACACTACCCAATACCTTCCAATACTATACCCAATCACATTACCCAACACCTTCCAAAACTATACCCAATCACACTACCCAATACCTTCCAATACTATACCCAATCACATTACCTAATACCTTCCTAGACTATACCCAATCACACTACTTATATCTTTCAAAACTATACCCAATCACACTACCCAACACCTTCCAAAACTATACCCAATCACACTACCCAATACCTTCCGAGACTATACCCAATCACACTACCCAACACCTTCCAAAACTATACCCAATCACACTACCCAATACCTTCCAAAACTATACCCAATCACACTACCCAACACCTTCCAATACTATACCCAATCACATTACCTAATACCTTCCTAGACTATACCCAATCACACTACTTATATCTTTCAAAACTATACCCAATCACACTACCCAACACCTTCCAAAACTATACCCAATCACACTACCCAATACCTTCCGAGACTATACCCAATCACACTACCCAACACCTTCCAAAACTATACCCAATCACACTACCCAATACCTTCCGAGACTATACCCAATCACACTACTTATATCTTTCAAAACTATACCCAATCACACTACCCAATACCTTCCTAGACTATACCCTATCACACTACTTATATCTTTCAAAACTATACCCAATCACACTACCCAATACCTTCCTAGACTATACCCTATCACACTACTTATATCTTTCAAGATTATACCCAATCACACTACTCAATATCCTTTAAAACTATACACAATCACATTACTCAATACTTTCTAAAACTAAACCCAATCACATTACTCAATACCTTCTAAAACTAAACCCAATCACATTACTCAATGCCTTTCAAGACTATACACAATCACATTACTCAATACCTTTCAAAACTATACCCAATCACACTACCCAACACCTTCCAAAACTATACCCAATCACACTACCCAATACCTTCCAATACTATACCCAATCACACTACCCAATACTTCCAATACTATACCAATCACACTACCCAACACCTTCCAAAACTATACCCAATTACACTACCCAACACCTTCCAATACTATACCCAATCACACTACCCAATACCTTCCAAAACTATACCCAATCACACTACCCAATACCTTCCAATACTACACCCAATCACACTACCCAACACCTTCCAAAATTATACCCAATCACACTACCCAACACCTTCCAAAACTATACCCAATCACACTACCCAACACCTTCCGAGACTATACCCAATCACACTACCCAATACCTTCCGAGACTATACCTAATCACACTACCCAATACCTTCCAATACTATACCCAATCACATTACCTAATACATTCCAATACTATACCCAATCACACTACCCAACACCTTCCAAAACTATACCCAATCACACTACCCAACACCTTCCAAAACTATACCCAATCACACTACCCAACACCTTCCGATACTATACCCAATCACACTACCCAATACCTTCCAATACTATACCCAATCACATTACCCAATACCTTCCAATACTATACCCAATCACACTACCCAATACCTTCCAATACTATACCCAATCACATTACCTAATACCTTCCTAGACTATACCCAATCACACTACTTATATCTTTCAAAACTATACCCAATCACACTACCCAACACCTTCCAAAACTATACCCAATCACACTACCCAATACCTTCCGAGACTATACCCAATCACACTACCCAACACCTTCCAAAACTATACCCAATCACACTACCCAATACCTTCCAAAACTATACCCAATCACACTACCCAACACCTTCCAATACTATACCCAATCACATTACCTAATACCTTCCTAGACTATACCCAATCACACTACTTATATCTTTCAAAACTATACCCAATCACACTACCCAACACCTTCCAAAACTATACCCAATCACACTACCCAATACCTTCCGAGACTATACCCAATCACACTACCCAACACCTTCCAAAACTATACCCAATCTCACTACCCAATACCTTCCGAGACTATACCCAATCACACTACTTATATCTTTCAAAACTATACCCAATCACACTACCCAATACCTTCCTAGACTATACCCTATCACACTACTTATATCTTTCAAAACTATACCCAATCACACTACCCAATACCTTCCTAGACTATACCCTATCACACTACTTATATCTTTCAAGATTATACCCAATCACACTACTCAATATCCTTTAAAACTATACACAATCACATTACTCAATACTTTCTAAAACTAAACCCAATCACATTACTCAATACCTTCTAAAACTAAACCCAATCACATTACTCAATGCCTTTCAAGACTATACACAATCACATTACTCAATACCTTTCAAAACTATACCCAATCACACTACCCAACACCTTCCAAAACTATACCCAATCACACTACCCAATACCTTCCAATACTATACCCAATCACACTACCCAATACCTTCCAATACTATACCCAATCACACTACCCAACACCTTCCAAAACTATACCCAATTACACTACCCAACACCTTCCAATACTATACCCAATCACACTACCCAATACCTTCCAATACTATACCCAATCACACTACCCAACACCTTCCAAAACTATACCCAATCACACTACCCAATACCTTCCAATACTATACCCAATCACACTACCCAATACCTTCCAATACTATACCCAATCACACTAAACTTATATCTTTCAAAATCTATACCCATTCACACTACCCAATACCTTCTCGAGACTATACCCTATCACAACTACTTATATCTTTCAAAACTGATACCCTATTACACTACCTCAATTACCTTCGCTAGATACTATACCTATCACTTCTACGTATATCTTTCAAGATTATACCAATCACCACTACTCCAATATCTTTCAAAACTAAACCCATTCACTTACTCAATGCCTTTCAAGACTATACACAATCACATTACACCAATACCTTTCCAAAACTGACACCCATCACACTACCCACACACTTCCAAAACTATACCCTATCCACACTACCCAAGACCTTCCAGATTACTATACCCAATCACATTAACCTAATTACCTTCCATTACTATACCCAATCACATTACCCAATACCTTCCAAAACTATACCCAATTCACCACTACCCAATCACCTTCCAAAACTATTACCCAATCACACTACCAATAACCTTCCAATACTATACTCCAATCAACACTACCCAATACCTTCCTAATACTATAACCAATCGCACTACCCAACACCTCCCAATACTATACCCAATCGATCACTACCAAATAACCTTCCAATACTACACCAATCAGACACTACCCAACACCATTTCCCAAAACTATAACCCAATCACTTTACCCAACACCTTCCAAAACGATACCCAATCACACTACCCAACACCTTCCAAAAACTATACACAAATCACACTACCCAATCACTCTTCCATACTATACCCAATCACACCTACCCAACACCTTCCGAGATCTATACCCAAATTCTCACTACCCATCTACCCTGCCCGTGGTCTATACCTAATCTCACTATCCCACTACCTTCCAAATACTATAACCCATTCACATTACCTAATACATTCCATTAATATACCCAATCACTCTTACACAACGCACCTTCCAAAACTATACCCAATCAACATCAACACTTCCACACTACCATTAACACTACCCTACCGCTTCGAGATACGTATACCCAATCACACTACCCAACACTTCCGATTACTATGATCCAATCTCACTACCCATTACCTTCCATAGACTATACCCAATCCTACACTACCTACTACCTTCCTAAACTTTACCACAATCACACTACCCAACACCTTCGAGGACTAATACCCAATCACACGACACACCTTCCGAGACTGATACCAATAACACTACCCATCACCTTCCAAAACTATACCCAATCACACTAACTGTGTCATCAAAACTAAACACAATCACACTACCCAATACCTTCTCTAGTCTTATTACCCTATCACACTACTATATATCTTTCAAAACTATAACCCAATCACACTACCCCAATACCTTCCTAGGACTATACCCTATCACACTAACTTATTTCTTATCATGAGATTATTTACCCGATCACAGCTACTCAATAATCCTGTAAAACTTATACACAATCACATTACTCAATACTTTCTAAAACTAAAACCCAAATCACTATTACTCAATGTTCCTTCTAAAAACTTAAACCAATCACAATTACTCAATGCCTTTCAATGACTATACACAATCACATTACTCAATACCTATCAAAACTATATACCCACTCTCACTAACCCATCACCTTTCCAAAACTAATACCCAATCACACTACCCAATACCTTCCAATACTATACACCAAATCACACTACCCACATACCTTCCAATACGTTTACCCACATCACACTACCCAAAACCTTCCAAAACTATACCCAATCACACTACCCAATACCTTCCAATACTATACCCAATCACATTACTCAATACCTTCTAAAACTAAACCCAATCACACTACCCAACACCTTCCGATACTATACCCAATCACACTACCCAATACCTTCCAAAACTATACCCAATCACACTACCCAATACCTTCCAAAACTATACCCAATCACACTACCCAACACCTTCCAAAACTATACCCATCACACTACCCAATACCTTCCAATACTATACCCAATCACACTACCCAATACCTTCCAATAACTAAACCCAATCACACTACCCAATCACCTTCCGATAACTAGACCCAATCACACTACAATACCTTCCAAAACTTACCCAAATTCATAGCACTACCCAATACCTTCCAATCAACGATACCCATTCACACTCAACACCGTCTCAAAACGATACCCAATCACACATACCCTATACCTTTCCATATACTATATCCCAACCACACTACCCAATACTCTTCCATATACTCATACCCATTCACTCTACCCAATTCCTTCCGATACTATAACCCAATCACACTACCCATTACCTTCCAATACTCATATACAATTCACACTACCCAATACCTTCCATTTCTATACCCAATTCACAACTACCCAACACCTTCCAAAATCTATACCCACAGTACTCGACCCAACACCTTCCAAAACTAGTACCCAATCACACTACACCACACCTTCCAAAACGTTAACCCATTCATCACTACCCATATTACCTTCCAATTACTATACCCAATCACACTATCCTATTCCTTCCTAAAACTATAACCCAAATCATCACTACCTCAATACCTGTCGGATACTATACCAATCACACTACTCCCAAATACCTTTCCATAAACTATACCCAATCACGCCTACCCATTCATACCTTCCTAAACTATACCCATTCACACTACCCAACTCCTTCCGAGGACTATACCCAATCACATCTACCCAAATACCTTCCGCGGGACTTTACTCTAATCACATCATACCCAACACCTTCCGACAAACTATACCCTATTCACACTACCCTCATCACCTTCCGATACTTACCCTATCTCACTACCCAATACCTTTCCAAATACTATACCAATTCACATTACCTTATACCTTCCTAGACGATACCCATATCAACACTAACTTATATACATCGTTTCTTATATATATACCCTTCACCACTTACCCATCACACTCTCAAATACTATACCCTATCACACTACCCCATTACCTTCCGAGACTATTACCCAATCCACTCTACCCAATCACCTTCCAAAATACTTATACCCTATCCTCACTACGTATTTCTTTCTACTCTAATCCCCAATCACACTACCCAATACCTTTCATAGACTATACCCTATCACCATTACTTCATATCTTTCATACTATACCCAATCACACTACCCAATACCTCTTCCTAGACTATAACCCTATCACACTGCTTATATCTTTCAAAGATTATACCCAATCATCACTACTCAATATCCATTAAAACATATACACTATCACATTACTCATTTACTTTCTAAAACGAAACCAATCACATTTCTCAATCCATCTAAAACTAAACCCAATCACATTACTCAATGCCTTTCAAGAGACCTATACACAATTACATTACTCAATTCCTTTCAAAACTATACCCAATCACACTTACCCAACCCCTTCCAAAAACTATACCAATCACACTACCCAATACCTTCCAATTACTCTACTCCAATCACACTACCCAATACCTTCCAAAACAGATACTCCAATCCACACTACCCAACACCTTCCAAAACTATACCAATCACACTACCCAACACCTATCCAAAACTAATACCCTATCACACTACCCAATACCTTCCGAATACTATACCCAATCCACACTACCCAATACCTTCCAATACTATATCCAATCACATTACACTAATACCTCCATAGGACTATACCCAATCACCACTACCCAAACACCTTCCAATAACTGATACCCAAATCACATCTACCTCAATACCTTCCGAGACTAATACCCAATCACACTACCCAACACCTCCAAAATCGTATACCCATATCACATCTACTTAATAATCTTTTTAAAACTATACCCAATCACACTACCCAATACCTTCCTAGACTATACCCTATCACACTACTTATATCTTTCAAAACTATACCCAATCACACTACCCAATACCTTCCTAGACTATACCCCTATCCACACTACTTATATCTTTCAAGATTATACCCAAATCACACTATCTCAAATATCCCTTTACACTATTCCACAATCACATTACTCGAATACTTTCTAAAACTTAAACCCAATCACATTTACTCTATACCTTCTAGAAAACTAAACCCAATCTCACATTACTCAATACCTTATCAAGAGTACTAGACACAATCACTTTACTCAATAACCTTTCAAAAACTATATACCAATCACACTACCCACCACCGTTCAAAACTATACCCTATTCCACTACCCAAGTACCTTCCACTTACTATACCCTATCACACTAACCCAATACCTCCACAATACTATAACCCAAATCACACTTACCCTACACCTTTCGCAAAACAATACCCAATTACACTACAACACCTTCCAAAAAACTTTACCCCATTCACATCTTACCAACACCTTCCAATACTATACCCAATCACACTACCAATTCCTTCCAATACGATACCCAATCACTCTTTACCCGAATTCCTTCCAAAATCTATACCCAATCACACTACCCAATACCTTCCCGGATACTATACCCATATTCTCTATGTCTCTAATACCGTCCACTACTATACCCATCTCACACGACCCAAATTACCTTCCCATACTCTACACAATCACATTACTCTTATTCCGTTTCCTATCTACTTAACCACCCAGTCACATTACTCACATGCCTTTTCATGACTATACTCAAATCACACTTTACTCAATACCTTTCAAATATACTACACCAATTCACGCTAACCCTACACCTTGGCAAAAACTTTACCCAATCACATCTTCCCAAATACTCTTCCTAATACTATACCAAATCACACTACCCACTACCTGCCAATTACTATACCCGAAAAATATCCAAGAACTCTACCACATACACCTGCCAAAATCTATACCCAATCACACTACCCTCCAACACCGTCCTATAAATAGACCCATGTCACACATACCCAAGTTACCTATCCCATCACTTACCCAATCACACGTACCCATGATTCCTCCAATTACTACACCGCAATCGACACTACCCAACACCTTCCGATTTATACCACAATCACACTACCAACACCTTCCATAAAACTCCCAAGCACACTACATTCATGCAGACTCCTTCGAGACTATACACCAAATCACCCTAACCCATTACCCTGCGAGGCTTTACCTAATCACACTACCCAACACCTTTCCATAAACTATACCCACTTCACACTACCCAACACCTTCCGAGACTATACCAATCACACTACCCAATACCTTCCGAGACTATACCTAATCACACTACCCAATACCTTCCAATACTATACCCAATCACATTACCTAATACATTCCAATACTATACCCAATCACACTACCCAACACCTTCCAAAACTATACCCAATCACACTGCCCAACACCTTCCGATACTATACCCAATCACACTACCCAATACCTTCCGATACTATACCCAATCACATTACCTAATACCTTCCAATACTATACCCAATCACACTACCCAATACCTTCCAATACTATACCCAATCACACTACCCAACACCTTCCAAAACTATACCCAATTACACTACCACACCCTTCAATACTATACCCAATCACACTACCTAATACCTTCCAATACTATACCCAATCACACTACCCAACACCTTCCGAGACAGACTTACCCATTCACACTTCACCACATCCAAAACTATACCAATCACACTACCCAATACCTTCCGAGACTATACCCAATCACACTACCCAACACCTTCCAAAACTATACCCAATCACACTACCCAATACCTTCCAATACTATACCCAATCACACTACCCAACACCTTCCAAAACTATACCCAATCACACTACCCAACACCTTCCAAAACTATACCCAATCACACTACCCAATACCTTCCGAGACTATACCCAATCACATTACCCAACACCTTCCAAAACTATACCCAATCACACTACCCAATACCTTCCGAGACTATACCCAATCACACTACCCAACACCTTCCAAAACTATACCCAATCACACTACCCAATACCTTCCAATACTATACCCAATCACACTACCCAACACCTTCCAAAACTATACCCAATCACACTACCCAACACCTTCCAAAACTATACCTAATCACACTACCCAATACCTTCCGAGACTATACCCAATCACATTACCCAATACCTTCCAATAATATACCCAATCACACTACCCAACATCTTCCAAAACTACACCCAATCACACTACCCAATACCTTCCAATACTATACCCAATCACATTACCCAATACCTTCCAAAACTATACCCAATCACATTACCTAATACATTCCAATACTATACCCAATCACACTACCCAATACCTTCCAATACTATACCTAATCACACTACCCAATACCTTCCAATACTATACCCAATCACATTACCCAATACCTTCCAAAACTATACCTAATCACACTACCCAATACCTTCCAATACTATACCAAATCACACTACCCAATACCTTCCAATACTATACCCAATCACATTACCCAATACCTTCTTAGACCCAACTACATTACCAAAACCCCCCCTTTAACTATACCCAACTACATTAACCACCACACCCTAAACTAATATGGTATGATAAAAATGTTTTTGTCTTAAACTTCTTTCATGGTGGAGGGATACATGCAGGACACTGTAAGGTTAAAATAGTCCCCAAAGAAAAAGCGTTGTTTTCAGATCTTCCACATTTTACCATCAACATCCACATAAAATCAGTAGACACGTGTAGCTTCACTGGTGTTTGATAGTAAATAAAATGTGTATATTTGTGTTGTAGAGTCTCCTGTCATCTGTTAACTGTAAAGAGCGCTTAGGACTAATATGTCAGTGACTTAACAGTAGATTACTAGATACTTAATTAGAAGCACAAACATTCTCAGGGCAGAAGAAATCCACTAGAATGTGAATTAGTTTAATGTAATTGAGGAAATTGAGCCTACATACCTGCTAACTAGGTTTCCAAACATTAGACGTCCAGTATGCTGACCATCACTGACGCTAATTCCAGTACAGCACACTTTGTTTGCATTGATCACACAAACATCCCTGAAAGGTTCCTTCTGTGCTCCCATGCTAGCCTGCAGGGCATTGTTAGGGTGTCTAACAGCATTTTCCACAACAAATCGAACAAAACACAGATAACGCATGACCCTGTAGAGCCAGGTTACCTCCACCGGGGCACTGAGGACTGGGGTCCTCATGAACTCAGAGTACTATTTATAATCATTTATGAGTAGTAACATTCAGAAAATATAAATTTATCACTGATGCCTTGTTTTTAGTCTACTGTAATTGTTTGCCATTGCCACCAAAAACCACACTCAACTACTTTACCCAACATCTGTTAAAATCTAGAACCAATCACACTGCCCAACACCCCCTAAAACCCAACATTTCCTAAAATTCTACTCAACTACATTCACCATCACCCCCTATAACTACATCCAAAATTACCCAACACCTTCTAACTACCCAACTACATTACCCAACATCTCCTAAAGCTATACCCAACTACATTACCCAACATCTCCTAAAGCTATACCCAACTACATTACCCAACATCTCCTAATGCTATACCTAACTACATTACCCAACCTTTCCTAATGCTATACCTAACTACATTACCCAACATCTCCTAAAGCTATACCCAACTACATTACCCAACATCTCCTAAAGCTATACATAACTATGTTACCCAACATCTCCTAAAGCTATACCCAACTACATTACCCAACATCTCCTAAAGCTATACCCAACTACATTACCCAACATCTCCTAAAGCTATACCCAACTACATTACCCAACCTCTCCTAATGCTATACCTAACTACATTACCCAACATCTCCTAAAGCTATACCCAACTACATTACCCAACCTCTCCTAATGCTATACCTAACTACATTACCCAACATCTCCTAAAGCTATACCTAACTACATTACCCAACATCTCCTAAAGCTATACCCAACTACATTACCCAACATCTCCTAAAGCTATACATAACTATGTTACCCAACATCTCCTAAAGCTATACCCAACTACATTACCCAACATCTTCTAAAGCTATACCCAACTACATTACCCAACATCTCCTAAAGCTATACTCAACTACATTACCCAACATCTCCTAAAGCTATACCTAACTACATTACCCAATATCTCCTAAAGCTATACCCAACTACATTACCCAACCTCTCCTAAAGCTATACCCAACTACATTACCCAACATCTCCTAAAGCTATACATAACTATGTTACCCTTCATCTCCTAAAGCTATACCCAACTACATTACCCAACATATCCTAAAGCTATACATAACTATGTTACCCTTCATCTCCTAAAGCTATACCCAACTACATTACCCAACCTCTCCTAATGCTATACCTAACTACATTACCCAACATCTCCTAAAGCTATACCTAACTACATTACCCAATATCTCCTAATGATATACCCAACTACATTACCCAACATCTCCTAAAGCTATACCAAACTACATTAGCCAAACTCTCCTAAAGCTATACCTAACTACATTACCCAACCTCTCCTAAAGCTATACTTAACTACATTACCCAACATCTCCTAAAGCTATACCCAACTACATTACCCAACCTCTCCTAAAGCTAAACTCAACTACAAATAAATAAACACAAATAAAGAGACTGAATCAAAACGATGATCTAAGAAATAACTGACCAATTTATACTGTGAATCATTTCTTGGCCAGTGAAATCATCTGAAGTCCTGGCGCCACAGCTAGTATTTATCTGCGGAGAATTTAGAAAAATGGTCTAAGATTGCTCCTAACATATTTATAGATATTTGAACTCGTTTGAGTAATCAGGTGAACTGAAATGATTTCACTTTATCAGCAGACAGTATTTCTTGGTCCAAGAAATAAGGTTTGAAAGAGCGTCTGCAGTGGAATACCAGCACTCCACCGGCGAGAATGACTTCATGACAAATTCCAGCACTCAGAATGTGAAGCAATCTTGATAATACTCTTCTATTAATCTCACACCGAGACCTATTAGACGTACTGCCTGGACTTTAGAAGATTTCCCTCTGCTGAAATGTCATTTCTGGTGGGGGTGCAGCTGAACTGAGGCAGATTGGTTCCAGTGGTCAGCAGTCGGAGATCCGCTGAGGACACGGGCAGTCTTTCTGAGCCGGGCATAAAGGAGCTGATAGAACACAGTCTTTTTAGTAAGTGCTAGAAAGCACAGACATTTCTTATTCCTAGCAGAGCTTCTCAGATAGAACCTCCTTTGTTAGTGAAGGAGTGTTCACCACTCGCCACTCTGCGAGGAGTGAAATTGGTGATAAAGTCTGATGACGTCACGTCCTGCGCCCGTCTGAAAGTGAAGTCTTTGTTGAAAGGCTGCTGCAAGTCAGAGGCACACATTTCTTTCACTATCGTTATGAGTCAGTCCTCCAATCATTAACTCGGCCCCGATTAGAGTCAGCACACAGTCCAACAGCTCAGCTGCACCTTCAACTTTATTAGTCCAGAGCTCCACTTACAGACTGTAGTTCATCTGATTCTCTGTATACTTTATTACTCTGTTCTTTAATGATCAGGACCCCCACAGGACCACCACAGAGCAGATACAATTAGGGAGGTGGGTCATTCTCAGCACTGCAGTGACACTGACGTGGTGGTGGTGTGTTAGTGTGTGTTATGCTGGTGTGAGTGGATCAGACACAGCAGTGCTGCTGCTGGAGTGTTTAAACACCTCAGTGTCTCTGCTGGACTGAGAATCGTCCACCAACCAAAACTATCCAGACAACAGTGTCCTGTGGGCGGCGTCCTGTGTCCACTGATGAAGAACTAGAGGAACACAAACTGTGCAGCAGTAGATGAGCTACTGTCTCTGACTTTACATCTACAAGGTGGACCAGCAAGTGAGTGGACTGTCTGATCCACTCACACCAGCACCACATCAGTGTCACTGCAGTGCTAAGAATGACCCACCTCCCTAATAGTACCTAGACACAAGGAGGTGGGTTTAGTGTTCATTGACTAGCTGCTGTCATGTATTACTATTGTCATGTATTACTGTTGTCATGTATTACTGTGGTGTTGGGTACCACCAGGGACCACCGTAGAGAGAAGCAGACCTGGAGGACCTAACAGGGGAACAGCTTTGACCACAGACTGTACCAGCTGCTCCTGGGTGTGCTGAGTTCTGTGAAGTGTGTATGTTAACAGTGTGCAGTTCTGAGGACACTATTGGAGATCTGAAGAAGCTGATAGCTGCTCAGACCGGCACTCGATGGGACAAAATTGTCCTGAAGAAATGGTGAGCGTTCCTCTTCACGGCTTTCCACTTCAGATCTTCTCCGATATGGATTGTTCCAAATTTTCCAGAAACTTCCACTAAGTTCGGCACTGATGTGTAAACAGAGTCACTCACAGTGTTTGGGTGTGAGATGGTTCAGACGTCGTTTACCAACCGTTCCAGCTCCAGACTGCCTGGTCTGATAGTCTGATTCAGGCTTCTATACAGCTTTTTGATTGGATGCACAGATTCCAGATAGCAGCGGAATTTTCTGGAATTTTGTCCCATAGAGAATGAATGGGATGGAAAAGTGTTCGCCAATCTACTAAACTTCTCCTCAATCAACAGACACCATTTCACATACACCGACTCCAGGTAGACCCCCGGCCACGACTGCAGTGTTGATATGACCCACACTCGTCTGTTTGTCTTGTTTTTCCATCCCTCTTTTTTCCCCATAGAGTCCCATTCAGTGTTTCTAATAGAGTGGATAGTGAGCACTGCTGTGTCTGATGATGAGTGCTGAGAATGACCCACCTCCTTAATAGTATCTGCTCTGTGGTGGTCCTGTGGGGGTCCTGATCATTAAAGAACAGAGTAAGAAAGTATACAGAGAATCAGATGAACTACAGTCTGTAAGAGTAGCTCCTGTATGGTCAGTGGAGCTGATACAGTGGACAGTGAGTGGAGGTCCTGTATGGTCAGTGGAGCTGATACAGTGGTCAGTGAGTGTAGGTCCTATATGGTCAGTGGAGCTGATACAGTGGTCAGTGAGTGGAGGTCCTGTATGGTCAGTGGAGCTGATACAGTGGACAGTGAGTGGAGGTCCTGTATGGTCAGTGGAGCTGATACAGTGGACAGTGAGTGGAGGTCCTGTATGGTCAGTGGAGCTGATACAGTGGTCAGAGTGGAGATATGAGGAGATATCTGGTGGATGTGAGTGAGTGTGCTAGTACCAGCCACTCATAGAGGGTGATGCCATGAAGAAAGAAGCTGCGCTTGAGTCCGATGGTCTTATTATACAGGGTCCTCTAGTGCCTGCCAAATGGGAGCTGAAAGTGAAAGTACTGCGGGGGGCTTTTCAGGGAGGACACGTGGTTCTCCGTTAACAGTAATGGGTTGTTTTTTTATCTGTTGCGTGACTGCAGTTCCTAAATCACTGCCCAAAGATCACATGGCCACCAGCGGTGGAGCCCCATCGCTTCAATTCAGCAGAAGGATTCGCTCATTTTAATGTGGGCCCTCATTATGATATCATGTGATCCCCCGCACACCCCTCCCTTACGGGGCCAGATTCTTTGGAAACAGCTATTTTCCCCAACATTGACTGATAAAGGACTTTTATTACAGCTGTTCAGAAAATGAGTCGGAAATAACTGAGCGTGGACACTGCAGTGAGGTATGCAGTTCAAAGATAAGGTCACTTACACTACCACCCTGAATATACATGTATATAACTATAAAGGTGTTAAGAGACGAGTGTAAATAGTGAAGTTGGAGCCCATGTACACAAATATTACTAAAACAAACATTAGACTGTATTTAAATGTAAAAATGAGAATGTATATTTTTATTAGAGCTATAAAACCTGTTTATCAGAACAAGATCTCAGCATCTACACTATCTTCTTCAGTCCTGTTAGAGAAGCAGCTCATGTGGCTCCTCATGAAGCTGCTGGTCAGAATGTTCAAAGTATGTAAACCTGCATCAGAGCAAATGAGCTCATTTCTAAAAACCCTCTAAACATTCTTTAAACACCACTAGATGTTTAATTCTGCTCCAGGAATAATTCCATACCTCTTATTCTATAGTTCTGATCTCTTCACCATTACTCCCTAATATCATTATTACTATTAACATAGTACAGGTAAGAACAACCTGGGTAGGTGTCTTCAAACTTTTGACTGAAACACTATCAATACCTGACTAAATAGGACTACAGCAGTTATAAGTAATGATAGACCAGCATCACTAAAACTGCAGGCCATCACACGTTCACCTCAAACCATGTGGAGACGACAAACTAACTGTTTGTATTTACAGTTTAGCACTAACTGTGAATAAAACTGTTAACCATGGAAACCGTAGTCACTATGGAAACAATCAAACAGCAGGACAGCGGTTTAGATCATAGAGCGAGATATGATGGTGTTGCTAAGCATGTGCATGGGGTAGTCTTGTGTATGTCCAACCAGGGGGTGCCAAAATATTTGAGGGACCAATGTTAGTGTAGGACTGAAGGCCTAAAAGACAAAACAATATAGAAACTAAGAATGGTTCTCCAAGGGTTTCTTTAGTAACACCAAGGGTTCCATGTACAAGCATAAACGCTCAAAGAACCATTCATTAATTTCTAAGCTGCTTATTCTTTTTAGGTCACAGGGGGCACTGGAGAACATCCTGGCAGAAAGCAGGAAACACTCTGGATAGGCTAACTCCAAACTCCACACAGAGAGACCCCTGCTTGCCCGACCGGGGAATCAAACCCAGACCTTCTAGCTCTACCCACAGCACCAGGTTGATGAAGAACAGCTTCTCTATAGCCCAGAAAAGCTCAGTTCCAAGGTTGTAACAATAGAAGAACCCATATTTTGGTGCTGTATGGAACCCTTTTTAAAAAAAGGTGGAGACACATTATCCATCAGAAGATGCGATCTGATGAGGAGGTGCTAAATTACGCCCCCTAGCTGTGAGTGTGTGTATCTGCTCTGTGGTGGACCGGAGGCCTATCCAGGGTGTTTCCTGCCTTCTGCCCAGTGAGTGCTGGGATGGACTTCAGCAGACCCTATGACCCAGAAAGGATAAGTGGCTTGGAAAAGGAACGAATTGATGAAAAGATGAATGAATGGATGTCAGCTAATCTCCACAATGGAGGCAGTAGCTTGAAAGCTGATGCTGCTCTCAGTAGAACAGTGTTCATGTTTCACCTGAACATCTGACACCAGGTAAGTGCTCAGCAGGCGTTCCTTCTCTGGAAGTTGGCGGTTCTGGTGCCACGTACTTCCGTTTCTTGTGAAAGGGCCTATCAGTGTCACGACAGTGTGTTGGCTTCTGAAAACTATGTTGCAATCATCTCTTCAGCCTACAAACTTTTGCAAGTTCTGATGACTTCACCTCACCACAGTCAGACGCCCTGACCATCATGTGACGGTCAGAATGACTGAGCATGACTGTGGCTAACTGCGCTAACCATGCTAACTGCCAGCTGAGTCTCACTGCTCTGTGGTTATTAGTAAGCAATCTGGTTTATACTGACACTGCTAGATTAGCTGGTGGGGTTAGGCATCTGCCGAGTGAGGGGAGGGAGGATTGCTCTGGGGCGCATGACATAGGAGGCCTACCCTGACTAGACCCCCTGGAATCTTTATGGTATGGTACCCCTCACACAGATAACTACATGATAGTGGTCAAAATAGGTGGATCGTGTTGGTGTAGCCCAGAACCTTAACATAACTAAATGAACTAACCATCCCAGAGTCCAGAACATCAACATCACTCAAGTGATTGACCACCCCAGAGTCCAGAACCTCAATACCACTCAAGTGATTGACCACCCCAGAGTCCAGAATGGCAACATCACTGACTGGCCTGACCACCCCAGAGTCCATAACCTCAACACCACTAAATGGACTGACCATCCCAGAATCTAAAACATCAACATCACTGAATGGACTGACCTTCCCTGAATCCAGAACCTAAACATCACTGAATGGACTGACCACCTCAGAGTTCAGAACCTCAACACCACTGAATGGACTGACCGCCCCAGAGTCCAGAACCTCAACACCACTGAATGGACTGACCGCCCCAGAGTCCAGAACCTCAACATCACTGAATGAACTGACCGCCCCAGAGTCCAGAACCTCAACATCACTGAATGGACTGACCACCCCAGAGTCCAGAACCACAACATCACTGAATGGACTGACCACCCCAGAGTCCAGAACCTCAACATCACTGAATGGACTGACTACCCCAGAGTGCAGAACCTCAACATCAATGAATGGCCTGACCACCCCAGAGTCCAGAACCTCAACATCACTGAATGGACTGACCACCCCAAAGTCCAGAACCTCAACATCACTGAATGGACTGACCACCCCAAAGTCCAGAACCTCAACATCACTGAATGGACTGACCACCTCGGAGTTCAGAACCTCAACATCACTGAATAGACTGACCACACCAGAGTCCAGAACCTCAACATCACTGAATGGACTGACCACCTCGGAGTTCAGAACCTCAACATCACTGAATGTGTTTGGGGTTATTTGGATGGTGAAAAGCAGAAGCAGCTTCTAAGCCTGAACTTTGGAGGTGAGGCTCTCTGAGGAACTGAAAGTGAGTCTCCTGAAAAGAACAGAAGCTGGAATGGATGTATTATATGTAGAAGTTAAGGCTTCACTAAAGTCTCAGTGGAATAGAAGCTTTTTGTTGATTAACGTGCTCCTGATAAACTCTGTGTCTGGAAACTGAGAGAAGACTTCTCTCCACATACGTGTGGTATGTACACTGTGTCTCTGCATGTTCTCTCACTTCTGCGAATCTGCTTTTCAGCTTCCTGTGGAAAAAAAACGGACACACTGCGGCATGAGTGTTGCCATGACAATATTGCAAAATGGTGCTAACATGGAAACATGTTGCCTTATTTACACACATCTGCATCTGTGTGGCCTGAATAGGGTCACCACAACCACCAAGTTCACACCTGAGGATTGCTTCTTCACGCTGGAGACCAAAGTAGCAAACAGGTGGTGGAAGCTGATATCAGCTCCACTGACCATACAGGAGCTCCACTTACAGACTGTAGTTCATCTGATTCTCTGTATACTTTCTTACTCTGTTCTTTAATGATCAGGACCCCCACAGGACCACCACAGAGCAGATACTATTAGCGAGGTGGATCATTCTCAGCACTGCAGTGACACTGACGTTGTGCTGGTGTGAGTGAATCAGACACAGCAGTGCCACTCACTGTCCACTCTATTAGACACTCCTAATACTTGCTGGTCACCTTGTAGATGTAAAGTCAGAGACAGTAGCTCATCTGCTGCTGCACAGTTTGTGTTCCTCTAGTTCTTCATCAGTGGACACAGGACGCCGCCCACAGGACACTGCTGTCTGGATAGTTTTGGTTGGTGGATGATTCTCAGTCCAGCAGTGACACTGAGGTGTTTAAACACTCCAGCAGCAGCAGCACTGAGTAAGCACTGAACAGAGTAATAAAGTATACAGAGAATCAGATGACCTGTGGAAGATACTCTCCATCCTTGCAGATCACGTACACCATACCTGCTAATGGTCTTTTCTGGGGCAGATGGGATCGTCCAGCAAGACAATGAGACATGTCACATGACTAGAAATGTCCCACACTGGTTGGACCAACTGACCAAGACTTCCAGGTACTACCCTGGACCCCGAATTCCCCAGACTTGAACCCAGTTGAGCATCTGTAGGACCACCTAGATGGTAGTGTTGGCTCTATATATCCTTCTCCACAATAAAAGAGCACTCAGGTCTTACTCCATGCCACAAAGGTATCAGAAGTGGGACAGCAAGCCTAACGGACTGACAAGGAATAGCTCTTCCACTCAAAACTCAAAGGTGAACGGCTGAGCTCGGCCCAGGACTGGTGAAGAAGAATCAATGTGCTGAGGATGACCAGAGAAGGACCTGTAGTCGAGCCCAGCGGGAGGACGATGATAGAGGCAGCTGGTGAAGAACATACGGTAGGGTTAGCGTAATGAGCCATCCAGTGATGTTCTGACCTGGTGGTGAAGCTGAGTGTAGTAGTTCAGTAGGCTTGTCTAGCAATAGAGGGGTCTTTTGGGTGCACTGCTGCCAGAGGAGCCTTCTGAACTACTACACTCATCTTCACCACCAGGTCAGAACATCACTGGATGGCCATGGCTGGCACTGCCAGAGGAGCCTACAAGCCATTACAGACAAGTCAATGGGTTTTCTTGGCCCTTCATTCACCATAGATGTTGCACTTTATTCAGGGCCTCTATAGACGTTTGGTGCCGAGCATTTTCAGAACAGAACAGAATGGTATTTCAGAACGTGGCTCGGCCAATCAGATTTTAGCAGAAGAAATATCTGTTTAATGAAAGCAAACCTGCATTCAGTTCAGTGTAGATTCTCAGCCTCGACCTGCAGGCCTCATTTTCCTTCTTTTACTTCTGCTTCAGCGTCCAAAAGAAACAGGTCCACCTCAAACCTATGCAGTACGCACATTCGCTTACGCAACAGTGGCACAACGTTGTCTCTCTCTCTTCTTCTTTCTCTCTCGCTCAGGCTCTCTCTCGCTCAGGCTCTCTCTCTCTCCCACACACACACACAGTTCTCTTTCTCTGAAGTGGCTGAACTGCACGGAAAATTCACTTTGTGAGAGAAATGCGATCCCGGCCACCGCATTTAGAACCCTCAAATCACAAGGTGTGTGTTCGCAAGCCAGTGTGTATAAGTGTGTGTGTGTATATGTGTGTGTGTGTGTGTGTGTGTTTGTGTGTTCGTATTTCTCCATAAAGGAAATTTTAAAGCGGGCCTTCAGCCTGTCTCCACTAACGTCTGGTAAACAAGGCACGACGTGAGCGCCGCTACTAAACCCGTCTTTAGAGAAAGCACTTAAAGAGAGATGAGAATAGCTCTGGGCTGTGATTGGCCCAAGCGACCGAAGCCATAAATGGAAGCCAAAACACTTTGTTCGCGAGCCTTGCCGCTTTCTACCGAGCACTTCAAACTCGATTAGACTCGATCGGACGCTAAGTGCACCCTTATTGACCCTCACCTGCTGGAGCAGTGCCTCGGAGGTACAAGCCGCATTACTGTGCAACTATTATGTAACGTTGTTTAGTGTTTGCAGTAACCGCGGATCGCTAAGGAAGTGCTATGCGCTCTGCAAGACCTTCCGAAACCTGAGTCACTTCATGCTTTTGCTTTAAATGTTTACAGAGCGCTAACAATTAAACAGCAAAGCAAAGCAGGTGTTGGTATGTGTCAAGTCTTAGCGTATAGTGCATGTACAGTATAACAATACACTGGTTTCAGAGAGGAAGTGCATTCTCCTCCTCGCTCAGCACCTGACTGCGGCAGCACTACAGAGCGGCATTAAAAAATAGAAGCAGCATTTCTCAGTGTTAAATTCTGCACCACCAACAAAGAAAAACTCAACACAGCTGCAGTACTGAATGGGACTGAAAGTGAATGGAACCTGGGACAAACCCAACAAACTCAACACCAACCTTTTAAAACCTTATAGACCCCTCACCACTCCTGTGCAACCCTATACACTCTCAATAGCCCATACAAACCTACACACCTTTAAAACACATATACAATTCTATACACTCAGTATCCCTACACAAGCCCATAACCCCCCCATGCAACACCTATGCAACTCCATACAGCTTCAACAAACACATACAAGCCAAGGTACACTCAATGGCCCTTCAAACAATATCCAATCCTGTACACCCACAATACTCTGGTGCAACCCTATAAAACCTTATAGACCCCTCAACACTCTTGTGCAACCCTATACACTCTCAAAACCCTGTGTAAACCAAATACCTCTAAAACACATCTGCAACTAAATACACCTTCAATATCCTAATACAACTCTATATACACTCAATGCATCTTTGCAACCTCATACAACCCCCATGCAACACCTACGTAACTCCACACAGTTTCAACATCCATATACAAGCCAATACACCCTTAACGCCCCTTCAAATAATATCCAATCCTGTACACCCTCAATACTCTTGTGCAGCCCTATACAACCTTATAGACCCCTCACCACTGCTGTACAACCTTATACACGCTCAATACCCTATAAAAACCTATACACCTTTGAAACACCTATACAACTCTATACACCTTCAATATCCTAATACAACCCCATATACTCTCAATGCACCTTTGCAACCTCATACAGCCCCCATGCAACATCTACGTAACTTCATACAGCTTCAACATCCATATACATTCCAATATATGTGCAACCTTATACGTTCTCAATACTCTATAAAAACCTATAAACCTTTGAAACACCTATGCAATTCTATATGCCTTCAATATCCTGATACAACCTCATATACACTCAATGCACCTTTGCAACCCCATACAGCCCCCATGCAACACGTACGTAACTCCATATACCTTCAACATCCATACAATCCAATGTACCCTCAATGCCCCATCAAACAATATCCAATCCTGTACACCCTCAACATTCTTGTGCAACCCTATACAATGTTATAGACCCCTCACCACTCCGGTGCAACCTTATACACTCTCAATATTCTAAAAAAAAAAACCTATACACCTTTATAACCCTTTATACGCCCCATTCAAGTCTATGTAACTCTATACACCTTCAATATCCTGATAAAACCCTATATACCCTCAATGCTCTGCTGCAACCCTATACAACCCCATACAACATCTATGTAACAATCATATCTAACCATATGTACTCTCAACGCCCATATCAAACAATATCCAATCATGTACAAGAGTGTTGAAGGAGCACAATACCAAACACCATCTAAAGCCCATACAACCTCCATGCAACTCTATGTAACACAATATATCTTTGACATCCCTTGAACAATCAGGGCATCGTGTAGCATGCTGTTGTGCAGAGGTTTATAGAGATACTTAGTGGTGTTGGGCATACAGGATTATATACTGGTGTTTTGGGGGTGTATAGGGTTACATAGTGCTGTCTGGGGTATATAGGGTTAAATAGTGTTGTGTTGGTGTGTATTTGGTTATATAGTGGTGTGTGGGTGTGTATAGGGTTATAAAGTGGTGTTTGGGTGTGTATAGAGTTATATAGTGGTGTGTGGGTGTGTATGGGGTTATATAGTGGTGTGTATGCTATTTAGGGTTATATAGTGGTATATAGGGGGTGTGTATTGGGTTATATAGGGGTGTGTGTGGTATATAGGGTTATATAGTGGGGTGTGTGGTATATAGGGTTAAATAGTTTGTGTTGGTGTGTATAGGGTTATATAGTGTTGTGTGGGTGTGTATGGGGTTATATAGTGGTGTGTGTGCTATATAGGGTTATGTAGTGGTGTTTGGGTGTGTATAGGGTTTTATAGGGGTGTGTGTGGTATATAGGGTTATATAGTGGGGTGTGTGGTATATAGGGTTAAATAGTTTGTGTTGGTGTGTATAGGGTTATATAGTGTTGTGTGGGTGTGTATGGGGTTATATAGTGGTGTGTGTGCTATATAGCGTTATGTAATGGTGTTTGGGTGTGTATAGGGTTATATAGGGGTGTGTGTGGTATATAGGGTTATATAGTGGAGTGTGTGGTATATAGGGTTATATAGTGGTAAAATAGTGGTGTGTGGGTGTGTATAGGGTTAGATTAGTTGTATGTGGTTATATGAGGTCCTGTGGTTGTGTAGTACTATAGAGGAGCGTTCAGGGTTTACAGGCTCATGCAACTAAACACCTGCGTCAAGTAAACAAAAGAGCAAAGTGGTTTGAATTAGAGGATATCATTTACAACAGAAATAAGATTAGACTGAAGTTTCCTGGCTGCAGCACCTCTCGCTCAAATTAGTGCACCAAGAATATAAAAAAAAGAAAAATAAACCTTAAAGAGACCTCAGGCTCTGAGCAAAACCTTAAGGTTTCTCACTCCAAACATTATGATGCCCCTAATTTTCAACCACGCTGACACAAGTAAGCTCAGATGATGACATGAAGTGTGACAGCCAAGCGTTCTGGAGCAGCAGGAGTGGAAACTCTTCTGTTTCTCTCCTTCTGGATGCTCCAGTCAAGGTCTTATCTGAAGATCTATGCATTTTTTGGACTCCTGGAGGTTTTCCATGCTGGTGAAATGAGCCTGGCAACTTCGCTCTGTGACAATTTAAAAAAATAGAAGCAGCATTTCACAGCTGGACTGAAACGCCGCGGAGGTTTTAATGACTGTGTTAAATTCTACACCACGAATAAGGAAAAACTCAGCACAGCTGCAGTACTGAATAGGACTGAAAGTGAATGGAACCTGGGACAAACCCACTGTGCTCAACACCTCATACAACCTATAAAACCTTATAGACCCCTCATCAACAACCCTATACACTCTCAATACCCCCTATAAACCTACACACCTTCAAAATACCTATGCAACTTTATACGCCTTCAATATCCTGATACAACCCTATATACCCTCAATACCCCTGTGCAAACCTATACATTACTATACAACCCCGAAATACCTTCACCGCCCATATCAAACAATATCTAATTGTGTACACCCTCAACACTCTTATACATCTCTATAAAAACCCCATACACACTCAATAGAATTAAGTATACAGCATATAAATAGTGGTGTTTAGGGTGTATAGCATTATATAATGGTGTTTTTAGGTCTGTAGGGCTTTGTTGTGGTGTTTGGGGGTGCATAGGGTTATATAGTGTTATACTGAGGTAGGGTTATGTAGTAGAGTTTGGGGGGTGTATAGTGTTTTACTGAGGTAGGGTTATGTAGTGGAGATTGGGGGTACATAGTGTTATGTAGTGGTGTGTGGTATAGTGTTATGTAGTGGTTTGTAGTATAGTGTTATGTAGTGGTGAGGTAGGGTTATGTAGTGGAGATTGGGGGGTACATAGTGTTATGTAGTGGTGTGTGGTATAGTGTTATGTAGTGGTGTGTAGTATAGTGTTATGTAGTGGTGAGGTAGGGTTATGTAGTGGTGTGTCAAGTAAACAAAAGAGCAAAGTGGTTTAAACTAGAGAATATCATTTACAACAGAAATAAGATTAGACTGAAGTTTCCTGTAGAACACCAAGTATTGCATTAAGAATATGAAAAAAAACCCAAAAAAAAAACCTTAAAGATAATTTAGGCTCCTGGTAAAACCTAACCTAACCCTAACCCTAAACCCTAACCCTAATCACAACCTAACCCTAACCCTACCCCTAACCGTAAACCCTAACCCTTTTCCTTGATTTCCTATTCAAACCACACGATCTGAAGATCATTGATGGGGGAAGTCATTGTAAATTTACAAATCTAACCCTAACCCTATTCCTAACCTAACCCTAACCCTATCCCTAACCTAACCCTAACCCTAACCCTAACCCTAACCCTAACCTTAAGGTCTGTCACTCCAAACATTATTAAGGCCCTGCTTTTTGATCACGCTGACACACGTAAGCTCAGATGATGATATGAAGTGTGACAGTGTGAGCAGTGTGGATTAGAGAGAGTGGAAACTCTTCTGTTTCTCTTCTTCTGGATGCCCCTTTTTTGGACTCCTGGCAGCTTCGTTCTGGAACTGGCCTTCATGGATTTGAGCGGTTCTCCAGTGTTTAGGCCTGAGATGCGACTAGGCCGCGCTAAACTGATAGCCGGTCTACTCCTTCTGTCTGCGTCCGATTTTTATTTCTTATTTTACCAGATATTATTACTTTTATTACTCTTAATTGAAATGGATCGTGCTTTCATTGGACCGCCGTCCTCGGCGTTAGCGTCTGGGAGTGCTCTAATGTGATCAGGGCTCATGACTCCAGTGTCTTTAAGTGCTGTATTTGTTTGCATTGCTTCAGTCTGTGAAAAAAGCTCCCGCAATTCAAACGAAATATCTGGAATTGCTGGTGACCTCAGTAGTGAGCGTGTGGAAATCTGTGCCCGGGAGAGTAATCCTTAACAGAAATATGACGCGGGAGAAGTAGGAAAACGTCTGGACGGCCGAGGGCGCGTGTGATTAGTGAGGCCCATCTCTCGTTTGTCAAACATGGAAAACCGGGATTTGGGTTTGGCTGCCGAGTGTAAATACAGCCGGAGGAAGAAGAACGAATCCATCAACGTGACACGGGCGGATCATGGATCACTCTAACAGACCAGAAAGTATTTTCCTCTGTCCTGCACGGATGAAGATCAGACACCACGTCGTTATTCCTTCTTTCCTCGTCTTCAGTTTTCTTGCTTTCTCTCGTCTCCTGTGGTGGATGGAGAACTACATTTCCCATGATTCCAGAGTATGTGGCAGGATGTTTGGAGAATCCATTAGAGCTCGGTCGTCATCGTCCTGTAGTGACGAATATCCATGTTTTCCCGTAACTGTGGAATCTGGAGCAGCCCAGAGGAGGAGGAGGGGGTCTCTTTTTAGGATTTGGTCTCGCTGGGCTTTCAATTACATTCTGGTGGTGGGGGTCTGTGGGAGCTGAGTTTGGGGGTGGGGGGGTGGGGGGGTTCTGGATCATTTAATTATGGTCAGAGGAAAAGACCCCGGTCTCTGTGGCCTCCCCCAAAATAAATGGACTGGTGAAATTCCGAGAATCAGGAAAAGGAGGCGAGACCACTGCTAAGAGTGGCGAAAGTGAGTGAACATCTAAGGCTGTGTTTTCTCAATTAATAAACAATAAATAAACAATAAATAAACATCAATAATAAACGTTTAGTTACAGTTTAAATATAAATATATATAAATATATATACACACACAACATACACAACATACATATACACATACAGTACTGTGTACACTATACAGTGTACAGTGTACAGTATACAGTGTACAGTATACATTGTACAGTGTACAGTATACAGTGTACAGTATAGTGTACAGTATACATTGTACAGTGTACAGTGTACAGTATACAGTGTACAGTATACAGCGTACAGTGTACAGTATACAGTATACAGTGTACAGTGTACAGTATACAGTGTACAGTATAGTGTACAGTATACAGTGTACAGTATACAGTGTACAGTATACAGTGAACAGTATACAGTATAAAGTGTACAGTATACAGTGTACATTATACATTGTACAGTGTACAGTATACAGTGTACAGTATACATTGTACAGTGTACAGTATACAGTGTACAATATACATTGTACAGTGTACAGTATAGTGTACAGTATACAGTGTACAGTATACAGTGTACAGTGTACAGTGTACATTGTACAGTGTACAGTATACAGTGTACAGTATACATTGTACAGTGTACAGTATACATTGTACAGTGTACAGTATACAGTGTACAGTATACAGTGTACAGTATAGTGTACAGTATACAGTGTACAGTATACAGTGTACAGTATACAGTGTACAGTGTACAGTATATAGTGTACAGTATACAGTGTACAGTATACAGTGTACAGTGTACAGTATATAGTGGGCTGCTGTTTCCACTGAAGTGCCTTTGAATAAGATACTTAACCCCCTTCTGCTCCCCGGGTATGGTGGATAGGGCTGCCCACCACTCTGCACCCAAGTGTGTGTGTGTGTGTTCACTAGTGTATGTGTGTGTGGGTGTTTCACTGCCCCTCAGTGTGTGTGTTCACTGGTGTGTGTGTGTGTATGTGAGTGTTTCACTGCCCCCTAGCATGGATGGGCTAAACTCCACTGTGGCAAATAAATTTAAATTAAAATGAAAGAAAACAAAGAGTACATTCTAGTCTGAGTAAAGACTTAGTGTAGTTAGTGTAGTTGTAGTTAGTGTAGTTGTAGTTAGTGTAGTTAGTGTAGTTAGTGTAATTGTAGTTAGTGTAGTTGTAGATAGTGTAGTTTGGCTTTTTACTATAAATGTAGTTAGTGTAGTTGGTGTAGTTGTAGTTAGTGTAGTTGGTGTAGTTGTAGTTAGTGTAGTTGGTGTAGTTTTAGTTAGTGTAGTTCTAGTTGTAGTTGGTGTAGTTGCAGTTAGTGTAGTTGTAGATGGTATAGTTTGGCTTTTTACTGTAAATGTAGTTAGTGTAGTTGGTGTAGTTGTAGTTAGTGTAGTTGTAGTTGTAGTTGGTGTAGTTGTAGTTAGTGTAGTTGGTGTAGTTTTAGTTAGTTTAGTTCTAGTTAGTGTAGTTGGTGTAGTTGTAGTTAGTGTAGTTGTAGTTGGTGTAGTTGTAGTTAGTGTAGTTGGTGTAGTTTTAGTTAGTGTAGTTCTAGTTGTAGTTGGTGTAGTTAGTGTAGTTGGTGTAGTTTTAGTTAGTGTAGTTGTAGTTAGTGTAGTTGTAGTTGGTGTAGTTTTAGTTAGTGTAGTTAGTGTAATTGTAGTTAGTGTAGTTGTAGATAGTGTAGTTTGGCTTTTTACTGTAAATGTAGTTAGTGTAGTTGGTGTAGTTTTAGTTAGTGTAGTTAGTGTAATTGTAGTTAGTGTAGTTGTAGATAGTGTAGTTTGGCTTTTTACTGTAAATGTAGTTAGTGTAGTTGGTGTAGTTTTAGTTAGTGTAGTTCTAGTTGTAGTTGGTGTAGTTGCAGTTAGTGTAGTTGTAGATGGTGTAGTTTGGCTTTTTACTGTAAATGTAGTTAGTGTAGTTGGTGTAGTTGTAGTTAGTGTAGTTGTAGTTGTAGTTGGTGTAGTTGTAGTTAGTGTAGTTGGTGTAGTTTTAGTTAGTTTAGTTCTAGTTAGTGTAGTTGGTGTAGTTGTAGTTAGTGTAGTTGTAGTTAGTGTAGTTGGTGTAGTTTTAGTTAGTGTAGTTCTAGTTGTAGTTGGTGTAGTTAGTGTAGTTGGTGTAGTTTTAGTTAGTGTAGTTCTAGTTAGTGTAGTTGTAGTTAGTGTAGTTGTAGTTGGTGTAGTTTTAGTTAGTGTAGTTAGTGTAATTGTAGTTAGTGTAGTTGTAGATAGTGTAGTTTGGCTTTTTACTGTAAATGTAGTTAGTGTAGTTGGTGTAGTTGTAGTTAGTGTAGTTGTAGTTGGTGTAGTTGTAGTTAGTGTAGTTGGTGTAGTTTTGGTTAGTGTAGTTGGTGTAGTTTTGGTTAGTGTAGTTCTAGTTGGTGTAGTTTTAGTTAGTGTAGTTAGTGTAATTGTAGTTAGTGTAGTTGTAGATAGTGTAGTTTGGCTTTTTACTGTAAATGTAGTTAGTGTAGTTGGTGTAGTTGTAGTTAGTGTAGTTGTAGTTGGTGTAGTTATAGTTAGTGTAGTTGGTGTAGTTGTAGTTAGTGTAGTTGTAGTTGTAGTTGGTGTAGTTGTAGTTAGTGTAGTTGGTGTAGTTTTAGTTAGTGTAGTACTGCTGATCTGTGGGGCTCAGTGGAGAGTCAGTGTAATAGGAATGATATCAGTGAAGCTCTGGAGTAAACAGATGTACTGAGTCATAGGTAAGGAGGTCAAAGGTCATGTTGTTATAAAAGTGAATGCCAGACGACTCACGCCGTTTCTCTCCCCGGAGAAGATCAGCTGACTGGGCTGTGGGTCACTGGTTGCTTCTGTCGCCTTTGTAACAGTGACTCAAACACAGATACGCTCCTGCAGATATTTCTCTAAATATACACATAAAAATAAACACTCCAAACAACTCACTCCAAAGCAGGTTAGCACCCCTCATATACTTCATCCTGATCACTAAATAGGCTATTGGTTGTATGGCCATTGGTGACCTGCCCTGTGGGTCAGTAGCACAGAGCAGTGTTTCTCCTTGCGGAGCCAGCATGAACAATGTCTCCTGGGTCTTATTCTATACCAGGGCCACATTGGTGTCAGAAGAGGGACAGCACCTCCTGCAGCAAGGAGTGGAACAGTTCACAGAATCTCAAAGAGAATGGTGGAACCCAACAAAAGTTCACAAAGGGAACAGAGAGCTAGGCTGGACCTAAGGTGTATGTTCACACTGTGCAATGCCTCCCAGGTCTTACTATATTCCAGTGTGTCAGAGGTGGGATCTTATCCCCCTGTGGCAGGGAGTGGAACAGTTCTTAAAAGAACTTCAAGGAGGATGGTGGGGCCCAACAAAAGTCTGCAATGGGAACAGCACAGCTAGCCTGGACCTACGGCATGACTACACACTGTGCAATGTGTCCCAGGTCTTATTCTACCCCAGCGCTGCAGTGGTGTCAGAAGTGGGACAGCACCTTCTGCAGCAGGGAGTGGAACAAAAGAACTTTTCAAAGAACTTTGGAGAGACGTCAGTGCCTGGCAAAAGAGAGCATCTCTTGGTGTTCTAAATGGTGATCGCTCACCAGCTGTGAGCATTCCTGAAATTGAGCTGACCACTGGTCCATTGCTGTTATCTATTTCTGGTGAATGCACTGTCAGCATTCCTCCATCTCTAGTAATAACAGATACTTAGGAACCAATAAGGCTTATACTGTTTCAGCATGATGGAGGCACGCACCAGTTTCTGCTTAGTTCCCTCCAGTGGTCACCACATCAGTCCTAATTTGTCTAACTTTGTCGCATCACTGACTCGTTGCCAACATTCACGCTGCCTCCTGTCACCGGAAATCTCCAGTTCTCATTGAAGATGAATGCATTCCAGTCAATATAATGTATTCATAGTTTTGGGTCGCTGGTGGTGTGAATGCAGGGTTACAGTTCTTGTTTTTCATTATTACATATTTTATTATGATGCTGTTTAGTGTGTTGCAGTGATGATTTACTGGTGATTTACCAGTTCAGCCTGTATTGATAACATTTAATCAAACAGAGGGTAAGTCGTAATAAGCGGCCCTATCATCCGTAGTAGCAAACCAATACTGATTATGCATACTGTTTGAAAGTCTGAGGAACATTTAGAATGCATCTGATCAGTAAGTGTATGTTCACCAGTAAGAACACCAGATAGTAGCTTGATAAATATAATGATGTCCCCTAGTGACTAAACTTTAAACTGGGTTTAATCTGTATGTACTGGAAAAGTAAACTGTGTGTTTGTGTTACTAATGTTAAACTATAAGAGGGCTTCAGTGATGATGATCTGTTTTTGTGACCTAATTCCATATCATTTGGTTCGCACTTACCCACACACACACACACACACACACACACACACACACACACACACACATACACACACACAAATACACACATACACACACACACACACACAACCAGCAGGCCTGCAGTAAATATGTGTCTGAGTGTGTTTATAGAAAGCCTCAGCACTGAAACCCTGACTGACATTCTTCCTTACATGAGTGCATCAGCACATCTGTAGACTGATAATCACACACACACACACACACACACACACACATACATATATAAACACACACACACACACACACACACATACAGATAATCACAAACACATATAATCACACACACATACTCACACACAGATAAGCATAAATACACACACACACACACACACACACACACACACAGGTAATCACACACACACACAGATAATCTCACACACATATGCACTCACACACAAACAAACACATACACAGTTAATCACACACACACACACACAGATAATCACAAACACACACAGAAAATCACAAGCACACACAGACACAAACAAACACAGATAATCACACAAACACACAGATAATCACATGCACACACACACACACACACACACACACACACAAACAGATAATCACAAACACATACACCCACAAATACAAACACAGATAATCACAAACATACACAAAGAAAATCACAAGCACACACAGACACAAACACAGATAATCACACACATACACATACACACACAGATAATCATATACACATACACCCACAGACAAATACAAACACAGATAATCACACACATACACACACACAGGTAATCACACACACAGATAATCTCACACACATATGCACTCACACGCACACACACACACACACACACACACAAACTCACACATACACCCAGTTAATCACACAAACACAGATAGTCACAAACACATAAACACACAGACAAACACAAACACAGATTATCACACACACATACACATACACAGATAATCACACGCATACACACATACACACACACACATAATTATAAACACATATACCCACAGACAAATACAAACACAGATAATCACACACATACACACACAGGTAATCACACACACAGATAATCTCTCACACATATGCACTTACACACACAAACACACACACATACACACAGTTAATCACACACACATATGTACTCTCACACACACAAACTCTCACACACGCACACACACAGATAATCACAAACACACACAAACAGATAATCACACACACACACACATACAAACTCACACATACACACACACAGTTAATCACACCCACAAACATCCACACACACATACACACTCACAAGCACACACACACACAAATATATACATACACACACATACACATAAACGTGTTTCAGTATAGTCAGCTTGAGGGTCTGTAAGTAAACACTAGTGAGTAAACCGCTGACCTTTCCCATGACCAGCACAGTGTGTGTGTTATTGTATTAAGAGGAAGAATGTAAGACCCGTCAGTCTAGCTGGATTCCTCTCACCATTACCTCACACTTCTACAAGAGTGTGTATACACTGACACGCTGCTGCTGTCGAAACGAGAAGCTCTGTAACATCCTGTCTTCACTGTGTTTATAGATCATTATATAACATACATATCACTTTATACGACCAGGCGTCAGCATGTAGGCTTGCCATCGACATAAGCATACTTCTGTTCTCAGTGTTCTAATGAGTGGAGCTTAGGATGCATTATGAAGCCTAACCTTATAAAGATGTATACTCTTGCTTTATAAATGTATTTATAACTACTTATAATTAACTATACAGCTGTATGCCTTTATAAGATGTTATCTAGATTATAGATGTGTTTATAAAGCATTCTGAATACAGGGTCCAGAGGACATGTCCCCAAAACTTTACACGAGAGGTAAAGTCATACAGATTGTTAATGTAAGTCAATGGAACCAGAATTGTTTTCTAAGTTATTCCATTCCACCCGAAATGTGTACACTAAATAAAAGTACAGAACAACACAAATTCAGATACACGGTTTTGTTCAGATATCAGAATAGAGTTAATAGAGACATATCTGCCTCTTATGTTTGCACAGAGCTGAATATAACCCATCCGTGCAGTGAAACACCTACACACATTAGTGAACACACACTAGGAGGCAGTGAAACACCCACATACACACACTAGTGAACACACACACTAGGGGGCAGTATACACACCCACCTACACACACACACACACACACACACACACACTAGTGAAAACACACACTAGGGGGCAGTAAAACACCCATATATACACACACTAGAGAATACATACACACACATACACACACACACACATACTACTGAACACATACACACACTAGGGGGCAGTACACACACACACACACACACCCACATCTATCTATCTATCTATCTATCTATCTATCTATCTATCTATCTATCTATCTATCTATCTATCTATATGTAAAAGTTTGGACCCTCTGCTGTAAACGCTGTTCGTGTGCAGCTGAACGCTCTTTCTCCTGAGAGGTTCATGGTTCATCTTACATGAATGACGAGATTAAGATCTGCTCACAGATGTTTCGTCTCGTCCTCTGTAGTAGATGTGGTGTTTCAGTTTTACCTCCTGCTGTCTTATCTAGATGTTCTTAACTAGATCTCTGATAAGCTGAGGTCTGCTTCTGATGAATCCTACCGGCTGTTCATGTTTGGGCACAGAGTACGTCACAGCAGAGCGATGCACCACCTCGCCTGTGGGCAGGTCCTCTGTGGTCATGTGGGGTTTTGCTTTCTTCCAGAGCAGATCTTGCTTTCACGTCCACAGAGTTTGTGTGTGTGTGTGTGTGAGTGTGTGGGGTTGTGTGTGTGTGTGTCTGTTCGTGTATATGTGTGTGTGTGAGTTTGTGTGTGTGTCTGTTTGTATATGTCTGTGTGTGTCTGTGTGTGTGAGTTTAAGTGTGTGTGTCTGTGTGTGTCCGTGTGTGAGTTTAAGTGTGTGTGTCTGTTTGTGTGTCTGTGTGTGTAAGTGTGTGTGTTTGTGTG
The DNA here is from genome assembly GCA_021613375.1 of Megaleporinus macrocephalus. NCBI lineage: Eukaryota > Metazoa > Chordata > Actinopteri > Characiformes > Anostomidae > Megaleporinus > Megaleporinus macrocephalus. Next base: position 36,140,101 of record CM038722.1, on the reverse strand, counting down.
TGTGAGTTTGTGTGTGTGTGTCTGTGTGTGTGCGTTTCTGTGTGTGTCGGTGTGTGGGGTTGTGTGTGCGTCTGTTTGTGCATATTTGTGTGTCTGTGTGTGTGTCTGTGTGTGTGAGTTTAAGTGTGTGTGTCTGTTTGTGTATGTGTGTTTGAGTGTGTGTTTGTGTATGTGTGTGAGTTTGTGTGTGTGTGAGTTTGTGCGTGTGTGAGTTTGTGTGTTTGTCTTTGTGTGTGTGTCTGTTTGTGTGTGTGTCTGAGTTTGTGTGTGTTTGTGCGTGTGCATGTCTGTATGTGTGTATGTTTTAGTATGTGTGTGTATGCGTTTGTGTGTTTTTGTGTGTGTGTATGTGTGTATGTTTTTGTATGTGTGTGTGTATGCGTGTGTGTGTTTTTGTGTGTGTGTGTATGTTTTTGTATGTGTGTGTATGCGTTTGTGTGTTTTTGTGTGTGTGTATGTGTGTGTGTGTATGTTTTTGTATGTGTGTGTGTGTATGCGTGTGTGTGTTTTTGTGTGTGTGTGTATGTTTTTGTATGTGTGTGTGTGTTTCTATGTTTTTGTATGTGTGTGTATGAGTTTGTGTGTTTTTGTATGAGTGTGTGTGTTTTTGTGTGTGTGTGTGTGTGTGTTTGTGGTTCTGAGCTGAATTCATGTTACTGGTTGACTAATATTTGGAGTAATACAGGAGAGCTCTGTTCTGTGTTTAGACTATTGCAGCTCGAGCGTGTGTGTTTACGTGTGTGTGTGTGTGTGTGTCTCTGTGTGTGTGTTTCTGTCTGGATCTGTATCTCTGTGTGTGCTTGTGCGTCAGTGTCTGCGCCGGTCTTTGTATAGATTTTTTACAAAGTAAGAACTTTAGTTTTGGTTGTTTTGGGAAAAAATACAAACCCCCCTAAAAAGCACCCCCTCAAAGCCCCCCGTGTTGTTGCTGTGTTGTTAAAGTCGCCCCATTCCAGCGTGTTGTGTCTCCAAGAGAGGAAACGGTTCGTACTGATAGCAGAACAAGGCCTTTCACATCCATCTCCAAGTTAACCCTTACAATCCCAGGTCCAATAATAAAGGAGGAGGGTGGGTATAAAAATCGAGGGTGTGTAGGTGTGTGTGTTTTGGGGGGGGCTTGTAAGTGGCCCTCCAGATGGTATTTGTTGATAAGTTGGCTTTGGTAAATTCACAGTGTATAATTAAGTTTGAATTAAGATATCAAGATATCAAGATATCAATATGTCATTATGGTAATATATATATATATATATATATATATATATATATATATATATATATATATATATATATATATATATATATATATAACTGCCCCCTATTGTGTGTGTTTTATGTATTAGTATGCATAAACAGGTATATTTACACATACATTTTTATTTTAGGGAGTAGTGATATGTACATATCAAAATATGTCTGTGTATGTGTGTGTGTGTATATTTGGGAGTTTCACTGCCTCCTATTGTGTATTCACTAGTGTGTGTGTGTTTACTAATGTGTGTGTATGTGGATGTTTCACAGCCTCCTATTGTGTGTGTTCACTAATGCATGTGCGTTTGTGTGTGTTTACTAGTGTGTGTGTGCGTATGTGGGTGTTTCCCTGCCTCCTACTGTGTGTTCACTAGTGTGTGTGTGTGTGTGTATGTTTAAACACATGTATAAGTTAACATATAGTAAACATACAGTTAACTATTGATATCAGAACTTGTTAATGTAAACTGCTCTGAACGGTATCTTGTTTAAATCTGATCATGAACTGCACCTGATTTCCAGACCTCATTAAATCCTGAGAAGATTTGGAGGACAGTAAACATCTTAAAAACATCTGTTGTCCTCAAACTGTCCTAAGGTTTGGATAACGATCAAGATACATGGTCAAGCAAACACAAACAAATACTTTTTTCATCAAATTTTAAATGTTCTATCTCTAAACGTGGAATGGACTATAAAGTTGACAATCAGTTTCCACACCTTCTTCACCAGGGAAGAACTATCAGGAACACTGGAAGGTGTAAGAAGACATGATTCAGTGAGCTGATGGGAAACTCTGGAGGGCCAGTCAGGGTTTAGGTCCATGTAGAACAACAGCATGATGGTTCTCATTGGAAATCAAGCTTTGTTGTTGTTTGACCTCACCGCTGCAGGGGTTATCTTTGTATCCAGGTGGAAGCTATGGTGATAATCTCCGCCTTTCACTTCCTCCAGGAAAAGCTTGCAGTTCTTTCCAGTCCATTGGTCATTTCCTTCTTGGGAAGGGCCAGTTGCAAATAAGTATCTAAACATGCCAGCTTGAACGCTATAGAGGAAACCCTTCCGATAAGCAGCTAAACAAATACATGCATATAATTTTCAGCTCATTTTGAGACTACAGCCAGTATTACATTAACACTCTTATTTTACTGCTGAATGTGTCTAATACACATACAGTGACTGTAGTTTTTGGTACATTCAGTACATTCAAACAGTACAAATATGGCTTGTAACCACATCCACGCCTGTAGTTCCTAAACACGGAACCTTGAACCAACTAGAACCCGGAGGTTCAACCGTAACAGAATGTTGTTGGCAAAAGGGTTAGACTCTTGACCACTACGAAATTGTCCAATCAGGATAGCTACATATGGCCAATCAAGCTCTCTGGAGTGAAGGCCTTAATGAGGAAAGGTCATTTTAGTCACTTTGGAAGTTCTAGATATTTCACTACCACAGTCTGACTAGGTTTCACTGACAGTTGTTCTCAAGAGCATTCCCTTGTGTTCCCCATGCTTTCATCATATGTGATGATGCCACAGTGGTGTCAGAAGTGGGATAGTGTCTGAGTGGTCACTACCATTAACTCATAAGATGAATGGCAGAGAAGGCCGAGCCCGGTTCAAGACTGTGTGACAAGAATGGGGAGCAAAGATGGCAAAAGGCAGCACAATGGAGACCAACAGCCAAGCCGGGTGGGAGAAAGATGCAGCAATATGGTGGCGTGAGCTGGCGATGGAGTTCCATGAGCTGTGAACTGGTGGCAAAGTCAAGCATGTCTGGCATTCAGCCATCATAGCCGAATCACATACTGCTGCTGCTTTAGGCTAGAACTTAGAAGTTGGAGGTTTGACCCATCTGTGCAGTGAAACACCCCTACATTTTGGGGCAGTAAGCACACTTGCCCAGAGTGGTGGGCAGCCTTATCCACTGTACACAGGGAGCAGTTGGAGGTTAGGTGTTTTGCCCAAGGGTACTTCAGTCATGTCCTTATGGTTCAGGAGATCGAACCAGCAATCTTCTGATCACAAGGCTGATTTCCCAATCTCTAGCCCACGACTGCCCCACAGGCTCATGTGGGTATAACATACTTAAACTTCTTTTAAACCATAAAGAAGTTTTAAATGTGTAGAACAGCCAAAAAGGGTACTGTGCTTAGTGCTAACATACTATTAGAAACATACTTTATTTGGGTGAGCTTTTGGAAAAGAGTTCTACATGGTACCAGAAAAGGTTCTGCTATAGTTACAATATCAAGCTTATAAGATTAGAAGAACCCTTTTGGTGCTACATAGAACCATAGTGAAAAGGGTTCCATGTAGAAACATGTACTGCATGATGCAAAGAACTCAATCAGGCAGGCTTCTTTACGCAATCATGGTTTCCTTTGGTGGAGAACTCCTGAAGTACCACCTTTTCTAAGAGTATATACGTAGACCATGTAGATGGTGGTGTCTTAGCCTGTCCAGGGTGATTCCTGCTAAAGCCTCCAGCAGCCCAGAAGGAGGAGAAGCTGGAGAAGATAGATGGATGGATGTATTTACTATATTTACTGTAGAGATGTTCTTTCTCATATCTTGACCAAGTTGAGCTCAGACTGAAAGCCCAGGTCTAAGAGTCTCAGTAACATAAACATATTAGCCCCAGTTTCTGACCACAGCTTTTGTCCCGACGTGATGTGGGTGGCGGTTCATTAACGCTCCCGCGGTGACACTGACCTGCTGGTGGACCACCACCCACAATCATCCAAACAACAGCGGCTCTGTGGTCAGACACTGAGCGCTGATGGAGAGCTAGAGAACGGCTAACACTAACAGTGCCTGAGCGGCCGGGGAGGGGATGGATCTGTAGGTTGGGTCAGTGTTTAGTCTCCACCGAGCGGGATCTGATAAATACGGGGTGTAAATAAATGAGTTTACATTCAGAGATGTTTACAGATCTCTCCTCTTCCTGAGACCAACCACCTGCACGTGAGTGTTTATATCACAACCTTAAAGATTTCACCTCCTGTAGATGTAGTAAACGTTTACATTCCCCAAACACTAACAGAGAGAGAGAGAGAGAGAGATACAGAGAGAGACAGAGAGAGAGAGACAGAGAGTACAGAGTACAGAGAGAGAGAGAGAGAGACATCTCGCTCTCTCTTTATCTCTCTTTCTCTCTCATTCTCACTCTCTCTTTCTTCATCTCTCCCTCTCTATTCCTCTCTCTCTCTCTTTCTCTCTGTCTCTCTCTATCTCTTTCTCTCTCATTCTCTCTCTTTCTTCATCTCTCCCTCTCTATTCCCCCCCTCTCTCTCTCTCTTTCTCTCTGTCTCTCTCTCTCTCTCTCTCTCTCTCTCTCTCTCTCTCTCTATCTATCTCTTTCTCTCTCTCTCTCTGTCTCTCTCTCTCTCTGTCTCTCTCTCTCTCTCTGTCTCTCTCTATCTCTTTCTCTCTCTCTCTCTCTCTGTCTCTCTCTCTCTGTCTCTCTCTCTCTCTTTCTCTCTCTCTCTCTCTCTTTCTCTCTCTCTCTCTCTGTCTCTCTCTGTCTCTCTCTATCTCTTTTTTTCTCTCTCTCTCTCTATCTCTCTCTCTCTCTCTGAGAAGTGAGGGGGTGGTTTCAGGCAGATGTTTCCTCTCTCACAGTAAACTTTAACAGACATTAAAAGAGAGTGTGTGTGTGTGTATAAGTGTGTGTGTATGTGTGTGTGTATGTGTGTGTGTGTTTTGACACACTTTTAGACCTACTTAAAACAGATTGGAGAGACCGTCTCTGTCTTTTATTTCCATGGCGACAGCCTTAGCCGAGTGCTTCCTCTTGTCTGATAAACCGGGTTATTAACCTCAAACCAAGTCGAGATATTTCATACATCAAACTAGATTAATATATGATAGAGGAGTGACGGTAGATCAGACACATAGAGGAGTGAGGGTCAGTGTGACTGTAGATTGAGAGTCAGTTAGCGGATTAGACACAGAGCAGTGAGAGTCAATTTGTAAATTAGACATATATAGGAGTAAGAGTTAGTTTGCAGATTAGACACATAGGAGTGAGAGTCCGTTTGCAGATTAGACACAGAGAAGTAAGAGTCAATTTGTAAATTAGACATATATAGGAGTAAGAGTTAGTTTGCAGATTAGACACAGAAGTGAGGGTCAGTTTATAGATTAGACACATAGTTGTGAGAGTCAGTTTGCAGATTAGACACATAGGTGTGAGTCAGTTTGCAGATTAGACACATAGGAGTGAGAGTCAGTTTGCAGATTAGACACATAGGAGTGAGAGTCAGTTTATAGATTAGACACATAGGTGTGAGTCAATTTACAAATTAGACACATAGGTGTGAGAGTCAGTTTGCAGATTAGACACAGGAGTGAGAGTCACTTTGCAGATTAGACACATATAGAGAGTCAGTTTGTGGATTAGACACAGAGAAGTAAGGGTCAGTTTGGAGATTAGACACATAGAGGAGTGAGAGTGCGTATTGTTGTAGATTAGACACATAGAGGAGTGAGAGTGCGTATTGTTGTAGATTAGACACATAGAGGAGTGAGAGTGCGTATTGTTGTAGATTAGACACAGAGGAGTGAGGGTCAGTACAGATGTGGACCCATAGAGGATGTTAACTCTGTTTAAAAAGCTGTATACAAACACATTTGGCAACCTGCCGGACAAGTCATCTAAGAAGTATCTGAAGGGAATAAAAAAGATTATAAATCCGATAACGTCTAACGCCAAATGACTATTCATTTGAATCATAATAGAAGCTTGCCCAAGTCAGTATTGGAGATAAATGGAAATAGAATTCATTGCAGTTGGAATAACTGAAAGTTCAAATGGGATGTCATCCGATCCAGAGAAAAGCTCAACGGACCTTCATTCCCTGTTTGGATGAAAATGAATGGTGGAGGCTTTGGGAGAGATCCCCTCCAGAGCAGATTCCTTTAAGAAAGTAGTGCGTGACTCTGAAGTTCTTGGGAAGTTCCCAAGCCCTGACCCCATGTAAGAGTTTACAGTGTCCTGACCTCCTTTCATTCAGCACTGGGATCCAATCTTCGCATATCTGCTCTTCAGAGGGCCGCTGGGAGTTCCTGCAGGACAGGATGATTCCTATCAAACAATAAACGGGTGGAGGTTTGTCTCGGACCTCCTTCAATTCAGGCTCTTATCAATCCCTTTGTCCCAAAGACTATGTTGAACATGGAGACGTGGGTTCATTACAGTGGACTTCGCTGGACTTTACAGCGCTGCTAGTCTGACGTCTGAATGAGGACTTCAGTTATATGAAGAGTTTATAGCTCACAGAATGCTGCCCAGAAGACACCAGCCACAGGACGCTGCCCACAGGACGCTGATGGCTGAATTTTGGTTGGTGGACGATTCTCAGTCCAGCAGTGACACTGAGGTGTTTAAACACTCCAGCAGCAGCACTGCTGTGTCTGATCCACTCACAACACCACCACATCAGTGTCACTGCAGCACTGAGAATGATCCCCTATCTAAATAACCCAGTTGGCTACCAATGTTGATAAACAGTGATATCTGGTTGGATGTAGGTTGTAACGTTAACTCTGGCCATGATAACGCTGGTTTATTAGTTCTGTTTTATTTCTGGGACATGTGGAGCTGGCGTTGTCGAGTGTCAGTCTATATCAGGACCAAGCTTCTTCTTCTCCTGCTTTACAAACACTGAGCCGGTTCTCGCTGCAACTCTGACGGGACTCCAACTGTTTTCTTCTCTACGTTCTTTTTGTGTTGCTGTTATATTTGTTTTACTCTCTGGTGTGTTTTGAATCTGATTCCTCTCGAGGTTCTTCCTCTTGATCTGAGGGAGGTTATCCTGGCGACACTCATTGAGGGGCTTGAACGCAGATCTTCTGTAAAGCTGCTTTGTGACAACATCAGTTATAACAGGTGCATAATAATAAACCTTTACTTAACTTGACAATCAGGGCAGGAGTGGTTCAGGTGGTAGAGAGGGTCGTTCACTAATCGCAGGGTAGGTGGTTCAATCCCTTCTGTCCACAGCAGCGTACTCTTGACGTGCCCAGGTGCCACAGCCTGCCCTCCTATCCACATCACCAACATTTCCATATTCAACTTAAATTCAATGTCTGTCCAACATTAGACCCCAAACTCTGCCATTATATGATGTGCCCACTAGGAGTAGCTGCTCTGCGGTGGTCCTATCTGCACTTTCTACACAGTTCCTCCACTAAGAGTCTAAAGTGATGAAACAAAATGTAAGACACTGATATTTACGACTGTTCAGAGGAATTTGGAGGACACCAATATATTTATAAATTACTCATAATTGTAAATATTTAATAACAATAATAATAACAATGATAATAATCTTTATTTATAGGGCACTTTGCATACCAGTGGAAGCTCAAAGTGCTTTACAAACAGTTTTCATCAGTAATAACATAAATTAATTAGCCAAAGACAAAGTTCAACTTTATAGGTACTATGATGTCAAAGTTTTAATCAAAATTATAACTGCAAAGATACATTTTCAAGATTTGCCAGATTCTCATTGACCTATTAGGACAAATATAAACATGTGTTTTTATTTCTTAATCCTACGTGTGCCTGAAAGCTTAGATTTTTTGGCAAAATGATGTTCCATTAGAACCTTTTGAGAGCTTTTGAATTTCAACTCATTCTGGAAAACCACCCCCACTTCCATCCCTACCCACCCCCTGCAAATGAAGGAAAAAGCATTGCTATTGAATTTTTCGTTCAATGAAAGGCTCCTGAGCTGCTTTAGGTATTTTATGACAGCTTATCGATAAAGCCTACAGGGGTGAGCTTTCAAGCTATTAGTTTCAAGCAATGATGATTCAGGGACCTGGGCTTGGCTCATGGGAACCTGGACAACTGAAAAAAGTACATTTCCTGAAGAAAAACTAGAGATTGTGCAGCTCAAGCTTGCTGAGGTGGTAGCAGTTGTATCCCAGGTGGTTAATAGGGTGGTGTTGATGGTTGCAGTGGTGTCCCAGATGGTACCTAGGGTGTGTTTGTTAAAGTATTTGTGGTGTTACTTCTGGACTTCTATCGTTGTGATATAAGCTGGGTGCACCCCATTCATTCCTATGCGAAAAAAACAAATGAACAATAATTGAATGAAAGCCAAAGCTGCATACAGGCACACCATTTCCCAATGAGACTGAATATTCCAGAGTTGGAACGATGTCAATACCTGCAAGACAAGTAGGCAGACAAATATCCAAAGTGCCTAGCTCAACCAAACTCAAGGCCCCGTAAAGAGTATATGAGGAGGAAGACGACGCAGTAAAGCACCCCAGTTGACAGAAGCTATATCTTAGTAAAAGAATAGCAATACGATCTCTTCTTAAAACCTTCCCACCAACAGCAGTGCTGAGCCTGCAGAGTGATGATGTGGGATTTATGGTAGGAGTTTATTTCAGAAGCTGTTTGCAGACCACATGTCACCAACATCTGGCTGCAGACTGGAGTTCGACTGGCTCCATAAATCAGGCGTTTTCAATCTAAGACGTTTTCTGAACGAGATCCAGAGAGGCATCGCTCCTACAAAAACAAGGCCGACAGCTCGTCCATCAAAAATTGGTTACGGCTGAAAGGTAGACAGTCTTACACTCTTAAAAATAAAGATTACTCAATGGTTCTTGGCTCAGAAGACTGGCTCTAGAAAAAGCCTGGAAGAGAACCGCGAATGTGTGGAGGCATAAAAAGTTCTCACATTTCATTTCCAACAACATATTTTAGCCCATTTGTCACAGTAACCACACCGTTTCTGTCTTCAGTAATAGTGATGCAATACAAATGTCTGTGTAGGTGAACAATCTCTGGCTATTTCTGTGCAAATGTGATATTTTGGTGAATTATAAATACGTTTACCATTATTTGTGACTCATTAATACATGTTTTTTTTCAGATTGAGGACAATAATGAGTACATATGCTTTAGTACTCGCTCATACAGAGTCTGATTCCATAAATGATCTGCTAATATTTAAGTAAATTGAATTCTTACATTCATTACAATCATTACATTAGTTAGTGTGGACTGAGTAGCTCAGCAGTAGAGAAGCACTGAATGAAAACACTCCACATCCATGCGGTTTTATTCATAAGAACTCGCTGTGCGCCGAGTACTGAACACATTGAGTGACCAGGCTGTAGCTGAGTACTGAAATATTCAGGGCAGGATGAATATAGTTGGATTAGAGAAAAAGAAAGAAAAAATGTTTATTTTTTTAAATAAAAATATTTATTAAAGAGCTAAAATCTAACAGCGTATTTCAGGATGAATAGTAACACTTCTCTGTGTGAGCAGATGCTCCTTCCCTGCTAGCTTCAGCTGTTTAATCAACGGTGTGGCATATGGGTAATGGTAGGTTGGTATTGGTATGTGGGTATTGGTACATTAGTATTGGTATATTGGTATTGGTGTGTTGGTATCGGTATGTGGGTAACGATATGTTAGTATTAGTACATTGACATTGGAATGTTTCTATTGGTCTGTTGGTTCTGGTATGTTAGTATTGGTATGTGTGTATTGGTATGTTGGTATTGGTTCATTGGTACTGGTGTGTTAGTATTGGTATGTTAGTATTGGTTCATTGGAACTGGTGTGTTGGTATTGGTATGTTGTTACTGGTGTGTTATTATTGGTATGTTGGTACTGGTATATTGGTACTGGTGTGTTAGTATAGGTATGTTGATACTGGTATGTTGGTACTGGTGTGTTATTATTGGTATGTTGGTACTGGTATGTTGGTACTGGTATGTTGGTACTGGTGTGTTAGTATTGGTAAGTTGATACTGGTATGTTGGTACTGGTGTGTTAGTATTGGTATGTTGGTATTGGTATGTTGGTACTGGTGTGTTATTATTGATATGTTGGTATTGGTATGTTATTATTGATATGTTGGTATTGGTATGTTCTAACCTTGTATATTATTGTCTTCTCCTTGTATATTATAGCCCTTGTTTGCTTATTACTTTATTTTATTATTGTTTTTTTATATACCATCCCTCAAAAAGTCACACCCTATTCCCTGCGCTACTGATTTCTACCAAAGGTTGTGGAGCAATGAGGTTTAAACGTGTGAAAATTAAATACAGTTAGTTAAACACACTTGACTGCATGTAAGAAGCATAGGAAGGTTTGCATTGCAACATAACTGGCTACGGCTAGTAGCAGCTATAGTCAGTGGCCATCCCTCAATCTGGTTCTTTGGTCTTCTGGCTCTCCAGCTAGTCCTGACTTGTAATAGCAGAGAATCCTATTCAGGCTCGTGGTGATGATGGATCTATCAGGAAGAATGAGCCGTTTGGAAAATAGGTTAATACGACTGAGCTTTCATTGGCAGATGCTGCTGTGTGATGTCAGCACAGTCTCGTCTGATTCCTATGCAGTGTGTTGGGGGAAATAACAGCTGTTACCAGGTTGGCAGGTTCGCGTCATTACCAATGTTCTCTAAATTATGCAAACCTTTATTATATTTGGATTTATGGGTGAATTTAGACCAAATTTAGGCCTCCGTCAAGAACAGTATAGGCCAGTGTAGACGTCTCTAAATAAATACACAGAATTGACAGAAGGTGGAAGATAACTGAGGAGCAAGGGCGTCATTATTTTTCTCTTCATTGCCTGCGGTAGGACCCCCTTGTCCCCCCACCCCACCACTACCCCAGAATTCTGGTCTGGTTGCCAGCCCTGCAAACATAAAAAAAAAACACATGGAAAAAAAACATAAGCAGGAAATGAAAGACAAGATAGATAAATGGCCTTAGTGCAGCCAAATTCTTCTTCTGCCTCTGGCAGCTGGTCAAGGCTTTAACTAACACAAACTGTGCAGCAACACATGGAGCTGTTTAGAGGTTTCTCATGACTGTTCAGAAGATTGATCACAGCCCTGATACATATTTAGGCACATTGATCAATTCATGAGAATGAAGCCTCACACAGCAGAGCAGTGCTATAGATCACCAGCAGGGGGAGCTGCTAAAAGCCAAGTTAATTTTTAACTTTATTAAACTGAATGGAATAAAGCGTTTGGTATCTCTGACCACGCTCGGTATCAGTCACTATCTTCTCACAGACTGTTTAGCAGCTGAAACAGGCCTTTGTCTGAGCATCTAAAAGACTGGCCGCTTGTTTCTGGTTACATTTCAGCTCCATGTGATCTACTGTGTCTTTGCACGTCTCAGTACAGCCTTAATTTAACATAGTACATGAAAAATACTGAATACTGGTGGGCTATGATGTTCTGAACGTCGACACCACTCTACTGTTTGGATACGACAGCAGTGTCCAGCCTTTATACAAAACTGCAGTTAGTCAGGATTTCTTAACTAGAGTGAAGCTACCTAAAGATAGAAGTACCTCATTTAGTTTCAAGTTTTAGTGTTTTTCTCTTATAAGTAGGTATTTATGGCTAGTGAATTAATTTTTGCTGACCTCTGGAGCTGGATTACTGTCTAACAGGTGGTCATAGCTGGATTATCTGACCCTGCTCAGACCCTGGGGGCTTGCGGAGTGTCCGGATGTATGAATTGTCACTATTTTAAAACTTTGCTCATGACCTAAATGCTAAAAGCAGAGAAACAAGAACAGTAAATGGATTCTTGGTGATTTCTGAAGCTGGATTACTGTCTAACAGGTGGTGATAGCTGGATTATCTGACCCTGCTCAGACCCTGAGGGTTTGCAGAGTGTCCGGATGTGTGAATTATGTCACTATTTTAAAACCTTAACCTGGAGGCTAAAAAAAGGGGCTAAAAGTGTAATGAAAGAGTTTTTGGTGTTTTTGGAGCTGGATTACTGTCTGATGGGTAGTCATAGCTGGATTACCTGAGTGAGTTTGGGTGGGTGGTCATAACTGACCGTGGTTAGTAAGAAGAGGGTCTAATGAATGTCCTGATGTTTGGATTGTGTTGCTATTTTAACCCTTTGGTTATAATCTGAGGGCTAAAAGCATGTAAATGTAAAATGCTGAATGGTGTGGTATGATGTACTGAATGTCAACACCACCATAGGTACCTCCATTAAAAACATTGTTTTTAAATGTTTGAACATGTCGCAACACAGCACGTCCAGCAGTGTCCAGCCTTTAAACAAAACCCTGAAGCTATTAACAAATAGAAGTTCCTCATTTTTTTATTTTCAGTTCTATTTTTAGTGTATTTTTTCTGTGTTAAGAAGGTATTTTAGGTTAAAATACCTAAAAAAGCTTAAAAAAGTTAAAAAAGCTCCCTCACTGCATGTGATACCAGAGACCTGTTTATATGTCGGCCCTAAGGAATCGAGTGATTCATAGACAAGTAGCAACGAGTTAAATCGGTTCTGTAACCAATTGGCAGCCAGTGTATAGATCTTAATACTGGGGTGATGTCCTCTTTGTTCTGGTGAACGTTCCTCACACTACATTCTAAATAAGCTGTAGCTCACAGATGGTCTATTTGAGAAGTCCAAGCTTCTTTAAATACAGTCCTGGGCAAAAGTTTTTGGACATTATTATGTCATCACTGTCCAAAAAAAGTCAATTTTTGACAATTTAAATTTTTCTGCATTACTTGAACATGACAGCTGCCATTTACATGGTGTAAAAAAATTATGTTGAATGGACCAATAGAAATGCTCCAAAAATAAGCTAGAAAAAATTCTGGTTCTATTGACTTACATTGAAAGTAAATTTAGGTTTAGGCCTTTCCTGTAAAGTTTTGGAAATACTTGTTTTGCATTGGATATTAATGATAAAAGTGGTTTCTTTACCAAATGGGAAGATTTTTATTTACTCAGTAAATACTTTATTATTAAATATCAATCAGTATTAATAGAGTAAGTAGAGCTTTTACATACGTCAGTGTGTTTATTTAACCCTTTCCAAGCTTCTCCTAAACAACCCAGTATTATTTACAGTTCTCATCTAATACCTGCTTTGACTGCTCAGTACTTCATTAAGCTAAATCAAGATTTGCTGCTGAAGGAACTGAATACATTCATACAATGTCTGGGGCGTCCAGGAGAAATCTGGAACCTAACTTTGTTCTTCAAACTGGATCAAGATCTGATCTACTTCTCTCACAATAACATATTCATGTTACTTTGTATTGTATGTCTGATTATTTACATCTGTTCTAATCAGATCTGCTGATCTTACTGGTGAACCTGACTTGTGAACATCTGCTGACCTTTTGACCTTTTGTAGCCATTGCAGTTCTTTGTCTGACAGAAGAAGTGAGCTAGTTTGTTGCTTAGGCTCTAAATGACGGCAGAGTCGCGACCCGAGGAGAAAGATATGAAAAAGATAAACACTGGGCTAAGTAGGTGTACAAGAAATTTATTACGTGTTTATTGAAGGTGGAAGTCGAGCGTAAGACAAGGAAGCGCTGGAACGTTCTAGCACTCGGGGCTATTAAAAACAGTTAAACAGTAACTCAGAACAGAAACAAACACAGCAGAGAGGTTCTGGATGACGTCCTGTTGCGACTGCGGCTACATGTAATCTAGTTTCAATGAAATGTTAAAAATTACGGCTGGTTTACGCTTTCGGGTACACAGGCGTCATTGATAGGATGGAGAGATTATATCAGGGCTTTGGCGAAAGACCGTGCAGAGCAGACATCTGGTCCCTACATGTTGTCCTCCAATGAAGGGTGAATCAGGGCTGAACAAAGGCTGAGTCATTATGCTTTAGAGAGAGAGAGGGGGGGGAAGAGAGGACAGAGAGGAAGAGAGAGAGAGAGAGAGAGAGAGAGAGAGAGAGAGAGAGAGAAAGGTAAGAAAGCAAAAGAGAGAGAAAGAGAGAGGGGGAGAAAAAGAGAGAGGAGAGAGAGAAAAGAGAGAGAGAGAAAAATAGAAGGAGAGAGAAAAGAGAAAAATAGAAAGAGAGATAGAGAGGAGAGAGAGAAAAGGAGAAAAATAGAAAGAGGGAGAGGAGCGAGAGAGGAGCGAGAGAGGAGAGAGAGAAAGAGAGAGAGAGATTTATTAATGTGATTGTTATTGATAATAATATAATATAATAAAATTATAATAATTATAGCACTTTATTGTCTTCAGTGCTGATAAATGAAAGACTGCTATTGTTATTTTATTAGGGTCTCATTAGCACTGTTAGCATGGGCCAGTTATCACCTGTGTTTAACATGTCACCTATAAAGACCGCAGCTCCACTACGCCCTCTGGTGTAGACTCAATGAAACAAAATATATACACATATACACATCAAAAACATTAAAAATTCTTCTGGTCTATCTCTCTCTCTCTCTCTATCTCTATCTCTCTCTCTCTCTATCAATATATATATATATATATATATATATATATATATATATATATATATATATATATATATATATATGTATCCAGTAAGTGTCTCTGAATAGCTTCATATTTCAAATTTAAATTCCTAAATAAATAATTTCAGAATAGTGTTTATGATGTCATAACAAATCTGAAATATTTGGGGAACATATTTAAAACACACTCTCTCGTGTTCTGTATTTAATTCTGAATTAATTATTATACATTGGATACGAAGAATGAACGCTACTGTGAGTGATGTTGAAAGTCATGGCTCACCTCTCACGGTAACCGTGGCAAAGGTCTCTCCGGTGCCCACGTGGTTGGTAGCCACACATCTGTAGTTGCCGCTGTCGGACACTTTGAGCTGGGCGATGGTCAGCATGCCGTCCTTGGTGATCTTGGCTCCTGTAGAGAGCGCTGCCCCGCCCACACGGGACCAGCGGAAGGTGATTGGGTGAGAGCCGTGGGCGATGCACTGCAGGCGCAAAGCTTCGCCGCGACGAGCGACGACCTGGTCAGGGACCGATGTGGCATAGGGCGGGGCTATGAGAGAATCAACCGTGGATCAGTTTGAGAAGACCTGACGTTCTGAATCATCTAGATTTCACTGGTACCTTTCACAGCTCAGGACAGTTACAGTGGTTCAATTCAACACCAGAACCTCATACTGAACCTCCAGCAGTCCAAAGGTGGTTTAAACACCTGAAAGCTTTGAGCTTTCCTGGCGTCTATGTCCTGGATTGCTCTTCAAACAGACTACACAGTGAGTTCACAGTGAACCCCCTTCCACCCAGGCCCCCCCGATTAGCGGTCAATAATCCAAAGTCCAGCAGAATGCGTATGGTCGGCTAAGATAACCCGACAGCCCTGATAACCCAGACTGATCCGTCTAGCTCTAGACAGAACATGATCTGACTAGATTCAGTACCATTTACACAAGCAAATAAACAGAGTAAACAAAGCTCAGAAGTTAGAGGTCTCCCCCTAGAGGACTAACTGAGAACTGCAAGGACAAAAACTCTCTATGCCAGAGTACCAACATACTGTAGCATTGATGAGGACCAAACCTAAAATCTGAGAATCACGTACCCAGTGATTAGATGAGGGGTGTCCAAATTCTTGTCTTGGGAGTCCAAAATTAGTAAAAATAGCAAATACAGAAAGTCAGGGCCTGGCACAGTGGCTGCCATTTCACAGTAAGAATGGTTCTGGGTTCAATCCCCTGTCCAGGTGACCAGGGGTACTCAATGTGGAGTTTGTGGGGTATCTGTCTGGGTTTCCTCCCACAGGTTATAGACCTTTAGGCAAGCAATTTGGAGATACAATAGAGCCATGTGATGGACTAGTGACCTTTTCTCGGCCTTCTGCCCAGTAAACACTGGGACAGGCTCCAGCCGCCCCCTCTGCCCAGGAGCAGCTTGGTTGTTAATCAGCTTACTTTTATAACATCACGCTATATACTGTGATGATACAAATATTTTCAAAAGAACTTAACTAGTGGACGAAAACATCCTCAGTGGATGAAGAAGTGCAGTTTCTGGCACAGCAGATTAAACGTCCTTGTGAAAATTTGACCCAGGGGCTCCACTTTGGGTGGGCTGCCTTGCAATAATGACTATAGGAGTGACTGTGTACTAACAGCAACCTGGTGATATGATACACTTTATATTACAAGGACACGGTTTAATTAATATATATATAAATATGGAAGAGTGTAATAGCTGAAAATAGATCACAATACTGCTATCTAGTGGTCAGAGGTTAAAATAACATAGTGAACTGTTGTTACCACAGTCTTTACATTTTACCATTCATTATTAATCAACACTGAATCACTAAAGTACTATATATATATATATATATATATATATATATATATACTGGTGTAGTCTCTAGTGTTTAATCAGATATTTATAACATGTTTATTACTGTGTAATAACTGTATTATTATTGTATGCGTGTTTGTTTCTTACTTACTGTCCACTTCCAGCTGCACGTAAGCCTCACTGTAGCCTGCAGCATTGGTGGCATTACAAATGTACTGACCTAAAAGAGAGAGAGAGAGATACAGAGATACAGAGAGAGATACAGCAAGAGAGAGATACAGAGAGAGATACAGAGAGAGATACAGAAAGAGAGAGAGAGAGATACAGAGAGAGATACAGAAAGAGAGAGAGAGAGATACAGAGAGAGAGAGTGAGAGAGAGAGAGATATATACAGAGAGATACAGAGAGAGAGAGAGAGAGAGAGAGATAGAAAGAGAGAGATACAGAGAGAGATACAGAGAGAGAGAGATAGAGAGAGAGATACAGAGAGAGATACAGAGAGATAGAGAGAGAGATAGAGAGAGATACAGAGAGAGAGATAGAGAGAGATACAGAGAGAGATACAGAGAGAGATAGAGAGAGATACAGAGATAGATACAGAGAGAGATACAGAGATAGATACAGAGAGAGATACAGAGAGAGAGATAGAGAGATAGAGAGAGAGACAGAGAGAGAGAGAGATACAGAGAGAGAGAGAGATACAGCAAGAGAGAGATACAGAGAGAGATACAGAGAGAGATACAGAAAGAGAGAGAGAGAGATACAGAGAGAGAGAGTGAGAGAGAGAGAGATATATACAGAGAGATACAGAGAGAGAGAGAGATAGAAAGAGAGAGATACAGAGAGAGATACAGAGAGAGAGAGATAGAGAGAGAGATACAGAGAGATAGAGAGATACAGAGAGAGATACAGAGAGATAGAGAGAGAGATACAGAGAGATACAGAGAGAGAGATAGAGAGATACCGAGAGAGATACAGAGAGAGATAGAGAGAGATAGAGAGAGATACAGAGATAGATACAGAGAGAGATACAGAGATAGATACAGAGAGAGATACAGAGAGAGAGATAGAGAGATAGAGAGAGAGACAGAGAGAGAGAGATAGAGAGAGAGACAGAGAGAGAGAGAGAGAGGGAGGGAGAGAGAGATAGAGAGAGAGACAGAGAGAGAGAGAGAGAGAGAGAGACAGAGAGAGAGAGAGAAAGAGGGAGAGAGGGATGTAAGAATTCATCTTCAAGTTTATTCAACACAAACAGACTCACACACTGACATACCAGAATCCTGGCGTCCCACGTTAGTGAGGGTCAGAGCCCCCCCTTCGGCCTTGTGTTGCCATGGCAGTGGAGCACGCAGCTTTGACCAGGAAATGACGGGAGTAGGGGAACCTGAGAGGAGCAAACCAGTGAACCCATTAAACCAAGCAGAGATAAACCAGATCTGAATAAAGACAAGTTGAACTCACTAACGAATGAGGTGCACTCAGAAAAACAATGTTCCTCAAGGGTTCCTTAGTAAAGGGAATGTTCTATATAGAACCACAAACAATCGAAGAATCATTTTCCATCAATCTGAAGAACCATTTCATCTCAGAACCACTCAAGCAGACAAATTCAGGGGAGTGTTCTGCATATAGTACCCAGAAAAGGTTCTGCTGACATTAAAGAACCATAAAGAACATAATCAGTTTGAAGAACCAGTATACAGAGAATCAAATGAACTACAGTCTGTAAGTAATACCAGCTGAAAGTAGGGTTTCTGATAAAGTGGCCAGTGCATGTGTGCAGCAGAGTTGTTTGACGTGTGGAAGTGAGACTTGCATTACCGCTCGCTTGGCAGTACATGGTCACCAGCTGACCCTCCACTGCTGCGATGTCTGTCTGGGAGACCGATGCTTGGGGCGCCACAGCAGCCGAGGCCCCTCCCGGAATCCTGAGCTCCACCTTCTCCTCGGCGGTCCCGAGACTGCTCTGAGCACGGCACACAAACATCCCAACATTCTCTGGGGCCATCACCGTCACCTACAGGTTCGATAACATCAAAGGACATTATCACTCACCTGTATGGGCTTCATACGCCACTCATATGTAATCATATAATAAGTGGACGAGTGAAGAGTAAGTGAATACAAAGCAAATAATGAGTGAAACATAAGTGCACAGCAAAACTGAAACTTGTTGCTAAGCAATTGCTATGGTATTTCAGGTGGTTGCCTGAGTTGCTGGGTGGTTGCTATGATATCCTAGATAGTTGCTAGAGTGATGCTAAGAAGTTGCCATGGTATCCCAGTTGGATGTTAATGTGTTGCTATGGTATCTTGCTAGGCTGTTGCTACAGCAACCAAGGTGGTTGCTTGGGTGCTAGCGACAATCCTGCAGGGTTCTAAGGTGTCCTACATGGTTTGTAGGGTGTTGCTAGCTGATTGCTTTAACATCCAAAGTTGTTGCTAGGCATTTGCTAGTGTATCTCAGATAGTTGCTAGGGTGTAAGTAAATGGATGCTATGGTATCTTAGGTCGTTGCTATGGTATTGCTAAGTGATTCTTTTAGTATCCAGAGTTGTTACTAGGAAGTTGCTAAGGTATCTCAGATGGTTGTTAGGTGTTAGGTGGTTGCTATGGTATCTTAGGTGGTCACTACGGTGTTGCGACATGATTGCTTTAGTATCCCGAGTTGTTCCTAGGCAGTTGCTAGGGTATCTCAGATGGTTGCTAGGGTATAACTAGGTAGTTGTTAAGATATTTTAGGTGGTCACTACAGTGTTGCTAGGTGGTTGCTATGGTATATTGTGAGTAAATAGAGATGCTTTTAATTAAGCTATAATTACTCAACAGTATGTATGATTACTGTGTGCTCACCTGAAGCACCACCTTGTTGTCAGTTGTTGAGGAAGCAAGAACGCTCTCAGTTCCCCATTCCTGTTTAAGCCAGGTAATGGAGGGGCGGGGCTTACCAGTGGCACTGCATTCTAGACTCAAAGCCCCACCCACTCGCACTGTCACAGGGCCGGAGGGCGTCACCCGCACTTTCGGAACCTCTGACCAGCAAACATAATACATAACATACATTTATACACATACACACAAACACTCAATTACATTTATATACAATATACACACATACCTAATTTACACATACACAACATACATATTTACACAATATACACACATACTTTATATACACATAATACACACAACATACATACTTTATATACACATACACAACATGCACATATATATAATACACAAATACACCCAATATCTACACACGGACACACACACACACACACACACACACACACAAACACACACACATTATATATATATATATATATATTGTGTGTATGTGTATTATATATATATATATATATATATATATATATATATATATATATATATATATATATATATATATGTGTGTGTGTGTGTGTCTGTGTGTAGATATTGGGTGTATTTATGTATTGTATATACGTGCATGTTGTGTATGTGTATATAAAGTATGTGTGTATATTGTGTAAATATGTATGTTGTATATATATATATATATATATATATATATATATATATATATATGCGATCAGTACAGCTGTTCAGTTGGATAAACAGTAATTTTGCTGGAAATATTTCTAATTAGATTCAAGAACATCTACACTAAAACCTGGACATCCAAGTTCTGGAGTAAATTCTTGAAGCTCTTTGGAAGTAACAAGGCAGTACATACGCCACTGGAGCACTAAAAGAATCTTCGAACCACGTCTACAAGCAGCAGTATTTAGGAAAGACGCTGCTAGAACAATGGACCCCCAGCCCAGAGACAACATCACTGAATGCTTGAGTTTACTGGGATGGTGAAAAGCAGCAAATGCTAAAGTACCTATTCAGACTAAACTCTGGCCGTATTCCTCCCCAAACACCCCAGCAGCACTTTTTAAACAAGTCTCCTGAAAAGAATGGAAGCTGTAATGAAGGTAAAGAGTGGACCAACTAAACACTCAAACACCTGATATTATCTTTAACTGTTGCGGCTTCTGTGTGATTTTCTGGTAAATATGTTCTTGGTCTTATTCCCTGACACAGTTGGACTTCATAGCTGTTTTCACCAGAAATTAAAAAGGACATTTGCACAGCATTTTTTGGAAGCACCGGTTTGTTATGCATATATATATATATATATATATATATATATATATATATATATATATATATATATATATATATATTCACAGTTTGTGGACTCACGTTTAATGGTCAGCACTGCATTAATGGTGGTTTTGCCCTGTCCATTGGTAGCTATGCAGCGATACTGCCCCTGGTTGCTGGGGCGAGCGTATGCAATCGTCAGAACTGACCCATCAGGACCAACCTTCACATTATCTGTTACAAAATGCAAATTCAAGCTGTTAAAAATCCATTCAATAGCATACTTGTGTCAAACTAATAAGTCATAGTTATAGTCAATAAGTCAAGTTAACATGAGATAAACACATCCGACTAATCAAAACTACTTACTTAAACCAACTAAACTCATTTACATTCAACTTTTAATTTATATACACAAAACTTTTATTTTTACTTGTTTTTAGTAGAACTTGGTGTCTTTACTGACCAGCAGACTAAATGAAACGCTGTTTAATTTGATAAGTAAAGTAAAAGTTGATGGATAGATTTGTGCTCAGAGAAGCTAGAAGTACCTCTGGAAAGGTAAAGTAATACATGCTACAACTATAAATGTGCTTAACATTATCCAGTTTAATAGTGTACAGTAGATTAATTCATACAAGATTTTCCAGATAGTTGAGGTACTTAATTTACTTGCAAATACAATATTTTCTTTAGTAAAACATCAAAATCATAAACTCTAAAAAAAAAAATCTACAAACTAAATAAAAAACAAGCAACTTTATTTAACATTATGACAGTATTTCAAGTAAGAACATCTCAAACATAGGCCAACTATATTTCTCATTATGAAGTTAATATGCATTGTTTATTACCAGAAATGAGATCATTTATCTAGATAAAAGAAGTTAAGGTAAAGAAGCAAATAAACTGAACAATCCTTTGACATTCTTAAACATCTCATTCTCATAATTAGGAATAATAGGCATTGCTTACGTTTAAGCTGTTTGCAATTGTCAAGATACAATTATAGTGTTCAACGTAGTTACAATCCCATGTGTCAGCAATTCTCAGTCTTAGACCCCCTGCACCGCAGATTAGTGTTTATAAAAACACATCTGATACCACTCATCAGCTTGTTACCAAGCCTTGAATGAGCTGAGTCAGTTGTGTGTAGATTCAGGGAAACTCTAAATTGTATAGTGTAGGAGCTAGTCTCAGGGGCTAGTATTGGGAGCCACCACGGTTTCTAGTTAACACACAGTAAAAGACTATATTTTAACTGTAATCTACTGTAAGAGTTTGATAATTCAATCTATTTTTTAGACATTTGAATTGATGTTAAATAATTGTATTAACTTGCCAATTACACTTTTTTTTTTTTTTTACGTAGCATATTTAAACCCACCTCCTAGTGGCTGGTTGTTGACCCTTCTCCACTCCAGATGTACAGGCTGGGAGCCACTGACCACACGGCACCTAAAACTGACTGACTCATCTTGCCTGATGGCTGCACTGCGAGGTTCAATGGACAACACCGGCTTCTGGGCCAAAGCTGAAACACACAAAGTTTTATTATTATTTTTTAAAATAACATAACACAGAGTGAGTTCTGTTATTAATTACATTTATAAGCATATGCACTTCTGCCTTGTTTGTTTCAATGTAACAAATAGCTCAAAAGGAAAACAAAATAAAAACAAAAAACTGTACACATAAAAAACTTTTCAAATTTACAAACACAAATTGTCATAAATTAATAGATTTTCTGCTTTTCTTCTCTTCTTACGTAAACACTACCAGTATACACAAGATGTGTATCTATAAACATTAAGCTGGAAATTTTCTCACCTGTTATGATTACACTATTTGCAGTGTCACTACATGAACAGCATGTTAATCTTACCTTGTTAATTACCTCAATTTAAGAAGTATTTTCAGGGAGTTATCTTCTTTATCTGGCTTTACAGTGTATCAACCCTTTAAAAATATTTAAAGCCTATTCAGTTGCATCGAGCTCAAACCTGTGAAAACTCATTTCAAGAAATTTTGAACCCAAAAAAAGGTTTTAAGAAAATACTTCATAAATAATTAAAATGCTAGTTTTTGCTGATGTTGGATTCTTACTATTATTAAACTAGTGTTATTATATACCCAAGTATAATACCTAGTTACTAACTGATTGAGTTTAGAAAAAAACATAATAGCACAAAATCCCTTTCTTATTTTCTAGATAGGCAGATAATGCTTGCTTCATCTTAGGTGTTTTTTCCTCTTTGTCTACTAAAGGTTTGCAGTGTGACTTCCAGGGAACAAAAATAATTCACACTATAAAAAGTAAATCTTGACAAGTAAATGTATCTCTAAAATATCTCAAGTTGAGATAGTTGTAAGAGATTATTATGAGATTATTTACTTTATTTCTAGACATTTTTGTTCATGTTTATTTTTTATCAATAAACTCAATACATTTATAGTTTTACTAATTTTAAGAAAACATCCTACCAATATAGTAAATTAATTGTCCTTGATTTTAATGATGTATATTAAAAATGACAAAGCAAATAAATGTCTAGAAAATTGATAAAAATCTTGTATTATTCTTACATTTTTTAAATATTACGTATACTGACTCGTTTAAGACAATGTCTTAAACTCAGCATTTAGAGATAAGCTACTTTTTTAAAGTTTAATACAAAGAATGGTTTTGAATGCTAAAAAGGACATTAGGTGACAACATATCAAAGTATATTGAGACATCTTCACCACCTTCATCTATATGGATTCTGAACAGCGATCAAAATTCACCAATTTTCTGAGCTCAACAGTAGCCATAGATACCCAGTTCTAACATTCCTAACATTTTGGCAGTTCACTGAGGTTCTACTAGCCATTCTGTATTTGACACACAGCAGATTCTTTTCCTGTCCTGATTTAAATCATCAGCTAATTAGGAAGCCTTTGGTGAGCTGAAACAGGTGTGTTAGAGGAAAAGCACTGAGAGTGGGACCCCCGCTAACTTCTCAGAGAGAAATGAGGTGCCTGAGGCTTCGCTCTCCAACCGCAACTCCCACAGTAGAGGCCATTAGTGAAATCAGGTTTGGAATAAATACCTGCAGACACGGCAGCACTTGTTGACCAGCAGTGTTCAGCCGTATACCAGGGGGTTTTAATTTTAGTAAAGTTGCGTTAAAGCTAAAATGAATCTCATACAGTGATGATTGAATGCCCTAGAGTCAATTGGACATATTGAGGTGATTACAGATAGCTTACGGTTAGCTCATTCCTCATTTTAATGCTTACAGATGCACCCTGTTTATCATTTTTAAACAAGAACAGGCTTCATTTTAGCAAACGTGTTGCGTCATCTGCGTTTTCATATGCAGAACATTGGTAGGATTTTCGTTTGTGTGGAAGTTAATTGCTAGCCAGTGAGCTAACTAGATCGAAACGATACCAGTGGAATTTTTGTCATTTTTCTTTTTTTTCACTGTATTATGCAAGGCGATAGCAAACCAAGCCTTGATTGGTTCCATAACATTTTTTTTGTAGATGTTCTTGAAAGATTTGATTGTGTATGGGATCTGCAAGTGTAAAGTCTCAGTAGCCTCCATATAATGTAGGGTAACATGCTGATTATGGGTTTTTACCTAGAATTATGCTTCCATATGAACAGCCTTTTAGGAACCTTGGGGTTGCAATTTTAGACGCCCCATTTGCCAGTTTACTTTACTTGGATGAACTGAATGCCCTAATTCCAATATTGAACTGAGGTCAGTGCCCCATCTGTTGAAAGGCTGCTGCTGGACAGCAAACATTCAGTCACATGTTACAGCTTTTTAAGTGTGCTTCTGACTTGCTTACACTCTTACTGTCTAAGCAAAGCTAGCATATTTGATATCTATGCAATTACTTAATTTTTACTTGATATGTTTGGATCCTGCAATAGCACCATGGAAATGAGAGCTGTGCCTGCAGAAGCTAGAACAGTCCAATGATGGACAATAATGGCATTAGAAATCTTAGGTGTTGATCGTGTCAAAATTCGTGTCAACATATATTACTACAAAAATTTAGGAGGCACCACTTTCATATCACCCCAAAATTTAACTTGGGACCCTCTGAATAGCAGGGGGTAGTATCACCTTCACAGACTTGAAAGTGCTTGCCCAGATATTCAAATGTATACATAATTTCCAAATGAATATACTACAGTATTATGTTAGCATATCATTGCGTCATTGCTCGGTGTGTGAAAATTCATGATTCCATATAGTATTATAAGTATTTAGTACAGTATTAAATATAAACAAATACTGGTGTAATCTGACAATGATTTAGAGCATTAAAGAGCACTAAAAGGTTGTAAAATATGCTTTTTAAGTAAAAAGAGGAGTATGTTTTACCTGTGAGAAGAAGACTGAGCAGGACCACTGCAACTCTGATGAAATCCATGATGAAAGGACAGATTCTATCTCTGTCTTACTGTCAATGTATCACTCTTTTCACCCTCAATCCCCCTCCCTGACTCATTTCATCACATTCCCACCCCCTCCCCCAGTCACACACACATGCGCACACATTACTCCTTCAACACTAGTGGAATAAACAATACATATGGATTCAACTTAAATTGTCACTATAATTCATGTAAACATAATGCACACTTTTAAAAATACGAATAATCTATTTTACTTTTAATTCACTTGTTAATAAATTAACAGTTTTACACAAGGTTTGAAATATAGGGGGTTTTAAAATATAAAATTTGTGCTGGTCCTAAATTTAAATTATTATAAAATTATACTCAAGGAGTGGCCATAACCACTCTAGAATAGCACGGCCAACATTCTGGCCACCCAAAAATACACCATTTCAACATGGATAAATAAAACATGCTACAATAAAATTTGGCAAAATAAACTAAATCTGTTATTTTCATCAATAATTGTATTGATATTGTATTTAGTTCACATTGCTGACAGATTTACTAATTTACGTCTTTTATGTCTTTTTAACACAGAAATGCAATTTTATTTAGATCTTTTCTTGCAATGTCTCTGCAGATTCTCTGATCTAGCTACGCCCTTGAGTATGCTGTTATTGTTTAACCGTTACATCCACAATCCGTGAGTTTCTGCCATTGGTATCCCTAATAACTTGAGCTGTAGCACTGGTCTGCCTCAGGGTGGCACTGTAGCAAACAGCTTTATCCAGTTGGCGCATCATAGCCTAGCAACTTTACATTAAGCCATAAACTGTACTCAAATTAAAACTTGCCCAACATTGCTGTTTTGCTGGAACAAGTAATTTATTATTCATTCTGAAACTAGACTTATTATTCTTTCTGAAACCAAGCTAGAAAGAGCATTTCCAGAAAAGCAACTGCTAAATAAAACATTTTATTGCCATTGAGGTTAGCATTAGCTGCTTAAAGATACATGAGAATCTAGCCCATGTCAAAACCCATGTATCTAGTGTTTTTTTTCTTGTTTTATGTATATAAAGGCCTTATAACATGCTTAATGCAGTAACCTGGGTGAATGGTATTGACTTACCACCCACATTCCAGCAGATGTTGGGGTTGGATAAATTACTTAGCAGCCACTGACTAGCTTAAGAAGGGAAACAAAAGCACATAAATGAATTACCTGCTACATAAGCCTATTAAGTTTACTGTAAAGTCATATAAAGATAATAAAAATGAAGACATTCATGTGCAAACATACATTTAACTCAAGTAAATTCAATACAATCCTTGTTTCCAGTGTTTATGACCTGCAGGACAGGCTGTCAGGTGTGTGTTGCTTTGGGTGCAGGATGTGGTTAAAGGAATTAGATTCAGATTTTCTGTGTGTTAAGTGGAGCCTGGTGACAGTCCTGTGATTCTGCATTGAAATGGCTGGCAGCTGTCTGAGTCTAATCTGATTTCATGTTTAAATCAACACACACTTTCACCATTCACAAACAGAAGAAGAGTCTGCAGTCTGGGTGAGAGGGGAGAGTGGGTGGGGTGGTAAATGGATGTTTCTGTGCCTGTGTACGTGCCTGTGTGCAGGTTTTGCTGTGCGTGGATAATGGAAGAGTATTCAGGATCACACCAGGATACCAGGAATAGTGCACACATCCACATACACATGCGTGTTTGCATGAGTTCCATAATATATATATTTATTTCAGTCGTACCCTGATTGTGGATGTCTCAAGGTGCTATTTAGCCAGCTATTCAGATTTTGTATGACGTCTGAACATAACAAGCATACATTTTGTTGCAGTTTTAATTCAGAGGTCGAAGGATGTGAGGGTGAGAACACACATACCCAGTTTTATTGTAGCCCCTACACCCTCAGCATATTCACTTTGCTACCGTATATATGTGCACATGGAGGGGTTGTCATATTAAAGGTGATCTGAAAGCAAATAGGAGGGACTGGACTATAAATCACAGTGTACACTGACTTATGATGACACAGGAAACTGCACACTTTGCTTTTTAATAAATTTTTAGTTCTTGGATAAGCACTTATGTGATATATAAAATCACAGAATGAGTGGTGAAAAAACTGCCATATTCAATGTATTTATTCTGTAACATCCAACATGTGGGCAATATAATTAAAATTCCATTTATTTTGTTACATAGCTCTGCTCCCTGAACAAAACCCTGAGACAAAATTTACATTAAAATGGTAAAAATAATTATTTGTAAAAAAAATCTGGTTACACAGACCTACATTAATGTCATGTCAAAGGGGAGATTGGGGTCAAAATAACTTTGCAGATGTGGGCAGGTATTATGAGAATCCCATTAATACTGACGCCAAGGACAGATAAACTAGACATCAGCGCCTTGGAGCCTATTGTTTGTAACATTTGTGTGACCATGGTGATTAAAGAGCAAGTGGTGCAAGTGGTGCAATCAGTCTGAGGAACAAAGAGGTTTTGGTAGAGTTCAAAACCACAACGGAGAGCCACAAGGCCACATTGCAACCACTGTATGGTTTTGATTAAGCAAGGTGCTTTACCATGTACTGTGAATGCTGATTCAACTCAATCATTTGACCTGAATGAAAGAAATGGGTTACAGAAAATGACTTTAACAACATTAACAGTTAATAATAAAGAAAGAATACTGGAAAGGTTTGTTTATGTGTGTGCGTTTGTGTGTCTGTGCATGTGCAAGACAAAGCAGAAGTAAGAATAAATGAAACCGGATTTCTATTTATGAGACACATAAGTCTAAGGATACTTATTTATAATAATTACTATGAATAATTTAATCAGATTTAGACCACATCGGTAAGTTTAAGGAAAGGGAGAAAAAATAGAAGAGGGATGAGTATGTGAAAGAGACAGGGGAGGTAAGGGATAAATATGTAAATGGCGAGGAATGAGGAAGCGGAAGAAAGAGGAAATAGAAATGGGGTGAAAAAAAACAGAGAATGAAAAATAACTAGGATGTGAAAGAAAGAAAGTGAAGGAAGTTGAAAAAGTAAAAAATAATAAAGGTAAAGATATTTTTGAGCAGTGATAGTTGAGCTCTTTGCTGAAGCCTCAGTGTGATCAGTTATTTATCTCAGTGTTACTGATAAATCAATGTGATCAGTTATTAATCCCAGTGTTACTCAGTTCTGCTGAAGTCTAAGTAGACTGATAATGGGATTATCAGTTATAATCATTTTCTTTCAGGATATGGTGTATTTGAATTTTCTACAAAGGTGAGTTCACAAAGATTATAATAATCTGTATCTGTCACAGTTAATCATGTGAGCAGCAATAGACAGAAGCAGGCCCTAAAAAACTAAAAACATGAAATTTTAGATTTATAGATTCGGAGGCTAAGGCCAAAAACAGCAATTTCAAACCCTGGGTGCATATATTTGCTTAATTGAGACCTCTGGAGTCCTTATTACTGCAATACTGCAAAATGTACATCGTGAAGTGGGATATTTCCATATTTCTCATTGACACTGACAAGTATATTACATGGATTTAACAGGAGAATACAATAAGTACAGTGTAAGTACATGTTTTCTATGTATTGCCTGAGGTCTTTCAGTCTTTAGAGCATGGTTTAAGGAACTTAGAGACTACGGCATGCTGCTGGGGTGGGTGGGGGGGTGGGGGGGTTCAACTCCGAGGGTCAAGGACACTTAAGATACAGACTTAAAGGCAAGCTTAGATTTTAAGGAAGTAAATGTCAAGAGCCCAGAAGTTAAAGACCTAAGTTAATATGTATTCTGAACCAAGTAGGAAAAGAAGTGAGGAGCATTTCCATAGGAGTTATAATTATTATAAAAATGATCTCAGCAGAGGAGTCACACAGAAGTACTTTAAGACATTATGTGAGGAGAGAACTGGAATGCTTAAATATGGAGAGGGCTAAAACTACAAATGCCATGTAAGCAACAGAAATGACTGATCCCTGGGGAACTCTAGTAGCACAGTAGTTGTGCCATGACAGGCCAATTCAGTGTTTTAGATTAAAAAATACAGTGAAACAAGTCTATAGTTCACGTATGTAAAATTAGGTCAGGCTTTTCTCAGACAGTAAAGATTAGAGATTCAAATATATTCCAATTCTAATGACTCTAATTGGTGTGTGTAGGCCCCTAAAAGATGGATACATATAAAACATCAGGACGTAACTGTGTCAAATTTGGCACTGCTGGAAGATGCTGTGATTGAGCAACTCTGACATTCATCAGGCAAAGAGGAACCAGTCAAACATAGAGAAGAGAAGAGGGAGACAGCTGCACAGACAGACTACAAATTACAAAGAAATGTAGAGGACAACTGAGGACAACAAAAGCAAACATTCAGAATGTTGAAGATGCTGCACTGGAGTAAAGTGAACACCAGTGAAGCTGAAAAGATGACAGTCCTCATCTTCACCCTGTACCTGCTTTCAGGTCAGTCATTTTACTTCAAATTAAAGGTCTTCAATATTTAACTTGCAATTATACATTAAAAAACTTTTTTTCAATACCTATATTATTTATTTAATACACAAATGCCGTTGGATCTTGAACTGGATTATTTTCTGATTTTAACACCAACATGTTTTTTACAAATTATATGTAAGTAATTTGAGTGAAAAGTCGGACCTTTGAAATATTCTCATTAATTTCTTAGTATTTGCTGCCAGGTAAAATTTGCTTTAATGA
The DNA here is from genome assembly GCA_021613375.1 of Megaleporinus macrocephalus. NCBI lineage: Eukaryota > Metazoa > Chordata > Actinopteri > Characiformes > Anostomidae > Megaleporinus > Megaleporinus macrocephalus. The sequence goes on along the minus strand of CM038722.1, from coordinate 36,110,463 downwards.
CCGCAAGCGTACAAGCTGGCATGGGCTCCTTGAGTGTGCACAAAGCTTTTAATGAGTAGATAAAATCTACTTGAGAATGGTCCAAGCACAAGCTTCAGTCAACTGGAAAAGACTCAACAACCACCAAACCTTTTTGTACAACAGCATTAACATGGTTAATGTCACAATGTCCCCTAAAACCTAATTTGATATTAGAGTCTCAAAAATCCTGAGTATTTTTTCTTCAATTTCTGTGCCATATTGATGTAGCACCGTGGATATGAGTACATTTGGATAATTTGATTGACAGATTGCTGTGTGAGATCTATTTGATAAATAAGAACATTTTTGACTGGCAGGTACAGGAGGCGTTGATGTGATTGGCTACTCAGGAGGCAGTCTTATAATGTATTTCAACTACCAATTGTCTGGAGAACATACAAAATATTTTTGCAAGGAAAACAACAACAATCCAAATGCAAAAAAAGAATGTATTTTTATACAACCTAATCCTGCACAGGTGATGTGGGGTTATAAAGACAAGGTTTTCCTACATGACAATCCGGGATCTTTCACAGTGATTTATACACAGCTGAGTTTACAGGATGCTGGAACATATCAGTGTGGAGGAAATGGTCTGTGGAATTACGATGTGAGGCTGAAAATAAACACAGGTGAGAAACATTAACATCCTACAGAAAGAAAAATGTCCTACATTATTAGGACTGGCCTAAATCACCATAAGTATTTGTTCATTATCTACTTACTAGTCTGAAGCATTGTCTTTTCCAAGCTATATAAACTATAGCCTATAACTATAAAGCATTTAAATTAGGTTATTATTATTAGAGTTATTGGAACAGTCATTGTTAATACTGTACATTGCCAGTGTTAATACATTTTGAACATAATCTAAACCAGCCATCATTTATTTTGCTGTAAAAAAGATGACAAGGCAAAATTAATCTAAAGTATGAATGTACTCCCATAATGTTCTGTTTTATGCCATCTTTACCTTATCCACAACATTATTGGTTAGATATTGATTAAAAGATATTGATTAAATGATTTGTGCATTTATATGAAATGGTAAACACCCAGCAATCAGAACTACATGGTGACCTTGCCTTTCCTGATGGTATCAATAAGCTCTCCATGTATGGCCAGACCAGCGTGTGGAGTCTTTAGCAGGACCTCGTAAACTACAGTACTTACTGTTTACTGGAAGTGGTGTTTCAACTCCCTGAATATTTGGAATATGTGTAGAACTTTATGGGTGTTGCTGCCTGAGCACATTTACAGGAGTTTTAAAGTTTTTGACTTGGGAGAGGAAATCGTTCTGTAATTCTTTTTGGTCCTCTCACGGTACAGTACATACATGTGTGTATATGTACTCTGTTAGATTGTCATATTAAGCAGTTGAACTTTTCTCTAATGATCCTGTGAGAAGCTGGGCTTTATCCTTACTTTTAACACATTGCTGCCACCTACTGGATATATTTTAAACACTGGTAGTGAACATAATTACAATAATAAATCACAAATATGATTGTATTTAAATTGATTTTGAGAATTAGCCTGTAATTAACTCCATCATGTTTTTATTTTTTAATGAGTGCTCAGTTGAAATCATTGTATAAGTTAACATTGTTGTATTTGGTTAACAGATCCATGTTGTGTAAGTCCAAAAACCGTGATTGGTTACCTGGGAGAAACTCTCACCATCAGCTGTTCCTATCCAGATGAAATTAAAGATACCCACAAGTACTTCTTTAAAATTAATGGTCCACAAATTACTCAAATGATCGCAACCATGGAGTCTAAGAAAGACAGGTTCTCCATCACTGATGACAAAAGCTCTAAACATGTAAGTATAAGAATCAGCGATGTGAGAGAAGAAGATGGAGGAGTTTATTCCTGTGGAGTTGGGATTGGAGGGCAGACGGTGAATTATTACACACTCTTCCCAGAGATTCACCTACAGGTTACTGGTGAGATGATTTCTGACTGGGTTTTTTTGTGAGTTGAGTTAATGGTGAGAGCAGCATGATGTTGATTTCCAATTACTGTGAATAGAATACATATGAGACAAACATACAGATCTACAGATCTGGTTTTTCAGTAAAATGATGGTGTATCTTCTTGGTCTGAGCAACAATGATCACTTATATCGAAAAGTTCCCTTTGGGGTACTGTGCTTTTTTTTACAGAATCACAGTCACCTCCAGAATTTTTGGCAACTTTCTGTAAAATAAGTTAAAGCCAAAATATTAAACCACACATGCAGTGAGTAATATTTCAGACTTAAAACGTGAAAATATAATATTATAATATATAAATAAATGAATATAATATACAAATGAATTATAATATATAAATATTATAATTTTGAAAAATTGGCATATCATTAATACATGGTTAATACAGTAAGAAAACAGCACTTAAAAACTGCAGAAAACTGCAATGATACTCTCAAGAGCACATTAGATACTTTTAAACAAATCTGCATCTGGTGCTCACCTGATAGCGTCTGTAAAAAAAAAAATGTATCAGGTACTCAGCATATAGTATCTGGTTCTCATAACAAAGCACCTTGCGTTCACCTGATAGCATCTGGTGCAAACCAAATCTTGTGCACAAATTGTTTTTGCTCATGGCCCTAGACAATAGCCTTTTAGTGAGGGCATAACGCATCCCAGGTTTCCAATTAGGTAATATTTGGCAGCTAAGAGTTCCACTGCAGAACTTTGAGGTTTTATGTTTTATGTTCTTCCCACCATTTCTGTGGGTGTCTCTTTGTCTTCCACTCCACTCATGTTTCAGCCTTTTGACAGAGGCAAACAGAATTTGGGATAAAGCACAGCCTTTAAAACCATTAAAGATCTACCATCTACCAAAGGCCTTTTACATCCAACTCCTCCAAAAAGCTTCTAGTAGTGGAGATGGTGTCTTAAAACTGATTCTGAAATTTGAATACCCCAACAGCAGCAGTATGCTCATGTGTTTTTAATTCAACTGTACATGCATTCCAAACTTTATTATTATCACCCTGATTTGTTTAATGTTCATTTTAACAGACTAGTCATTTTACTATTATTCTGTGCAGGTCCCCCTTCTCACTGGTAAAAACAGCTCTTTAGTTTTGCCCAATGTAATGGGTGACAAAAGGATTATGTTTATTACCGGGGGAAACAGGTAATGGTCTTAAACAACATCAAAGTTCCAGAGAACTAGACATAAAAATACACTTGTCCCTTCAGAGGCGCAAATTTCTTTGATCTTATATTTAAATAATTGTATTGTTTTAAATAATGGACTTTTCTTTAAACAATCATCTAGGAATAAATTCTGCTAGCTAACATGTGAACATATGAATTTATTGTGCGCAGTGTTTAGTTGTTTGTTTTTGCCCAGTTTTTGAAGGCAAAAATTCTGGAGTTTGATGCATACAAATTGTAATTTAACATAATCAAATGACGGTATTTATTTATTCATTTAATTTATTAAATGTTTTGAAAATGTTTCAGCATTCAGAACAGCCTACAGACCCACATTGATAGCACCAACAACAGTCCCATCTGATGAAGGACATTTCAGTAAGAACATATTTTTTCTTATTCAGTTTATCTTCATGTCAAATGTGTTCAGGCAGGAGTTCAGTGGAGTGTGGATGTGGGGTGGAAATGTGTGTGTGTTGTCATATGATGATGCAATCATTTTGTCTGACGCCTTCAGATTCTTCATCTTCTGTTATCATCACTGTATGTTTCTGTGTGGTTCTGCTGCTGATTGGAGGACCAGCACTGATCTTCTATATACTGAGATGCAAGAAAACACAAGGTACAATTCAGACACTATATTTTTAAACTGATGTCAAAACTGTATATTAATAATAATACAGACTCTATGTTGGAGACTGTTGCTATGCTCCAGACCATAAAGACAATGAAGCCTGTAACAATTTACCACATTTACACAAACAGTCTCTCTAATGAAGAGTGAATAGACCATTTGCATGACAACTTTCCTCTTTTTAATACAGATTCTTTCTGCTGTAGCATAACAGGGAGAAACGACAAGGTAAGTGAACTCAGTTGACGCAAAATAAGCATTTCCCCACAATTAACAAAGATTTCTATCTTTCATTTTTGAAATAACTTCCATAAACATTCACAGCCCTTCATGTTGTAGTGAAAATAAAATGTAATATACTTTTAAAAAAGTCAGAAAAGGTTTTACCCGCCCAAATTTTTTTTACCTTTTTGGAGATACAAGTATTTGTTCAGACAGCTGCAAAATCCAGCGCATTTACATGCAGAGTAAAACCTGTTTGTTATAAAAAAAATCTTTGATTTGGAAGTCAGTCTGGCACAGAATGTGATAGACACATGTAAAATATGTATGGGGTATATCTCCATGACTAGCCTGTCTGTACTCTGTGCTGTTTTGATTTCAGACTGATGCTGATTATGAAAATGATCCACCTGGAAACCAGAACAACATCCGTTTGGGTCAAGTCTACCAAAACAGGAACCAATCACATCCATTCTACCAGGACCTGGATGACGAAAGTAGAGATGCAGATTCATTTTACCACAGCCTAAACCCTGATACCAGTCAGATTCAGTCTAGTGGAGTGTAAATCCCAACACAATCTAGAAATGTAAAAAACTGTTTCATTGGGACAGAAACAGCACATAGTTGTTTCTAAAGCATGTTTATTGACTAACCAGATATTTAGTGTACAACAAGTCACATCTACTGCCTGCCCAGCCAGTGTAAAGAATCTACCCACCATGCTAACACATTCTACAGCAGTTTATTCATGTATTCAGCGGGTAAGCTAAAGCTGTCCACCATCTAAAATTAGTGTGTATATGCTTTATAGTTTCCTCAAAACTTGATACTATCAAAACTTAAAGTCCAATTTACATAATCAGTTTTAGTCTAGCGAAGTCTAAACCCTCAACACCAACCAACCAGATTCAGCCTGTTGGAGTCTAAACCCTCACCATTAGAGAATGGTGAGAATAAACCCCAACACCAGCATATCAGATTCAGTCTACCACAGTCTAAACCCCATTCAATCAGATTCCGTCCACAAGCATCTAAACCCCAACACCAACCAACCAGATTCAGTCTACCAAAGCCTAACCCAAAAACAACCAATCAGATTCTGTCTACTAAAGTCTAAATCTCTTCACAGACCAATCAGATTCAGTGTACTAGATTCTAAACCCCAACACGACCAATCAGATTTAGCCTACTAGAGTCTAAACCCTAACACCAACCAATCAGACTGAGTCTACTAAAGTCTAAACCCCAACACTGACCAATCAGATTCAGTCTACTAGAGTCTAAACCCCAATACCAACCAATCAAATTCAGTCTACCATAGTCTAAACTCATGTTCTCAATGAAAGCTATTAAACAATGCTACTGTCTTATAATTCTGTAAATGCCGTGTTTTTTTTTACTTTCGTGTTTAACAAATGATTTCTTGATTACAAAACAATATTAGGAGAAGAATAAGACTTTATATAAAATTGTAATGTTTTATCTTTGTGTTTGTTTGGTGAAACCTACTTTACATCTACAACAAGATGTTAACTTTCCTGTTTTATCATCATTGTGGAATTTACTGTATAACTGACCTATGCATAAAAGCAACTGCTATAACTAACAAACAAAACTACTACAAAATAAAAAAAGAGATGTGATAGTTTTCTTTATCTTTGCATGTCATTACATACACATTACAGGCAGCAGCATCATTAAGGAACCAGTGTTAGTTAGACCTGAGCTGAAAGGGGGAGCAAAATTAAAAGGTTTCCTCTGCAGTGGGATGCAATGGTAACCAGAAAGGACGAGAGTGGTTAAAAGACAAAGTCAAGCCACTGCAGAGAGGAGACCTGAAAGCATAGTGACACTGTCAGATAGAGCCAGCAAAGGTGATAGACCATGCAGAGGTTGGGGCAGATAAAGCGAGACTGGATGGTAGATGGAGATCTGCTGTGGTCAAATTTGAAAGTTGTGACAGGCCTGTTGATGCATATCAGTTGAGATGAGTTGCAGAGCTAAGATGGGTTTGAGCAGGGCTGGGTTTGAGATGAGGTTGAGTCCAGTTACAGCCGAGCTAAAAGGACATTGTGCAATGAGTTGAGATGGGCGTGAGTCATGAGGAAACTGAGTTGTGGTAGATCTGACATGTGGTTGAGGCTGGTGCTGAGGGTGCTGAGGCAGTCAGGGAGTCTGAAACCTGGAAAAAGGGGGGCCAGATGAGGGATGGAATGGCTGGGAGGATGAAGGATAAAGAGCTAGGAAAAGTGGGAAGGTTGAGGGATGAAGGTGAAGACTAAGAATGTCACAAATTACACATACAGCCAGATTAAAACTAGAGATTAGGTAGGTTACAACAGAGGAACTGATGTGAAACTGGGAAGATAAGGCACAACAAAAACAAACAAAACAAAAAAAACAAATAGAAGTATAAAGTTCCTTGTCTGCTCAACAAACACACGGCTCATATGCACCACATGGTCAAAGACTGTATAAGATGGTATTAGCCCCCCCTCTAGGACTGGAGGAGCACTCACTTATATCTTTCATCTACCTGCAGAGGGAGCACAGTCTTCAAATGCTTATGATAAACAAACAGATGAATTAATGTGGCTCCTACAGCATGGTACAGGACAGAATGCAATTTCAGGAATGTGCTAGGCAGAAAAGAGGTGAATAAACATAAGGAAGGATGAGACAACAGCAAGGGAGTGGAGAAACAGAAGCTTATGTTGCAATGCCTGACCGAAGGGTAATGTCACTGTGCAGAATATGCATTGCCATGGTGACGTCAGGCTGGTTGAGCAACGGCAACAGACAGCAGCCTTGTTTACCAGCAGTAGAGCTGAGAATTAGAATAATTCAGCCCAGGCAAGTTCATCCTGCAGCAAATACAGTTAGAGGGGCAGTGGGGACAAGGCTAGTGGGTATGAGGGCAGGAGAGGCCGTCCAGAGACCGTCACTGTGCGTGAAGCAATAAGTCCAGTCAAGGAGAATGTGCATGGTCGGGGAAATCTTACCAGAGCAGCAGGTATGAAGAAAACAGGTTCCAGTTAGACACTGGCTGGATTGTAACAGCAGGTGGAACAGATAGATGACTGAGGAGAATTCAGGAGAGAGAGAGTTAAGCTCTATCGTTGAGAGGCTTGTAGTAGAACTGCCATCTCATGGCTGATTGCAAAAACTCATCATCTTCCTCCCCACAAATGTCAGATCTTACAGGCTGTTTATCATGATAACTCTTGAAGTAGACTAAATCTACAGTACCCACCCTGTCTTTATGCTTTGAGGAGTAGAAGTGCTGTAGAATCTGTACTAACCAGTCAGATCTACTTTCATTGACAGTGAAAGAATGTAGCATTGAATAACTCTGAAAATGTGTATATGGGCTAGGTTTGGGCTTCTTCTGGTTGGATATGTTTGCTCGTCTGTAACTCTGCATCCAACAGAATAACATTCTACAGGTCAGTATCAGATATAGATGGAGCAACGTTTTCTTCTAAATGGAGGGAAACATTATTATTTAGACACAATACTTTCATTACAGGTCTCGTTGTCTGGGATACTTTCTTGATATTTAAGAAACAGCTAAGAACACTATGATAATATATTTATTTAGCTTCAGTTACTTAGTCACATAATCCAAATATTCATCAAGATCGTACACATAGTAACTTCTTTCATTTACAGATAACTTCATTCAGGTACAGATAATTTTACTTTGAAGTGAAATGTTTCTGAACATACTGCTTTTTTGAATAATAAATATTTTATAGAGACACTCAGGAACTTGTTAATGCCACTGATTTCATTTACAAAGTGAGAGCTGGTGGTATCTAACCAGGCATGACTGGATTATGTGAATAAACCAAAAATATAGAATGCAAGATTTTCTAAAACCTGTTTACGGTGATGCAGCATTCTTCTGTTTTCATGCTGAGTGGGGTTTTTTTTTTATCAATAAAGCACAACACAAAAACCTGCTTTCTAATAAGCTCAAATTACTTCTTCTGTGAATAAGAACCTTGTACATAATAAATAAAAGTAATTTTAAAAAATGAATGAATATTAAAAGGTATAAACATTTTGTGTGTAAACTCTCAGTTTATCCTGTTTGTTTAGTTTAGTATGTGGTCAGCAATGCTACAGGCTGGTAGTTTAACTAGCTCTGATCCTTAATAGAGAAACAGTCACCCACCAAACCAGAGAGGAGACACAGACACACAGAGAGAACTACACATTACAGAGAAAAGTAGAATTTAACTCTAAGAAGAAAAGAAGAAACACTGACTGGAGTTTGTGTGAACATCAGTGAAGCTGAATTAAAGTTTAGGATGAAGAATCTCCTCATCGTCACCCTCTGGCTGATCTAAGGTCAGTAATTGTGCTTCAAATTACAGATTTTCAGATTTTGCAGTACTGATGGAAGCTTTTGTGTTGCAGTTATTTTGAAACATTTTTATAATTTAGAGAATTTGCTGGCATTTAAAAAGATCAGACTGAAAAGTGAGAAACTTCAATGTACTTCTAGAACCTGAATAGCTAAAAAAAATCATCACCATTCTAGGACAAACATGCATCTCCTTTTTTTTTTTACTTTTCTGTCTTTTGATTTCGGCAGCTGTGCTTTACACTGTGTATTTCATAATGAACGGACCAACAGAAATGCTCCTGAACTGCTTATAATGAAACCTCTTTACATTGACGTACATAAAAAGTTACATTAGTTTTCGGTCTCTCCTGTAAAGTTACTATTTTGGAGATACTTTTTTTTGGGACAGTGACCACTCAAAGTGTGACCATAGTGCAGTTTCTGAGGACCCTGAATCCTCCAAAGAACAAGTTTGAATGTATCTATATTTCAGAGTGTTGTCAATGAGGAAGTCTTCATGCCTGATTAAGGAAACATGTAGATGGTTAGAAAAGTCCGACCTCTTGGGCAGCAACCCGTTACTGTCCCGCTGCACCACTGGGGTGCGGAATGACGGAATGACACCTGTAGAGGTGTGAAATGCCAAAATGCGGGAACAAAGGAGCGCTAAACAGCAAAGAAAGAGTAAAAAAAATTTTACTTTAGTAAAGAAATGGCCTCCTCTCTAGTTACGGAGGAGGAGCTGGTGGGTTTATAGGTCTTAACCATTTCTTATATTTATTTATTTAGTTAGAACTTCTCCATTCTTTTACCTTGGGAGCAGCTTCTCTTTTCCCTTTTACTTCACAACTTTTCTTTTCTTTCCTTCATGTAAAAGATACTGCACTGATTACCCTTCAAGCTGAGGTGTGATGTGAAGCTGTTGTTTATCCCCTGCTTAAGTAGGGGCCTCACAGGTGTGCTGACTTGACCATAATTAGCTTGAAGGCTTCTGGGACTTGGAGTTCCTTGGGCTGGTGGTGCCTTTTCATCGTCAAACAAACAGAAATGATCGACTTGCACTATATTTTGAGTAACGAGGCATGTGTCAACATAGCCTGAATGACATCATCACTGACTTCAGTTTAATATGATATGGAGTCAGTGATGCTGAAGGGGGGAGCGGTGAGATTGAGAAACTCTGACACTTACCAGAGAAACAGGAAGCAACCAAACCAGAGAGAAGGTGAGACACGGACACACTGAGAGACTGAACATCACAGAGAAAAGCTGACTTCACTTCTAGAGAAGTAAAAAACACTGTCTGGAGTTTAGTGAACACCAGTGAAGCTGAAGTTCAGTTCAGGATGAAGATCCTCCTCATCTTCACCCTCTACCTGATCTCAGGTCAGTTATTCTACTTCAGATGATAAACTTTATATATTTACATTTCAGGAACAAAAGACTCAGATTTGGTGTTACTGATTAAAAAGATGCAGTTATTTTGATGCAAAACGGTATTTAATGAGGTCAGTGAGAGAAGAGTGAGAACTTTCAATCTGATTGGCAGGTCCAGTGAACTGCTTTGATGTAATTGGCTCCACAGGAAATAGTGTCAAGATTGTCTGCAGTCAACAAGAGAACAACAAGTTTAATAAGTATTTTTGTAAGGAGACAACAAAGGAGTGTACAGTGGCAAGAAAAAATATGTGAACCCTTTGAAGTTACCTGGTTTTCTGCATTAATTGGTTATAAAACATGATCTGATCTACATCCCTAGTCCCTAGTATAGACAAACGTAATGTGCTGAACCTAATACCACACAAATACTTATAATAGTTCATGTCTGTATTGGACACATCCATTAAACATTCACAGTGCTTGTGGAAAAAGTAAGTGAACCCTTGTGCTAATGACTTCAACAAAAACTAATTAGAGTCAGAAGTTAGCGAACCTGGAGTCCAATCAGTGAAACAAGGTTGGAGCGAGGTGTAGAGCTACTTTGACTTTTGACACTCAAACATTTTGAGTTTGCTATTCATAAGAAGCATCTGCTGTTGTGAACCATGCCTCGCAAAAAAGATCTCCGAAGACATCCAATCAAGAATGGTTAATCTGTATAAAACTGGAAAGGGTTACAGAGTAATCTCCAAGACTTTAGGTATTAACCCATTCACAGTTAGACACACTGTCTACTAATGGAGACCATTTAGTACTGTGGCTACTCTCCCAAGAAGTGGGCGCCCCACCAAGTTGACCCCCAAGGCACAATGCAGAATGCTCAGAGAGTTAAGAAAGAACCCTAGAGTAACAGCTAAATGCTTGAGGGAATTACACAAATACACAAATCATTGAACAGGTATGGTGTCCATGGCAGGACACCACAGAGAAAGCCGCTGCTTTCCAAAAAAAAACATCACTGCACGCCTGAAGTTTGCCAAAGAGTACCTTGACACTCCACAACGCTACTGGGAAGATGCTTTGATGAAACCAAGGTTGAATTGTTCAGGAAGAACATGCAGCACTACGTACGGTGTAAAAAGGGCACTGTATACCAACATGAAAACATCATCCCAACGTTGAAGTAGGGTGGAGGGAGCATCATGATTTGGGGCTGCTTTGCTACTTCGGGGCCTGGAACGCTTGCCATCATGAGGGAAAATGAATTCTCAAGTTTATCAAGGTATCCTACAGAATAATGTCAGGGTGACTGTCTGCCAGCTCAAGCTCAGTAGAATTTGGGTGATGTAGCAGGACAATGACCTACATGGAAGTAAATCTACTACAGAACGGCTTCAAAATAAGAAAGTCTGCCTTTTGGAGTGGCCCAGTCAGAGTCCAGACCTGAATCCAGTAGATGCAGTGGAATGACCTGAAGAGAGCTGTTCACTCCAGACATCCTAAGAATATGCAGTTCTGTAAGGAAGGATGGTCCAAAATTCCTCCTGAACACAGGTCTGATAAGCAGCTACCGGAAACACTGGTTGGAGGTTATTGCTGCCAAAGGAGGTTCGACCGGGTATTAAATCCAAGGGTTCACCTACTTTTTCCACCAGCACAGTGAATGTTTAATGGGTGTGTCCAATTCAGACATGAAATATTATAACTGTGTGTGTGGTATTAGATTAAGCACATTGTGTTTGTCTAGACCTGGGACTTAGATGTAGATCAGATCACGTTTTTTTCTTGCCACTGTATACATGTAAAAAAAACACCAAACACATGGAGTCGTGAACAACTGTGAGAGGTTATCTTGGAGAGAATCTCACCATTAGCTGTTCATATCCAGAGCAGCATGAGAGACATATCAAAATCTTCTATAAACTATTTATTTATTACCGAACCGACTCTCCATCTCTAATAATACAGGATCTAAAGTTGTCAGTGTGAGAATCAGTGATGTGAGAGAAGATGAAGGAGTTTATTACTGTTTTATCATTGTATTACTTTTAACTTCTCCTTCTGTTCATGTTTACATTGTTTAACATTAGATATAAAACACTGATAGTGAGAAAGAGAGAGAGAGAGAAAGAGAGGCTGGTGGGGGATTTTCAGTATATCTGATTCTGAGCACTAAATGGGTCCTTTACGTTATAAATATTTAAATCTGTTCTGTTTTCTATTATATATTATCAAACTATTCAAAACTGAAAAACAACTCCAGTAAAAACAAGCCTGACAGAGACAACAGCATCCCACAGCACCGCAACATCATACAGCACCACACCATCCTTCACCACCGCACCATCCAACAAGACAACACCCTCCTACTGGGGTGCAGCATCCCACAGCAATGCACCAAACTACAGCAACGCATCATCCTACAGCACGACACCAACAGTAGCAACATCAGTCTCATTCAATGAAGAACATTCCAGTAAGAACTCATAACTCCCTTTTTCATTCTGTATTCATGTTAAATGTGTTCAGACAGGAGTTCAGTGGTTTAGAGCTCCACACAAGGAACTGGAGCAGATTTGAACTGGTTTGATTGAGAAGGTATTTGGGGTCATGTTTGTGATGAAATTGGTCTGTTGTTTCTGTTTTTCATCTCCAGGTTCCTCTGTTATCATCATCATTGTATGTATGTGTGTGGTTCTGCTGCTGATTGGAGGATCAACACTGATCTACAAACTGAGATGCAAGAACATACATGGTACAGTTAACAAAAGCACACAGAACGTGTTGGTACCCTCACTGTATATATCAATGATTTTATCCTCTTCTCTGTCTGAGGGTAGAGAGCAGATATCCTGTAAAAGTTATCTACATGTGCATACAATCCATCTTCTGGATACAGAATTTCTTTGAGTGATGATTTCTCTCTTTGCAGATTCTACTCTCACCAGGAAAAGACCAGGAACCGATAGGACGGTACGTGATTACGATTCATGAAGCCAGACATTAACTTTAAATCAGGGTTCTGCAACATCCCTCCTGAAGGTCTACCTTCCTGCAAAGTTTATTAGAAACCTGCATATAATATTCTAGAATCAGGCACTGTAGGAAAGTTGATCTCCAGGATTAGGGTTAGTGTAAATAATGGGAAAATGACCACACAAGGAAAATGTGTTCTTCACACTCTTGAAACATATAAATCTTTTTTTTTTTATTCCTTGACACCATATATATGTTCTACAGTAAAATATGTGTAATACAAACTCAGAATCATGTCTGATCTATATATCAATGTTTAAATGAGCGAATTTAATTAAAATCAACATATAGTGCATATGCCTTGCAGATCACTACAGAATTTGTAGCAATACAATTTGTAAGAAATGTTGCTTGATGTTTAATTGATTTATTCTTACTGTGTTGCTCTAATTTCAGGCTGATGCTGATTATGAAAATGACCCAACTGGGAACCAGAACAACATCAGCATGAGTCCAGTCTACAACAACCTAAAATCTAACATCGACCAATCAGATTCAGTCTATCACAGTCTGGATGCTGGATCCAACGAACCAGATTCAGTTTACTACAGTCTAAACCCCAACACCTACCAATCAGATTCGATCTACCAGAGTCTAACCCCAAACCCCAAACACTCAGATTCAGTCTATCAGAGTCTAAACCCCAACACCAAACACTCAGATTCAGTCTATCAGAGTCTAAATCCCAACACCAACCAATTAGATTCAGTCTACCGAAGTCTAACCCCCAACACCAACCAATCAGATTCAGTCTACCAAAGTCTAACCTCCAACACCAACCAATCAGATTCAGTCAAACAGACTCAAACCACAATTCCAACCAATCAGTTTCAGTCTACCAGAGTCTAAACCCCAAAAACCAATCGATTTGATTCATTCTACCAGAGTCTAAACACCAACCAATCAGATTCAGTCTACCAAAGTCTTACCCCCAACACCAACCAATCCGATTCAGTCTACCAAAGTCTAACCCCCAACACCAACCAATCAGATTCAGTCTAACAGACTCAAACCACAATTCCGACCAATCAGATTCAGTTTACAAGTCTAAACCCAAACACCAACCAATCAGAAAACTCTACATTTATTTGATAATTGTAAAAATGTCTTTTTCCTCCTTATTACTGTATATAAAAATATGATAAGACTGCTTTACATATGATAAATATATATGTAAATGTTTTTTTTCCTTAGCTTTTTGTGCATGTGTATATTTTAGCATTTTCAAATGTTGTATGTCTATGTATGTCAAAAGAATGATCACTTTTGTTTAAGCTTTTCTATTATATATTTCAGTGTAATATTTAAATATTTAAATAGTCATACATTTCTGCATAACCTAAATTTTGAACATCTTTTGTGATTGAGCAAATACATAAAACCATATTGGCACCATGTAATATCTGAATGTCTCATTAAAGTAAGTATCTGAAATCTCAAACAGTTGGAGAGATGACAGTGATTTTTGTATTATAACTTCAAAAGATATGCTTGGTGATGAAGTCTAACAGGATTAAAGTTTCATTACAGTTTGAACCATGTTTAAAAATAAGATTCTATTTTCTGTCCCTCTTTGGCTTTAATGACAGTTTGCACTCAAGTTGCATAGACTTCATAAGAATTCTGTTCATATTAAAACTACATTAGTAATGCACCCCCATTCATTACAGAAACACAAGAGTAGACTTTTAAGTTTAAGGGGTGACTGACTGAGTGAGTGTAGAAGCCTGAGAACTTTGGCTGGAGTTCTGGCTGGATTCTGTAGCTGGAAGACTGTCATAGGACTGAGGAACAGAAAGGAGATTGGGTGGTGGTGGGGACTGTGAAAATTTGCCATGGAAAATTGAAGAAATGTAAATTGACAGGGCATTTGATTAGAAGTAGGTGGAGTTTTAGGCATTTTCCTCCCCAAATAGCAGTTATTCCTTGAATTCATGTGATTAGTTTAGGTCATGCCTTCAACACAGAGAGGTAGAAGAGATTGGTAGAACATGGAGGGCAGACTGATTAAGCTAGAACTCCTTAAAAACTTCAGGATAAATTGAGAACTCTTCCAATCTTGGACTGAGTAAAGCATCTGAGTACGCTGGAGGGACCTTCACATGATGAGAAAGATAGTGGTCCACACATCTCTGTCTTGCAAGAGCTGACTATGAAGCAGTTACGTGACAACTGCAGCAGCTTGAATAAAGAACTTGGTATGAATGTATACCAGCAGGTTATGGAGGAGCTGGATTGTCAATGAAGAGTTGGTCTAATGGTGGATTATTTGGGGCCCATAGGTATAGTGTGCTAGACTTCATATGGATTGGTGGGGAGGTTTAGCCTAAGTAGAACAAAAGGTCTACATAAGTTGAACCCTTTTTAGGGTGGTTAGAATAAGTAGTATGTTTCTATCAAGGTTGTATGATGAGAAGAATGATGGAACAGGTAACTGATTCAGAGTAACAGCTTGACTGAGAGGAGGGGCATGAGGATAAAATCTTCACAAGGGGAATCCATTCTGCTCTGATCACCAGATTCTAAAGACCATGTTACAATGGTAATTACGCATACTATGACCTCTTGAATGGAATAGACTTGGAACAGTGATGGCTGTTAGGATACATCAGCTGCGTATAGGTATTGATGGATATGTAATTGTGTAATTTGTACCCGATGATGCTCTGGTTGATGCATGGTGTGTACTCTTGGCAACAGAATGAATGTTTAGTTATGACCATGGATGAGGTTCGCGTCACTGAACTTTACTTATTTAATAATAATAATAATAATAATAATAATAATAGGTTGCACTTATTTAGCGCCTTTCACAAACCCAAGGACGCTGAACAGTCAGAAAAAAAAAGAAAGCAGAAAGAAAAAAGGTGGGAATTTAGCTGAGATTTAAACATAGAAACAGAAGAAGATAAGCAAATAGAGAGAGGTAGGGCATTCCAAAGAGTGGAGGCAGCAACACTGAAAGATCTGCAACCCAGAGTGGATAACCTAAATTAGGAACATACAGAAGAGCAGAATCAGAGGACCTGAAAGAGCGTGAAGAAGCAAAGGGCTGTAGGAGGGCAGAGAAATATGATGGAGCTAAGCCAGTGAAGCTAACGGAGGACATGGATCAAGCGGACTGAGGAAATAATGGGATCACTAATCAAAAATATGGGAAAGGTCAAACCAGCAGAAGCAACAGCGACTAGGAGAGTACCAGGTTCCCAGAGGCACCAGCAGCATCTTTATAAAGAAACCAATGTTTGTTTAACCTGAGAAGAAAGGGGGGGCATTATAAAGGATGGTCCTCAACAGAGTAATGTAATGGTGACCTAGGGTAGAAGGACTAGTTTAAAGAGAGAGACAGTCAAGCTAAGCCGAGCCATTACAGAGGTGGGGCCTGTGAGGCAATGGCGTCTGGAAGCATGGTGATGCGTTAGATCTGGATGACAAATGAAGCCAGTAAAGGTGATAGACCATACAGAGATTGGATGGGAGATGAACAAGAGCTGCAGTGGAAAAAAATGAAGATTGTGACAGGTCTGTTGATGGATCTCAGTACAGATAGATCTGAGTTTAACGGACACTGAATTGAGGCAGATCTTGGTTTAAATGGAGCTGAGTTTGGAGGGAGCTGAGTTGCAGAACTGAGATAGTTTGGATGAGGGGAGGAAGGGCGGTCAGGAAGGGTGGGGAGGACAGAGGATGAAGGAGAGTGAAGAATTAGACATATATGGGGGATGGACAGATGAAGGGGGGCACTGATGAAAGGGGGAGGGGCATTGATGAAATAGTGAGTGCAGAGGATGAAAAAGGAGAGGTTTGTTGAACAGGTGAGGGATTGGAAGGTCGAGCAATGATGCAGCACCATTAAAGAATATAAGACAATATGGAATAGAAAGTATACATCTCAAGTTACACATATAGCCAGATTAATATCTAGTGATCACGCAGGTTACAACAGAGGAACAGACACACACAAGTTAAGCTACAACGTTGCAACAGTGGAGAAACAGAGGATTATGTTGCAATGCCTGACCAAAAGGTAACGTCACTGTGTAGAATGTGCATTGGCACAGTAAAGTCATCATGTGAGGCTGATTGAGCTATGGCAACAGACAGCAGCCTTGTTCACCACAGGTACGGCTCAGACCATAGAATAATTTAGTCCAGGCAAAGACGTTTATTCTGCAGGAGGTACAGGTGCTTGGTCACAGTTAGAGGGGCAGTGGGGACAAGTCTAGTGGGTATGAGAGCAAAAGAGAAGGTGTATCAGGCATACGAAACAAGGGGTGGGTCTGAAATCGTCTACTTGCCGGCGAGCATGACTAGTATGTCCGAATACTCAGTAGGTATTGAGTAGTAGGTGAATGGTACCCGGATGACCTCCTGAATGGGCAGACATTTTTCTGTAGGCAAACACAGCACACTGCACTATCCCATGATTCACCTGGAGCCATGGATGAATTCAAAGAGGGGGAAAAAAAGAGTGAAAAGCTGAACGTCGGCTGTGTGTACATAGCTACGGCTAGTGAACCTCAGTAGAAGTTAGCACTACTGCTGAGGTAAAAAAAAAAAAAAAAAGATTAAAATCCCGTTTCCCGTTTCGTCTTTTCCTACCTACCGCTAGGCACCGTGTGAGTACATATTCAGACAAAAACGCAGATCAGTGTCACAAAAAGCATCTAAATCTGTCAGTAAATGGGACTTTTACGGTGGTGGTCTGACGTCTTGCGTCACAGGATGCTGGGAATATGGCGGACGTAGTACGTCCGAGATTTTGGGCTACCAAAATTGCCTACTGAAACTGCCTACTAGTCTGCCGCTCGAGCAGTATGTACTGGCTCTAAACTAGTACCTACTGACTAGTAGGCGATTTCGGTGCACCCAAGGAGTCGCTGTGCAGGAAGTGATAAGTCCAGTCAGGGTGGGGGAAATCTAAGCGGAGCAGCAGGTATGAAGAAAACATGTTTCAGATGGATACCGGTTGGACTGTAACAGCAGGTGGACAAGACATATGACTGAGGAGAATTTAGGAAAGAGAGTTTTGCCTCCCGTCCTTGGATCACCACCACCGGGGTGGAGAGATTTGTGTGCTTGTATGATCTCAGGAGCAATGTTGTGTCTTCCATGGCAAACTGGTCATGGGTGATGAGCCAGACAAAGAGGGCGTTCCTCGCCCGGACTAGGGTTACTGGGACACAATCCTGGAACTAGGACTGGGGAGGGGCTCCTCAGCGAGCGCCTGGTGCTGGGCTTTCACCCATGGGGCCCAGCCAGGCTTAGCCCAAAGGAGATACATAGGTCCACCCTCCGATAGGCCCACCACCTGTAGGAGATCCTCAGCTACTGAAACTGGCTCTGGGTACATGGAATGTAACCTCTATGGTGAGGAAAGAGCCTGAGCTGGAGTGTGAGGTTGAGACGTACAAGCAGGATATAGCTGGATATAATATCCTTGATAGGGGCTGGATTTTGTTTCATTATGAAGTTGCCCAGGGTGAGAGGCGTGGGGCAGTATATTGCTGTTCTCCCAGGTGGATAAGAGGATACTTTCCCTGCGCATTCGGGTTGGGGAATGGGCTCTGTCTGTTGTCTACACTTATGCGCCTAACAACAGCACAGAGTACCCTGATCTGAACCTGATTTGTGTTTTGTTATTGGATTTCTGTGCATGCTCATCACAGTTTGTCCATAACGAACACCATGTTCGACCACAAGGACATTCCTAAGTGCATGTGGCACCAGGACACCAAAGGCTGCTGTTCAATGATTGACTTTATAGTCGTGTCATCTGACTTGCGGCCACTTGGGTAAAGAGAGGAGCTGAGCTGTCAACTGATCACCACCTAGTGGTAAGTTGGATCAGATGGCAGGGGAGGATGCTGGACCAACATGGCAAGCCCAAACAGATAAGTGAGCTTTGCTGGGAATGTTTGGCAGAGGAACCTGTCAGAAAGCTCTTCAACTCCCACCTCCGACAGGGCTTTGTCCGCATCCCGGGGGAGGCTGGGGACATTGAGTCCAAATGGGCTATGTTTCGCACCTCCATTGTCAAAGCTAAAAAAGAAAGAGTCTTATCGAACCTTGTTATCTTGTGGGACTCCAGAGGCAGCTGACGGGGCGTGCCAAGCGGGCTGCGGCCATTGCTGAGGCAAAAACCCGGGTGCAGGAGGAGTTTGGTGAGGCTATGGAAAATGACTTTCGGTTGGCTCCAAGAAGATTCTGGCAAACCATCAGGCGACTTAGTTTTTCCATGAACACTGTATACAATAAGGGTGGGGATCTGTTGACCTTGATTAGGGAAGTCATTGGGCAGTGGAAGGAATACTTCAAGGATCTCCTCAATCCCACCAACATGCCTTTCGTAGAGGAAGCAGAACTTGGGGACTCGGATGGGGGCTCTTCTATCACTTGGGCGGAAGTTGCCAAGATAAAAAATCTCCTTGGTGGAAGTGCTTTGGGGGTTGACGAGATCCATCCTGAGATCCTTACGGTTCTGGATGACACAGGGCTGTCTTGGCTGACACCTCTGCAACATCGTGTGGGCATATGGGGATTGGCAGACTTGGGTGGTGATCCCCCTTTTAAGAAGGGGGACCAGAGGGTGTGTTTCAACTATAGGGGAATCACACGCCTCAGTCTCCCTGGTAAAGTCTAGGCAGGGGTACTGGAGAAGAGAGTCTGGCAGATGGTCAAATCTCGGATCTCGGATCCAGGAGGAACAATGCAGGTTTTGCCCTGGTCATGGAAAGCTGGACCAGCTCTTTACCATCGCTAGGATCCTATAGGGTGCATGGGAGTTTGCTCAACCAGTACACAGTGCTTTGTCGATCAGGAGAAGGCATTCGACCATGTCCCTCGGGATACTCGTGGGGGGTGCTCTGGGAATATGGGATACAGGGCTTATCGCTACGGGCCATCCGTTCCCTATATGAACGGAGCAGGAGCTCAGCTCACGTTGCCGGTAATAGGACCTTCAGATTCCATCTCTGCAGATGATGTGGTCCTGCTGGCATCATAAAACCGTGACCTCTGGGCTGGGATGAAAATCAACACCTCCAAATCCGTGATCATGGTCCTCAGTCGGAAAAGAGTGGAATGCTCTCTCCAGATTGGAAATGAACTCCTGCCTCAAGTGGAGGAGTTTAAGTATGGGGTCTTGTTCACGAGTAAGGGAAGGATGAAGCAGGATTGGCACAGCGTCTGCAGTGATGCAGGCTCTGTACCGGTCTGCCCTGGTGAAGAGAGAGCTGAGCCAAAAGGCAAAGCTCTCAATTTACTGGTCAGTCTATGTTTCTACTCTCACCTGTGGTCACGAGCTCTGGGTAGTGACCGAAAGAACGAGATCACGGATGCAAGCTGAAATGAGTTTCCTCCTTGGGGTGTCGGGCCTTACCCTCAGAGATAGGGTGAGGAGCCCAAAAATACGGGGGAGGCTCAGAGTCGAGCAGCTACTCCTTTATGTAGAGAGGAACCAGCTGGGATGATTCAGGCATCCCTGTTGAGGCGTTCCGGACATGTCCGACAAGGAGAAGACCCCGGGGAAAATCAAGGACATGCTAGAGGGATTATATCTCTTGCCTGGCCTGGGAATGCCTCGGTATTTTTATTCTATTAGTGAAAATTCCCTAAATTATTTTAACCAGATCATACAAACAGGAATGTTGGACTCGCAGTATATTTTGAGTAACTATAATGTATATGAGTAAATTTTAAATTAATACTCTTACTAAAAACCTATTTAACTTATAACAGTCATGACGTACTGACACCATGCATGTGTTAAAATGGCCTGAATGACACAATCATCACTGACTTCATGTATGTGGTCAGTGATGCGCTTGGGAGGAGCTGTGAGCAGCAACCAAACCAGAGAGAAGAGGAGACACAGACACACTGAGAGACTGAACATCACAGAGAAAAGCTGACTTCACTTCTAGAGAAGTTAAAAACACTGTCTGGAGTTTAGTGAACATCAGTGAAGCTGAAGTTCAGTTCAGGATGAAGATCCTCCTCATCTTTACCCTCTACCTGATCTCAGGTCAGTTATTTTACTACAGATTATAAACTTTATATATTTACATTTCAGGAACAAAAGACTCAGATTTGGTGTTACTGATAAAAGATGCTGTTTTGCAGTTATTTTGATGCTAAACTCTAGAATTTAGAGAATTTGGTGGAATTTAATGAGATCAGAGAGAAGAGTGAGAATCTTCAATCTGATTGGCAGGTCCAGTGAGCTGCTTTAATGTGATTGGCTATCTAGGAGGTAGTGTCATCATCATCTGCAATCACCAAGAGAAGAAAGAGTTTAACAAGTATTTCTGTAAGGAGACAACAAAGGAGTGTATAAACACACAAACACCAAACACATGGAGTAAGGGCAGAATTTCTCTACTTTACGTTACTGGATACCTCATAGTGACCTACAGAAGTCTGAGTTTACAGGATTCAGGATTATATCAGTGTGGAGAGTCTGGAGTGTGGAATCACACTGTGAACCTGACAGTAAAAAGAGGTGAGAAATACTGAGAAACACTTTATATTAACTTTAACTGATCATTAATAGCTGTGAACAAATCATTAATCAGAATGTGAAAATGTACAAATGTTTATAAATGACAGATCATGTAGTTGTTGATGTGTATACTCACACTGATGTATATTTATAACAAACCCTTTCATTAATGAATAATGACTTATACATCAGTACAGTACAGTAACATAACAGTTTATCTATTGTATTTATATATATATATATATATATATATATATATATATATTATTTTTATTTTTTTATTTTTTTTTACACCGATCAGCCATAACATTAAAACCGTGTATCTACACTTACTGTCCACTTTATCAGCTCCACTGACCATATAGGATCATTATATGAAGGTGGTGGGTACCTCTCAGCACTGCAGTGACATTAACCTGGTGGTGGGGTGTTAGTGTGTGTCCACTCACTGTCTACTCTATTAGATACTCCTACTAATTGCTGGTCCACCTTGTAGATGTAAAGCCAATGACAGTAACTCATCTGTTGCTGCACAGTTTGCACTGGTCATCCTCTAGTCCTAGTTCCTATATGGTCAGTGGAGCTAATAAACTGGACAGTGTGTGTAGAAACAAGGAGGTGGTTTAAATGTTATGGTTGATCAGTGTACATATTAAACACACACTTCTGTTAACAGGAGTTGTAATTTTACACATAACCTTTATATTCAGTGAAATACAGGGTTTAATTTATTTACATGTCATTACATTCTGTTATTATTTATATTTTACACAGCATCCCAGCATTTTCAGAAACAGGGACTCATACAAACTGAATAAAGAATAAAGCTGGAATGAAGTGATAAGTTTACATCACTATTAGAAAGTTATACTTCTCTTTATCAATATAAATAAAAATTAATCAAGTTACAGTTTTTCACGCTGTAATTATGTTGATGAAGAATATTGTGTTGATGTGAAGCCCATGTACACATTTGAATCTGATTTATAAAAGAACAGTTATTATAAAGTGTTAATGTTTATTTATTTTATATGATTAACAGATTCATGTTGTTTGGGGCCAAAGACTGTAACTGGTTATCTGGGAGAGACTCTCAACATCAACTGTTCATATCCAGAGCAGTTTAAACCAAACTACAAGAACTTCTACAAACTTCAAAACAGTAATTTTTTTACTCCGTTGATCCAAACCAGACAATCTCAGACAGACAGATTCTCCATGTCTGATAATACAGGATCTAAAGTTGTCAGTATGAGAATCAGTGATGTGAGAGAAGAAGATGGAGGAGTTTATTACTGTGGAGTGAGCGATGGAGGAATAACAGTCAGTTATAAATCCCTCTACACAGAGATTCAACTACAGGTTACTGGTGAGATACAGTAACTTCTCTTTCTCCCCAAATGGTCCTTCAAGATTCTAAATATTAAATCTGTTTTGTTTCTATTGTTTATTTTCAAATGGACTTAAAACTACCAACACCAGCAAAACCAAGACCAACTGAAAAACCAACACTATCCTACAGGACCAAACCTTCTGACAGGACCACACCATCCTACAGGACCAAACCTTCTCACAGGACCACACCATCCTACAGGACCACAACAACAGTAACAACATCAACCACACCTGATATCAGTAAGAACTCATAACTCTCTCTTTAATTCTGTATTCAAACCAGGACCTGGAGCAGATTTGAACTAGTTTGATTGAGAAGGTATTTGTGATCATGATTGTGATAAAGTTGGTCTGTTGTTTCTGTTCTTCATCTACAGGTTCCTCTGTTATCATCATCACTGTATGTGTCTGTGTGGTTCTGCTGCTGATCGGAGGATCAACACTGATCTTCTACAAACTGAGATGCAAGAACAAACAAGGTACGATTAACAAACACACACTGAATGTTTTGATGTTCTCACTGTATATGTCAATGATTTCAACCCTTTCTGTGTCTGAGAGTAGAGAACAGAGACCCTGTAAAACTTATCTTTACTTTTATACACTCCATCTTCTGGATACAGTATTTCTTAGAGTGATGATTTCTCTCTTTCCAGATTCTGTCTTTACCAGGAAAAGACCGGGAACAGACAATACGGTACATGATTAGAATTCATGAAGCCAGACACTAGACAAACTTTAAATCAGGGGTCTGCAACACCCGTACTGAAGGTCTACCTTCCTGCAGAGTTTATTTGAAACATGCATGTAATATTCCAGAATTGGCCATGCAGGAAGAAATTGGTTTGGTGCTTGAAATAATCCGCAATTTACAAAACATCTGTTATTATATGTGAATGCTATTATATTATATACAATATAATATAATGTAATACATATTTAATTGGATTATATGTTAATGCAATTAAATATTACTATATTCTATAAATCCGGTTTTTAATATATGACAGGATATGTGCGACATGATCAGACATGATCATGACTACATAACAGACAAAGTTTAACTGATTGTTTAAAATCAACTCAATGTGTATGAAACTCATTATGTATAATAAGTAGCCTATTAAATGTTAATCAATTTATACTGCGTTGCTCTAATTTCAGGCTGATGCTGATTATGAAAATGATCCACCTGGGAACCAGAAACCAATCAACCAATCAGATTCAGTCTACCAGAGTCTAAACCCCAACCCCAACCAATCAGATTCAGCCTACCAGAGTCTAAACCTCAACACCAACCAATCAGATTCAGTCTATCAGAGTCTAAACCCCAACACCAACCACTCAGATTCAGCCTACCAGAGTCTAAACCCCAACACCAACCAATCAGATTCAGTCTACCAGAGTCTAAACCCCAACACCAACCAATCAGATTCAGTCTACCAGAGTCTAAACCCCAACAACGGCCAGTCAGATTCTGTTTACCAGGGCCTAAACCCGAAAACCAACCAATCCGATTCAGTCTACCAGAGTCTAAACCCCAACACCAACCAGTCTGATTCAGTGTAGGAGAGTCCTAACACCAACCCCAACCAATCAGATACAATCTACCATAATCTGAATCCTAACACCAACCAATCAGATTTTCAGTCTACCAGAATCTGAACCCCAACACCAACCAATCAGATTAAGCTTACTAGACCTTAAACACTGATTGAACTACCCAAAACTCCTTCACACATTTATGTTCATTGTTGCCACATTAAACTTTACTAAACAATTACTAAAAAAATTATAATTATTTTGTAAAAAAAATCTTTGTACTTTTAAACACATTGTTTTTTTGTATATTCTTTTGGACTGTTCTATCTTTGTGAATGTTTTGAACTGTGCTATGTGTGCAACTAAATAGTAAAAGTTATTTTCGATACGCAGAATATTGTATATTTCTTTGATTCTTTTAGAAATATCTCATTTTTGCTTTTTAATAATGTTAATTTGTGGTATCACAGTATACTGAAATAAAATTAAAAAAAATAATTTAGATATGATAAGAATGTGAAAACTTTGTACATTATACACTAAATACATTTTCTTTAAGCATATCTTATTACCTATCAATTTTCCAACAAATATCAGTGAAATATAATTGTCCTCTGTTTAAACAGAAACCAGAACATCTCTTGTGGTTAAGCTAAGACATAAAACCATATAGATAAATACTATCACATAAAAATCTGTCAGATAAGAAGAATGTTGGTCACTGTAATTTACACAGGACTTCAACACAGGTCCTGATTTCACACAGACACTGTCCCTGATGCTGAACTGTTAAAGATGTAGATGTCATTTCATGTACTCTCATTATAAAGTGTTACTGTATATCGTAGCTACAGGCTGAAATAAGAAGACTGAGTGTGTAAAAGCAATGATAACTTGTTTACACAAGAAGGTCAGACTATCCCCCTTCTGATACAGACCACCTTTCTATCTGAGATCACTGCTCTGAAGTAAATAGTAGAAGACTTCCAGTTTCTCACACCAAGTTAGGACCACAGTCTCCCTCTAGTGGAGAACAAATGAATAAAACATTTGAACAACTGATGTTTTCTCTCTTTCTACAGACAATCAGTAACAAATGTAATAGTAAGTGAGTGGGTGACGTACAAAACCATATAAATAATCATAAAACATTTTTACTAAGAGAAAAAAGAAATGAACAGTCGAGTCTTTGTCACAACTTTAAACCTATAATATCAAATCCAGTATGTTCTGCAGAATGTAAAAGTCGTATGTAGTATAGAGATAAATTACAATAACAGAATAAATCACATGTTGACATTATTCCAATCCTTCCAATCAAGGAGACCTTGGTTCAGTACCCATCAGAGTGATCACCTGGACAGAACATTAAATACTGCTGTTAAAGAGTCAGTATGAAAGTAGTCCAGCAGTTATGATGATATTTATAATAGCACAGCACAAAATGATCTCATATCCTGTTTGTTTAACTTAGTATGAGGTCAGTGATGCTGCTGGGAGGAGCTGTGATTTTAAGCAGCTCTGATCATTAATAGAGAAACAGTCACCCACCAAACCAGAGAGGAGACACAGACACACAGAGAGAACTACACATTACAGAGAAAAGTAGAATTTAACTCTGAGAAGAAAAGAAGAAACACTGACTGGAGTTTGTGTGAACATCAGTGAAGCTGAATTAAAGTTCAGGATGAAGAACCTCCTCATCATCATCCTCTGGCTGATCTAAGGTCAGTAATTGTGCTTCAAATTACAGACTTTCTTTATTTATATTTAAGATACCGTTTGTGTTTCATGAGAGTATAATATTCAGATTGTGTGATATTGATAGAAGATTTTGTGTTGCAGTTATTTTGATGTAAAACTGTGGAATTCCAGGAATTTGGTGAAATTTAAATAGATCAGACTGAATATTCAGAACCTTCAAGTTATTTCTAGAATCAAAACTGAAAAGCCACTATTTTGATTTTTCTGCGACATTTGATCTCGGAAGCTGTGCTTTACACTGTATAGAAATTTCATGATGAACGGACCAATAGAAATGCTCCAGAACTGCTTATAATAAAACTTCTTTACGTTGACCTACATTGAAAGTTAAGAAAGTTTTCAGTTCAGTGCTACATGCAGTTCTACATTAGAGAGAATCGGCTAAGAAACTACACAGGCTTATTTTTAAACTCCTGCAGGCCAGTAGCGGCTAGTCTGAGAATAACTATAATGTAATGAGTAAATTTTGTGAAAAGTTGTGAACATGTTGACACCATGCATGTGTTAAAATGGCCTGAATGACATCATCATCACTGACTACAGTTGAACATGCTATGTGGTCAGTGATGCTGTTGGGAGGAGCTCTGAGATTGAGAAACTCTGACACCAGAGAAACAAGAAGCAAGCATCAGCCATTTCCAACATTTCATAAATTAGGTATTACTGGAGGCACTGCTACACGCTGACATCCTGATTTTCAGTCAGAATGCAGATGAACACATAGCCCACGTCATGCTCGTTCGTCAACTTCTCTTGGAGAACTGACTGTATGTTAAATTGGAGAAAATCGTCTTCCATGCGCAATTGGTTGCTCCTCTGGGCTTTGTTGCTTCCAAAGTGCAGCTACACATTGACCTGGCCAAGGTCAAGGCCATTTTGGGTTTTGCCAACACGTGCTTTTGATTCCCACTGCTTAACTCCTGTGGAGCGTAATTACAGCATAGGGGACTATGAGCTCTGTTAGCACTAGAGAAATGGAGAAACTAGATGGAGACAAAAACTTGGCCTACATTCAGCAGCTAAGCACCTGAACCCTCACCAGGTGGGCCATGTTCTTCAACCACTTTAATTCTGTGCTGTCATATTGTTTAAAGAATGGCTGTTTAAAGAATGGCAAGACAGACAGCCTCGCCAGACTGTGGGACTCTCCAGAGCCCATAGTCCATAAGCATGGATTCCCATGGATTCATTTGATCTCGGCAGCTGTGCTTTACACTGTATAGAAATTTTTATGATGAACGGATCAATAGAAATGCTCCACAACTGCTTATAATGAAACCTCTTTACATTAACTTACACTGAAAGTTAAGAAAGTTTTTGATCTCTCCTGTAAAGTTACTACAGGTACATACAGCAGCAGCAGCGTTTAGCATAACAGCTAATGTTTTCAACAGAGCAAAAACAATTCCTAAATTATTTCAAACAAATTCTACAAACAGGAATGTTGGACTTGCAGTATATTTTGAGTAACTATAATGTATAAGAGTAAATTTTAAATTAATACTCTTACTGAAATTATATTTAACTTATAACAGTCGTGAACATGTCGACACCATGCATGTGTTAAAAATGCCCTGAATGACATCATCACTGACTTCAGTTTAATATGGTATGTGATCAGTGATGCTGCTGGGAGTTCTAAGATTGAGAAACTCTAACATTTACCAGAGAAACAGGAAGCAAGCAAAACAGAGAGGAGATGAGACACAGACACACTGAGAGACTGAACATCACAGAGAAAAGCTGACTTCACTTCTAGAGAAGTGAAAAACACAGTCAGGAGTTTAGTGAACACCACAGGGGAACCGTCATGGCCCTCTACAACCTCTCAGAGGTCCTACACTACTCTAAAAACAATATTCTAAAAGTCAGCCATTGTCATTTTATTTTATCTATTCATAATTTGACATCAATGTCTAAATGTTCAATAAATCTACAAATCTAAGCAAATAAATCCTTCAAACATACTGATTCAATTGCTGTTGGAATGAAAAGAGTTAAATTCAATTAAGAAGCCCCTTTGTCTTCCTATCAGAATAGTGCCTCCTCCAAGCTTGCTGGACAGAATGTTGGTGATTGAATCTAGGTGTTTTGAAATGCCTTATTAACTGCTTGGTGTTCCTGGGCAAGCAGTAGCTGCCATTCCGGGAGAATGAACTTCGTTTTCAAGTAATGCCCCAAAAGAAAGGGTTAGTTATTAAAAAACGTATAGGCCATTTTTCCAGCTGATTTTAAAGGTAAAAGTGTATTGGCCAATAGAAAATGGCCAATATGAAAAATTACGCAGCATTTCTTCAGGCTGATGGGTCTGACGCTAATGACTGCTGGGCTGTTGTGATATGTACTACTTCCATTCATATTGTACACCGACATTTCTCTGAAGTGAGCTTGTGTGGCGATGTGATTATTTGTAAAGAGGATTCATATTTTGCTTAAGAAATTGGTTGTTTTGTTTAGGTGGTAGTGGTATTGCTCTGTGACTGGTTTGCTTGGTGCATTTCTAAAACAGATCTTTTGTCCTAGTTTTTGTTTTTTAACGAAGGGGGATCATAGAACTGGGATTTTAGAGTCACGGGTCGCTACTGGTGAACACAAGTGAAGCTGAGAATCAGTTCAGGATGAAGATCCTCCTCATCTTCACCCTCTACCTGATCTCAGGTCAGTTATTCTACTTCAGATTATAAACTTTATATATTTACATTTCAGGAACAAAATGAGATTTGGTGTTACAGATAAAAGATGCTTCTCTGCAGTTATTTTGACTAAATTCTAAACTGTAGAATTTAGAGAATTTGGTGGAATTTAAAGAGATCCGAGAAAAAGAGTGAGAATCTTCAATCTGATTGGCAGGTCCAGTGAGCTGCTTTGATGTGATTGGCTATCCAGGAGGTAGCGTTATGATCTACTGCAAACACAACGAAAACAGAGAGGTTAACAAGTATTTCCGTAAAGAGCCAACAGAGAAGTGTATAAACACACGAACACCAAACACATGGAGTCATAAAGACCGAATTTCTCTACTTTATTCTCCTGGAAAACTTACAGTGCTCTACAGAAATCTGAGTTTACAGGATTCAGGATTATATCAGTGTGGAGAGTCTGGAGTGTGGAATCACACTGTGAACCTGACAGTAAAAAGAGGTGAGAATTACTGAGAAACACTTTATATTAACTTTAACAGATGCTATAACTTCATACATAACGTACATAACTATTTACCCATAAAAACATTTACCATCCAGCTTGTTAACATTCTCAGTTTTAACATTGTTGTACAGAGTTTTAATGATTTACACATCATTATATTCTGTTATGATTTGTATTTTACACAGCGTCCCAGTGTTTTTGGAAACAGAATTTTATACAAACTGAATAAAGAATAAAGCAGTATTTCAGTAGAAAACAGTAAAAAGTTTATATCACTATTAGAAAGTTATACATCTCTTTATTAACATAAATCAAATTAATCAAGCTACATTTTTGAGACAGTAATTATGTTCATGAAGTATATTATGGTGATATGGAGCCCATGTGCACATTTGAATCTGATGTATAAAAGAACAGTGTTAATGTTTATTTATTTTATATGATTAACAGATTCGTGTTGTTTGGGACCAAATACTGTAACTGGTTATCTGGGAGAGACTCTCACCATCAGCTGTTCATATCCAGAGCAGTTTAAACCAAACAACAAGACCTTCTACAAACTTGAGAGTCAAAATTTTACTGAACTGAACAGAACCACAGACTCTCAGAACGGCAGATTCTCCATCTCTGATAATACAGGATCTAAAGTGTTCAGTGTGAGAATCAGTGATGTGAGAGAAGAAGATGGAGGAGTTTATTACTGTGGAGGGGGTGTTGGAGGAGAGTCAGTCAGTTATGACTCTCTCTACAAAGAGATTCAGCTACAGGTTACTGGTGAGATACATTAACTTCTCCTTCTGTTCATTTTTACATTGTTTATTATTAGATATAAAACACTGAGCGTGAGAAAGAGAAGATATACTCATCATCACTAAACCACAGACAACACAGGAAATTACAGACCACACCATCCTACAGCACCACATCTATAGCACTACACCATCCTACGACACCATACCATCCTACACAACCACAGTATCAGCACCAACAGTGGTCCCATCTGATTCCAGTAAGAACTCATACCTCTCTCTTTTATTCTGTATTCATGTTAAATGTGTTCAGACAGGAGTTCAGTGGTTTAGAGCTCCACACCAGGAACTGGAGCAGATTTGAACTGGTATGAATGAGAAGGTATTTGTGGTCATGTTTGTGATAAATATGGTCTGTTTTTTTGGTTCTTCATCTCCAGATTCCTCTGTTATCATCATCACTGTATGTGTTTGTGTGGTTCTGTTGCTGATGGGAGGATCAGCGCTGATCTTCTACAAACTGAGATGCAAGAACATAAAAGGTTTTATTCTCACACTCAAATAGGACAGCTGGACACACTAATCTCATAGCAATTATAAAATAGTATAAGATACAAATACAATCCAAGTTTATCATAATAATATGTCAGTATGTCCAAACCACTGTGGTATGTTTTACCTTCAACTCCTCCAAGCATACTAGTGTTTTCTAATGAATTGGTTTTGTTCAGAATACGGTTATCTGGGCTTCCAGTGTAACGTGAGATAGATTTAAGGATCCATTTGTTTGTTTTTTTTGCTGTTCAAGCGTCTCACGTTCACATACATAATGTACAGACAAATTGTGGCATCTGAGGATATATTTTTTCTTTTTCTTTCATGTGTCTGTGTCATATTTCTTGAGTGCTAGATCGTCTGTTAATAGTTGAACTGAATAAGCCAAAAAACTGTCCATCTTCTCCACATCTTAACCTTATAATGGTTCACCAATCTTGAAATCCTTGATCTTCCTCCAGTCCTGCTTGTTGTTGTCTGATGCCTTTCTATTGTGAAACCATTCTGTTTGTTTCCTCTTTAGATACTCTGGTATTCCCATTTTCCTGGGAAGTTGCATAATTTTATGAGACAGACACAGTTAAAGGCCTTACTGTAGTTAATGAATCACATGTTGACTCTCTTCTCAAAATGTATGTTGTTTAGTGATTCAGCATACATCTGCAATTAAGTCTCTTGTTCATCTGTCTTTTCTAAATTCTGCTTTCAATGTTCTCTTCCAATGTAAGGCTCTAGTCTTTGTTTAATGATCTTAAGAATGATTACAACGCTGTGTGATATGCAAATTGACATTGTGTGATAGTTTGCATACTGTCTTGTATTCTTTCGTGGTATTGGAATATACACTGAACCCTTCCAATTTGCTGGCCCTTGAGCTGTGTTTCTGATTTGTAGGCATAACTGGTTCGGCGTTTTAGTCAGAATTTTCCTCAGAATACTGAAATATTCGCACTGCAATGTTATTGATTCCTGTAGCATTCTTCTTTGACAGTGATATCAGGGGTTGTCTGACACAATCTTCATAAACAACAGACAGACACTAAATGAGAATGTAAAAGGTTAAACAACTTGTTTTCTGATTTCTGAATGAATTCTGTGTTATATTTTAAGGCATGTGTATGATCTTATACAGACTACCTTTATATATGGTCATGGAATGAATAGCAAATAGACCTGGTATACTCTACAGTCTCCCTCTAGTGAAGAGTGTATTAATTAAACAATTATTTTCTCTTTTTTCTACAGGGTCTTCCTTCATCAGAAGACATTTAGGAACAAATGAAATAGTAAGTAAATGTGGTTAAAGTAAAATCTACAATAGGAAATCCAGTATCAGAATGAGTGACTCAAAAATTATTATTAACAATGATTAAAACCAATATTTATTTTGTGTATTCCTGTATTTATTTATGTATTTTTTCACATACAAGACCGATGGTGATTATGAAAATGATCCACATGGAAACCAGAACAGAATCATGATGAGGCCAAGCTACCAGAATGTGAATCCTGACATCAATCAACCAGATACCACCTATCAGAGCTTGGATGCCAGAAGCAGAGAACCAGATTCAGTCTACCAGAGTCTAAATTCCATCACCAACCACTCAGATTCAGTGTACCAAAGTCTAAACCCCCACAATCAACCTATCAGATTCAGTCTACCAGAGTCTAAACCCCAAAACCGGCCAATCAGATGCAGTCTAGCAGAATCTAAATCACAACAACCCATCAGATTCAGCCTATCAGAGTCTAAACACCAACACCACTCAATCTTATTTAGTCTAACCGAGTCTAAACACAACCAACCAATCAAAGTCAGTCTACCAGAATCTAAACCCCAACACAAACCAATCGGATTTAGTCTACCAAATTCTAAACTAAAGAACAATCCAATCACATTTAGTCTATCAAAGGCTAAGCCAAGACCAACCAATCAGATTAAATCAACCAAATTCTAAAACCCAACACCAAATAGTTAGATTCAGTGTATCAGACACATGTGTAAATTTTACAAGCTTTGCTAAACAATCATATATTATAATTTTTTAATTGATATTTCTATATTCAAATGATTGTTTTTGTATGCGTACAAAGTCAAACTGTCATGATACATGCAATTTTTTAAACTGTGGTGTGTGAATTAACTATCATATGTATGTAATAGTAATTAAAGTTATAGAAGTTATTTTTAGCGATATGTAGAAAATTCTAGATTTTTTTGATAACTGTAGAAATGTCTAATTCTTGTCATGTGGATCACCGTGTATAAAATGACCATTTTATTAAAACTATTTTCTTGCTAATTATTAATAATATTTAATTAATCTACTTCTATATACAATGTATTGTCAATGTATATTGAGAGGATATGAGATGGATTTATATATGTAGATATGTAAACTTTGTCTTTATTAATTTTTGCATTTTAAAATGTATTTTTATTGTTTAGTAAATTATAAACATTTTTCTTTGAATAGACTTGTCCTCTGTTCAAATAATCATATACTTCTGTATGTACCTTTATTATAAAGTGTTAGTGTGTATCATATCTACAGGTTGAAATAAGAAGACTGAGTGTGTAAAAGCAATGATAACTTGTTTACACAAGAAGTTCAGACTATCCCCTTCTGATACAGACCACCTTTCTATCTGAGATCACTGCTCTGTAGTAAATAGTAGAAGATCTCCAGTTTCTCACACCAAGTTAGGACCACAGTCTCCCTCTAGTGGAAAATAAATGAATAAAACATTTGAACAACTGATGTTTTCTCGTTTTCTACAATCAGGAACAAATGTGACATACAAAACATGTAAATAATCATAAAAACATTTTTACTAAGAGAAGAAAGAAATAAACAGTCGTGTCTATTTCACAACTTTAAACCTACAATATCAAATCCAGTATGTTCTGGAGAATGTAAAAGTCGTGTGTAGTATAGAGATAAATTACAATAACAGAATAAATCACATGTTGACATTATCTGATCTCTGATCCACAAAACAGACATGTTTCAATCACACACAGTATATTTCTATTAGTGTAATATTAGTGTAATAAATTTCTGTAAAATCTGAATATCTCTTTGAAGTAAAGATCAAACAGTTGGAGAGACGACAGTGATGTTTTTGGACTAGAACTTTAGATGATGTGCTTGCTCGCTGTAATAAGTGCTGAAGTCTGACAGGATTACAGTACCTGGTACTGAACTGCTGCGAGTGTGGAGCAGATTTTAACTGATAAAGAATTTCATGTGTTTATTTCTGTTTCTGTTAAGGTGGATTTGTCTTTGTGGGTCTGCAGGCTGTCTGATCACTCCAATAGAAATTTTTAGAATTAGAATTTTTTTTTCAATACGATTCAAATTCTATTCTTTTTTCTTCTATCAGTCTAATCTAAGTGAACAGTAGAATCTTTGAATTTTATACACAAATTTCAGTATTTGGTAGTGTGTCCCTGTTTTGCTTTGAGGGCAATGTGCGCTCAAGCTACACAGACATTATGATATATGTTTATTTCTAATTTTATATAAAAATCAAGCTTATCAATGTGTCTATGTTTTGGACTCCACTGGATATTTCCTGTCTCATCTTCTTTCCACTGGACCTCCATTCATTAAGGAGACACAGGAGTAGACTTACAGATTACAGTCCTTTTTCTTCCACAGGAATCTTTTGTGAGTGCAGACCGTACCTTCAACTCAGGTGGTAGTTGGAGGGATGACTGACTGAGTGAGGGTAGAAAACTGAGTTCTGGGTGGATTCTGTCTGTAGCTGGAAGCCCGGACCCCCTTGTAGGACAGTGGTAGGACTGCATAGTTCAGAACACTTTAAACATCACTCTGGAACTGAAACACCATGAAGTCCTGATCTAAACACTCACTGCTCTGTAATAACACTTCTCACTGTAACTAACACACTGCAAACACTCAAACTAACGTATCTGGAAACTCCACGTCTTTATAAACTCATTAGTCTTACACTGTCCTACAGAACTAACTCCTCACTGAACCCTCACATGTACATAATTACAGTTAAACACAGATTATTTTAAATCTGTACGCGGAAGAAGAACTGCACTAAACAAGAGCTTAGCCGCGTTAGCCTACATGCTAATCGGAGTACTTAACAATTACCTTCAGTATCAGCATAAAGACTCACTTATGTGGATAAATAAACTTTAGTTCCACTCCGACTGGGTTCTGTAGTCATATACATTCAGGATTCATCATATTTCTTAAGATATAACTCATTTTCAGCATGTTTACCTCAGTGTAGCATCACAAGCTAACTATCTTAGAAGGAGCTGGAGGAGATCACCGGAGCTCTACAAACCGTAACGGCAGTAAATCACTCAGTAAATAAGCTGAACACGATCACTTTCTCTGATAAGAGCTCTTTGGTGATCTTATCTCGTGTAGTTTGTAGTAAAGAAGCATTTCTGCTCCTATTTTAACTGCGTACTCTGTGGAGGAGCGTCTCGCACGAGGGAGGGGGGAGAGGGGGAGGGGGGCTTCACTCGCTGAGCAGTAGGTGGCGCTACAACACTGAATTTAACCTCTTAGTGTACAGTTACTTTTAGGAGGGCTACATCTAATATATATATATATCCTGAAGTATCTGGGTTACTGAGAACCAGCAAGGAGACAGAACTAAAGATACAAAGAGCTTGTTTGGGAGAAAGTACTGTTTACTAATGGGTCTGGTTTTCAGTGTGAAAAGCTCAAGACTCTGCACTGAGAAAGCCGAGTGGAGCCCTTATAAAGGGTAAAACCCAGCTGTTCTCAGTTGGGCTGATTACCAGGTGCAGAGGGACGTGGTCTCCCTCTGGAGGTAGGTGGACCGCAGCGCGGGCGGCCCCTCACAGAACGTTTAAAATAAAGAACATTAGAAAGATGTTACATGTAAGATGACATTGAGGTACAGATGATATCAAAAACACTGAAAACAGAATTTACTTCTGACATCTACTTGTTTTTATTTATTTTAAACTTCACTTGTGAAGAAAACATACTGCTTTCCTAAATATTAATTATTTTATAGAAACACTCAACTTATTAACACCGCTTATTTAATCTACAAAGTCTGTGCTGAGGATATCTAACCAGGCATCACTGGATTATATGAATAACCCAATAAACTGGGTCATAAGAATTCAAGGTTATGATGATGCAGTATTCTTCTGATGTGACCCCGAGTTACTCTCAGTGTTTTTAACATCATCTATAAAACATATAAACTGATTTCTGTCACCACACAATCATAAAAACCTGCTTTCTAATGAGCTCTAATGTGTCCAGTAGATGGCGCCAGTGATTAAGCACCTACAGTAAATCTCTCTAATATCCTGTCCTAATTTCACACTGACTCTACCACTGAGCAGAGTTCACTAAGCTGGGTTTAGAAATTCAGTGACTGTAGCTGCACATATTTTTATGTGAAATTCTTGAGAATTTTATTTTTATTGTAATCATACAAATAGTAATATACTTTACATATTAATGAATAAAAATTTCAAATTAATAATAATAATTATTATTATATTAATTTTAAAAACAAATGAATATTAGAGGGTGTAAACATTTCATGAGGAATATTTAATATTGTTGTTAAAGTGTTAGTATGAAAGTAGTGCAGCAGTCGTGATGTTACTTGAACTATCATCTGCATGAAAATGATCTCATATCCTGTTTGTTTAATTTAGTATGAGGTCAGTGATGCTGCTGGGAGGAGCTGTGAGATTAGGCAGCTCTGGTGGGGATGTGGATGGCAGACAGGCTCCTGCCTCCTCCGCATATGACAGGAAAATGTCACGCCCTGCCTGTCCTCGTCTGTCTGTTTACGTCAGTCTCATGTGTTTGTGTTTACCTTCACCATGTGCTCCTGTAGTGATCATGTGCTCCTTGTCTCCGCCCTAGCCCCGCCTGTCTCACCTGTTTATCATGTTGTATCAGTCTCGTCACCTGCTCCCTCTTGTTAGCCTTTGTTATTTATAGCCTCTGTCTGTCCTCAGTCTTTGTTGGTCATTGTTGTTGTATGGTAGTGTTGTGGTGGCCATGTCTGTTCCTGTCCGTCTGTTTATTAAAAACCTGTTTTGTCTAAAGCTTGCGAGTGTGTCCACCATCCTCTTTCACGTGCTGCAGCTCCACCCTGACAGAATGACCGAACCAGGACACAGTGAGCTTTTATGGCTTGAGGCTTGCCATCCGCCGGGAGCCCTTCGTCTTGGACGTCCTGGCTCGCGTCGTTATGTGATATGTGTCGTTATGTGAGCAACCACGCCGGAGTGAGACCCAGCAGCAGGGGTGTGCTCCGGAGGCTCCTCCCGCTCGTGATTCCCCATCGGCCCGCGTCACCTCTCGGGATTACCTCCGATCCTTCCGGGTTCACTGCCGGGACTGAAGGTAGGAGGAGATCCCGCAGGAGGTGTGGGGCTAACCACCAAGAACGGTTTGGGGAAATGATGGGGAATCGCTCAGCTAGCTCAGGCGAGCTGCTGATGGAGAGTCTCCAGGTTGCGCTGGCTTGAGCCCCCAGCCTGTGTTTGGATTCTGTGGTGCAGCTGGCCCTGAACCCCCGCAAAGCAGCTGCACCGCTCCGCCTGTTTGGACTCGCAACAGCGTGAGTACTTTTCCTTGGCACTACTATCCAGCCCCGCCGGAGCTCCGGCACCACCTAGTACACTGGAGTGGAGACTCGTCGGCAGAGCAGTGCCCGCTGCCCCCCTGAACTTCGGCAAGGATCCTGAACCTGCGCCCTGGGCTGTCTAGGATGGCTTCTGATTCTGCACCCCCCGTCGACCCCTGACTCTGCGCCCCGGACGCCTCCTGACTCCGCAGGCTGTTCCCCAGGCGCCTCCTCACTCCGTACCTCGAACTGCCCCTGTAAATGTGGGATTTGCTGTCCCTGCCCGCCCTGTTCTGTTCCTTTTCGTGGACTTTTGCCTGTTCCGTTTTCGTTTATTGTCCCTGTCGTCGTGCTTCTACTGTAATCATGTGCTCCTTGTCTCCGCCCTAGCCCTGCCTGTCTCACCTGTTTGTCATATTGTATCAGTCTCGTCACCTGCTCCCTCTTGTTAGCCTTTGTTATTTATAGCCTCTGTCTGTCCTCAGTCTTTGTCGGTCATTGTTGTTGTATGGTAGTGTTGTGGCATCCGTTTCTGTTCCAGTCCGTCTGTTTATTAAAAACCTGTTTTATCTAAAGCTTGCGAGTGTGTCCACCATCCTCTTTCGCCTGCTGCAGCTCCACCCTGACAGAGTGCTCAATGGCAGATAATACTATAAGCCTCATCCTCTTTCTTTTTTGGTGGCTCACTGAGTTTTCCCTGGTCTCCCAGTCAAAGAGGGTTCAATCACCCTCAGAGTGAAGGCGGTCACAACATTTAATACTGTTATTAGTATAAATGTAGTCCAGCACAAAATGATCTCATATCCTGTTTGTTTAATTTAGTATGTGGTCAGTGATGCTGCTGGGAGGAGCTGTGAGTTTAACTAGCTCTGATCATTAATAGAGAAACAGTCACCCACCAAACCAGAGAGGAGACACAGACACACAGAGAGAACTACACATTACAGAGAAAAGTAGAATTTAACTCTGAGAAGAAAAGAAGAAACACTGACTGGAGTTTGTGTGAACATCAGTAAAGCTGAATTAAAGTTCCGGATGAAGATCCTCCTCATCGTCACCCTCTGGCTGATCTAAGGTCAGTAATTGTGCTTCTATATTTATATTTAAGGTACAGTTTGTGTTACATGAGAGTATAATATTCAGATTGTGTGATATTGATAGATTTTGTGTTGCAGTTATTTTGATGTAAAACTGTGGAATTTAGAGAATTTGGTGAAATTTAAACAGATCAGACTGAAGATTGAGAACCTTCAATTTATTTCTTTAATCAAAACTGAAAGTCTAAAATAATATCGTCACAGTTGAAATAAAACCTGTATCTACATTTTTTCCAATTTTGATTTTTCTATGGCATTTAATCTCTGCAGCTGTGCTTTACACTGTATAGAATTTCATGATGAACGGACCAATAGAAATACTCCAGAACTGTTAATAATGAAACCTCTTTACATTGACTTACATTGAAATTAAGAAAGGTTTTAGTCTCTACAGTAAAGTACTGTCCTGTAAGTACACAGGTTTATTTTTAAACTCCTGCAGGCCAGTAGTGGCTAGTCAAACAGGAAGTGGCTAGTCTGAGAATAGTACAGCCACATACAGCAGCAGCATTTAGCCTAACAGCTAATGTTCTCAACAGACCACAGAGTGGTTTCAGCCTGTTAGAACTGATCTCCTGTCAGTATGTGTGTTTATCCTATATATGGTAGTTTAACTGGAACGTATGTAATGGGTTTATATGATGGAGCTGAGCTCGGCTAAAGGGAAGAGAAGAAATCAGCTACAGCAGTAAGAGTTCACACGACCTTTTGTCTAACTGTCAGACACGTACACAGAAAACAGGTTCACACTATAATGACCACTCTAAGTGTGACCATAGTGCAGTTTCTGAGGACCCTGAATCCACCAGAGAACAAGTTTGAATGTATCTACATTTCAGTGTGTTGTCAATGTGGAGGTCTGTGTAGAAATCCTGGCTGGTGAGGCCTTCGACCTCGACTAAAGCAGGATATGTTTGTTCTCTCTGCTTGAGTTTTCATGTCTGATTAAGGAAACATGTAGATGATTAGAAAAGTCCTGCAGCAGCTCATTAGTACTTAAACTGTACAGAGTCTATAAAACCTGATGTAGACACACAAACAAGAAAACTACAGATCTCACTCTGTCTTTACTCTTACTGTTACACTTTATTATATTAGTGAAAATTTACTCAATCATTTAAATCAAATTCTACAAACAGGAATGTTGGACTTGCAGTATATTTTGAGTAAATATAATGTATTAGAGTACAAGAGTAAACATATTGACACCATGTAGGAGTTAAAACGGCCAAATGATGTTATTATCACTGACTTTAGTTGAATATGGTTTGTGGTCAGTGATACTGCTGGGAGCAGAGGAACGGGAACGGACCAAACCAGAGAGAAGACACGGACACACTGAGAGACTGAACATCACAGAGAAAAGCTGACTTCACAGTTTAGTGAACACCAGCGAAGCTGAAGTTCAGTTCAGAATGAAGGTCCTCCTCATCTTCACCCTCTACCTGATTTCAGGTCAGTTATTCTACTTCAGATTACTTTGTATATTTACATTTCAGGAACAAAAGACTCAGATTTGGTGTTACTGATAAAATATGCTGTTCTGCAGTTATTTTGCTAAACTGTAGAATTTAGAGAAGTGATGTGATGTGACTTGCTATCCAGTGACTGTTGGAGAAGGGTCAGTCAGTTATAACTCCCTCTACACAGAGATTCAACTACAGGTTACTGGTGAGATTAACTTCTCCTTCTGTTCATGTTTACATTGTTTATTATTAGACATAAAACACTGAGCGTGAGAAAGAGAAGATATACTCATCATCACTAAACCACAGACAACACAGGAAGTTACAGAGTCTGAGTTTAGACTTCTAGCTTTAGCTTCTCCTCCTGGTTTTGGTCAACTGTCTGAACATGACCACATTATTTACAGACATATGATGAAAGATGGACTGAGTGTAGAGATCAGTAAGAGCAAAAGAGAGAGAGAGAGAGAGAGAGAGATTTTCAGTATATCAGATTCTGAGCTTTAAGCCCTAAATGTGTTCTTTATGTCATGAAAGTTTAAATCTGTTCTGTTTCTGTTGTTTATTTTCAAATTTACTTAAAAACACCAGTAAAAACAAGACCAACTGAGAAACCAGCCATACCACCCTACAGGGAAATAGCATCAGCATCAGTCGGAGCTGATTCCAGTAAGAACTCATAACTCCTTCTTTCATTTTGTATTTATGTTAAATGTGTTCAGACAGGAGTTCAGTGGTTTAGAGCTCCACACCAGGAACTGGAGCAGATTTGAACTGGTTTGATTGAGAAGATATTTCTGGTCATGTTTGTGATAAAGTTGGTCTGTTGTTTCTGTTTTTCAACTCCAGGTTTCTCTATCATCATTATGACTTTATGTGTCTGTGTGCTCCTGCTGCTGATTGGACAATCAACACTCATCTTCTACAGACTGCGATCCAAGAACATACAAGGTCTCATTCTCACACAAACAGAACAGTTGGACACGTGAATCATCTCGTAGTAATTATAAAATAGTATCAGAGTCGAGATACAAATATAATCCAAGTTTATCATAATAATATGTATAAGTGCAGAATTAAACTAGAAAGAGAAAGTTCATGAAATAACTTTTATTTGGCTTGAAAAAGCCAAAAAAAAAAAAAAAGCCTGATAGTAATGAAAACTTAACTGGTAGCTATGGTGTTGCTAGGTGGTTGGTATAGCATTGTCATAGCATTGCTGTGGTGTTGCTAGGTGGTTGCTATGGTGTTGCTAGGTGGTTGCTATGGCATTGCTATGGTGTTGCTTGGTGCATGCTATGGTTTTGCTAGGCGGTTGCTACGTCATTGCTAGGTGGTTGCTACAGCATTGCTAGGTGGTTGCGATGGTGTTGCTAGGTGGTTGCTATGCGGTTGCCATGCTTTTGCTAAGTGGTTGCACCTTAATTTTCTAGAATTCCACCATAAAGCACTGGTCCTGCCGTATTGCTGTGTTTTATTCTGGGTGTGAGAGTACTGTGAATTTCTAGAATTCCACCTTAAATTTCCAGAACTCCACTTTAAAACAACTGGACCTGCTGTTATTGCTGTGTTTTAGTGTGGGTACTGTGAATGTCTATAATTCCACCTAAAAAGCACTGTTCCTGCTGGTATTGCTTTGTTTTAGTGTTAGTGTGTGAGTACTGTGATTTTCTAGAATTCCACCTTAAATTTCTACAATTCCACCTTAAATATCAAGAATGGCAGGTTAAATTTCTAGAATTCCACCTTAAATTTCCAGAATTCCACTTTAGAACAACTTGTCCTGCTGTTATTGTTGTGTTTTAGTGTAAGTACTGTGATTTTCTAGAATTCCACCTTAAAAGCACTGTTTCCACCATTATAGTGTGTGTGTGTGTGTACTGTGAATTTCTAAAATTCCACCTTAAATTTCTACAATTCCACCTTAAATTTCTAGAATTCCATCTTAAAATGTCAAGTCAATTCCAC
Source organism: Megaleporinus macrocephalus (assembly GCA_021613375.1). NCBI lineage: Eukaryota > Metazoa > Chordata > Actinopteri > Characiformes > Anostomidae > Megaleporinus > Megaleporinus macrocephalus. The sequence continues at coordinate 36,068,824 of CM038722.1, read as the reverse complement.
CTGAAGAATTCCTGAACTTTCCTGAACACATTCATTATTTTCATTAATACCATTATTATTATTTATATTAGTAAAAATATGTGTTATTAAGTCATTTCTGACTCCTGCTGTCCATATAGAGAGTGTTTCTGCAGAATATCCTGTCATGTTTTTAGGCCCTCAGGCTTCTGAATGACCTTTGATTGTATCAATCCATCTTATTGCTGGGCACCCTCTTCCTCCTTTTCAGTCTATGGAGTCTGAACCCCAACACCAACCAATCAGATTCAGTCTACCAGAGTCTAAACCCCAGTACCAACCAATCAGGTTCAGTCTACCAGAGTCTAAACCCCAATACAAACCAATCAGATTTGGTCTATCAGAGTCTAAACCCCAACACCAATCAATCAGATTCAGTCTACCAGAATTTACCCATATGGAAAAAAAAAATGTAAATATATTTTTGAAATATTCGAAATTGGCCCAAAAAAATACGTCATCTTTACCATCTTATTGCTGGACACCATCTTCCTCCTTTACCTTCAACTCCTCCAAGCATACCAGTGTTTTCCAATGAATTGGCTTTGTTCAGAATATGGTTATCTGGGCTTTCAGTAGAAAGTGAGACTTGATTTGGTTGAGGATCCATTTGTTTGATTTCTGTCGTTAAAGCATCTCACTTTCACATACATAATATACCACAGAAAAGACCACAGCCTGGACAAGTCTGATCTCGGTTTGTAGCATTTGAGCTCTTCTTGAAAATATCTTTTCATCCATCTTCTGCTGTGTGTCAATTTGTGCCATATTTCTTGATGGCTGGATTGTCTGTTAATAGTTGATCTGAGTAGGCCAAAACTGTCCATCATCTCCACGTAACCTTATAAGGGTCTTCTGGTCTCCCAGATGTTCCACTAGGAGTATTATAACATCTACATATCAAAGGTTACTGGTGTTTCTTCCACCAGTCTTAAATTCCTTGATCATCTTCCTCCAGTCCTGCTTCTCTTATTGTATGTTCTACATACAGTAAACAGGAATGGTGATAGTGGGCAGTCTTGTCTGACTCCTTTGCTAAAACCATTCTGTTTGTTTTATGTCCTGACTGTTGATCAGTGTAGATATTCTTCTTTAGAACAATGAGATATTCTGATATTCACTTTTTCCTGGGAAGCTGCATAATTTTACAAGACTGACACAGTCAAAGGCCTTGCTGTAGTTATTAAAACACATGTTGACAGTCTTCTTGAACTTCATGTTCCTTTAAGTGATTAAGCGTACATCTGCAATGAAACCTCTTGTTCATCTGCCTTTCCTAAATCCTACCTTTAATGATCTCTTTTAGTGTAAGGCTTAAATATTATTAAGCAAAACTGAAAATGGTGTGTGATATGATGAGAAACTGTGTGATAGTCTTGATAGTCTTTAAATCTCCTGGCTATTGAGCTGTTTTCCAGATTTGTTGGAATAATTGGATTGGAAATTTTAGTCAGAATTTTATTCAGAATACTAAAATATTTGCATTGTATTTTTATTGATTCTTCTTTGGCAGTGATCTCAAAGACTGACAAAGTCTGACATAATTATCTAGCGCTAAATGAGGGTATTGCTAAAATAATAGTAAAAGTAGTAAAAACAGTCAAAAAACCCTCCAGTTTCTCACACCTGGTATATTCCACAGTCTACCTCTAGTGGAGAGTGTGTTAATTAAACAATTCTTTTCTCTCTTTTTCCACAGAGTATTACTCCATTAGAAGACGATCAGGAACAAATGAAATAGTAAGTAAATGGGGTTAAAGTACAAAAACAACTTAGTAATTACAGAAGAACATTTTTGCTGGTAGCCGAGCAGAAATCCCAGTTCTGTCTTTATAACAACTTTAAATCTACAATTTAAAATCCAGTATCATAATGGGTTCCTTATAAATTATTATTAATTATGAGTAACACTAATATTATATTTTATATTTCTGTATTTGCTTATTTATATATCTATTTGCTCCATACAAGAATGATGGTGATTATGATAATGATTCACCTGGAAACCCAAACATTTTCATGATGAGGCCCAACTACCAGAAACCCGACATCTATCGGATCTTGGATGCCAGAAGCAAAAAAACATTCTACCAGAGTCTAAACCCCAATACCAACCAATCAGATTCAGTCTATGAGAGTCTATACCCCAACCAATCAGATTCAGTCTATCAGAGTCTAAACCCCAATATGAACCAATCAGATTCAGTCTACCAGAGTCTAAACCCCAAGACCAAACAATCAGATTCAGTCTACCAGAGTCTAAACCCCAACACCAACCAATCAGATTCAGTCTACCAGAGTCTAAACCCCAACACCAACCAATCAGATTCAGTCTACCAGAGTCTAAACCCCAACACCAACCAATCAGATTCAGTCTACCAGAATTTACCCATACGGAAAAAAAAAATATTTTAAATATAATTTTGAAATATATTTCTACATATATTTATAAATATCCAAAATTGGCCCAAAAATATGTCACCCAAATATACGTACATATATGTCACATTAATATATGTCAAACAAATATATGTATAAATATGTCACTCAAATATATTTAGAGATATTTGCTACAGAACATGCAGATCTATGCAGAAAATACAAAAAATGGTATTTTAAGAGAAATAAAGGCAGTACAACAGATTGTAAAGCAAGTGGTTTCTTTGCAAGATTTCAGGAAACTGCACTGGTAATTTACGGCAGGATAAAATATTTCTAAAAATATTTGTTTATAAATCTCTTTTCAAATTTAAGATCTATTCAGAAAAAAAATTAATTATTTGAAGCGATATAACAAAAGCATACATGTTTGTTTGGGCAGTAAAATAAAGTATTCACATGTTTTAATAAAAATTACACATATGTGAATGAAACCAATAAACAAATGGAAAATTTATGATTAGTTGTGTGAATATCCAATTTCAGTCTCTATGACATCAAGTATACAAACTACTGAACTAAATATTTAAATCTCCTCTTTCATAACTGTCAAAATACATTTTAAACATGTATTTCCACATATATTTGAGAATATTTATTTTCTTTACTGTAAAATATATGTCAATATATTTTTTTTCATATGGGTAAACCCGAACACCAACCAATCAGATTCAGTCTATCAAAGTCTAAACCCCAACACCAGCCAATCAGATTTAGTCTACCAGAGTCTAAACCCAAAGACCAAACAATCAGATACAGTCTGCCAGAGTCTAAACCCCAACACCAACCAATCAGATTTAGTCTATCAAAGTCTAAACCCCAACACCAGCCAATCAGATTTAGTCTACCAGAGTCTAAACCCAAAGACCAAACAATCAGATACAGTCTGCCAGAGTCTAAACCCCAACCCCAACCAATCAGATTTAGTCTATCAAAGTCTAAACCCCAACACCAACCAATCAGATTCAGTCTACCAGAGACTAAACCCCAATACCAACCAATCAGATTCAGTCTATCAGAGTCTAAATCACAATACCAACCAATCAGATTTAGTCTACCAGAGTCTAAACCCCAACAGTAATCAATAAGATTTTGTTTATCTCAGTGTAAACACTGATTGACCTATGCATGCCTTTTTCACATGTGTGTTTATACCAGTTGTTGCCACATTAGACAAACTTTACTAAACAATTACAAATTACAATTATTTTGTAAAAGTATTAAGTCAGAAAAGTGTTTATGTATCAAGTCAAACTGTTTTGTAAGTGTTTTAAACTGCACGATGTAAGTGTTTTAAACTGAGCTATGTAAGTGTTTTAAACTGAGCTATATAAGTGTTTTAAACTGAGCTATGTATGTTTTAAACTGAGCTATGTAAGTGTTTTAAACTGAGCTATGTATGTGTTTTAAACTGAGCTATGTAAGTGTTTTAAACTGAGCTATGTAAGTGTTTTAAACTGAGCTAAGTGTTTTAAACTGCGCTATGTAAGTGTTTTAAACTGAGCTATGTAAGTGTTTTAAACTGAGCTATGTAAGTGTTTTAAACTGAGCTATGTAAGTGTTTTAAACTGAGCTATGTAAGTGTTTTAAACTGCGCTATGTAAGTGTTTTAAACTGAGCTATGTAAGAGTTTTAAACTGCACTATGTAAGAGTTTTAAACTGAGCTATGTAAGTGTTTTAAACTGAGCTATGTAAGTGTTTTAAACTGAGCTATGTATGTGTTTTAAACTGAGCTATGTAAGTGTTTTAAACTGAGCTAAGTGTTTTAAACTGCACTATGTAAGTGTTTTAAACTGAGCTATGTAAGTGTTTTAAACTGAGCTATGTAAGTGTTTTAAACTGCGCTTTGTGTTTAAAACTGCGCTATGTAAGTGTTTTAAACTGCACTATGCAAGTGTTTTAAACTGAGCTATGTATGTGTTTTAAACTGCGCTTTGTAAGTGTTTTAAACTGAGCTATATAAGTGTTTTAAACTGCGCTATGTAAGTGTTTTAAACTGCGCTATGTAAGTGTTTTAAACTGAGCTATGTAAGTGTTTTAAACTGCGCTTTGTGTTTTAAACTGCGCTATGTAAGTGTTTTAAACTGCGCTTTGTGTTTTAAACTGAGCTATATAAGTGTTTTAAACTGCACTATGTAAGTTTTAAACTGAGCTATGTAAGTGTTTTAAACTGAGCTATGTAAGTGTTTTAAACTGTGCTATGTATGTTTTAAACTGCGCTATGTAAGTGTTTTAAACTGTGCTATGTAAGTGTTTTAAACTGCGCTATGTATGTTTTAAACTGCGCTATGTAAGTGTTTTAAACTGCACTATGTAAGTGTTTTAAACTGCGCTATGTAAGTGTTTTCAACTGTGCTATGTAAGTGTTTTAAACTGTGCTATGTATGTTTTAAACTGAGCTATGTAAGTGTTTTAAACTGCGCTATGTAAGTGTTTTAAACTGCGCTATGTAAGTGTTTTAAACTGAGCTATGTAAGTGTTTTAAACTGTGCTATGTAAGTGTTTTAAACTGTGCTATGTAAGTGTTTTAAACTGCGCTATGTAAGTGTTTTAAACTGCGCTATGTAAGTGTTTTAAACTGAGCTATGTAAGTGTTTTAACTGTGCTATGTAAGTGTTTTAAACTGTGCTATGTATGTTTTAAACTGAGCTATGTAAGTGTTTTAAACTGCGCTATGTAAGTGTTTTCAACTGTGCTATGTAAGTGTTTTAAACTGTGCTATGTATGTTTTAAACTGAGCTATGTAAGTGTTTTAAACTGCGCTATGTAAGTGTTTTAAACTGCGCTATGTAAGTATTTTAAACTGCGCTATGTAAGTGTTTTAAACTGCGCTATGTAAGTGTTTTAAACTGCGCTATGTAAGTGTTTTAAACTGCGCTATGTAAGTGTTTTAAACTGAGCTATGTAAGTGTTTTAAACTGCGCTTTGTGTTTTAAACTGCGCTATGTAAGTGTTTTAAACTGCGCTTTGTGTTTTAAACTGAGCTATATAAGTGTTTTAAACTGCACTATGTAAGTTTTAAACTGAGCTATGTAAGTGTTTTAAACTGAGCTATGTAAGTGTTTTAAACTGTGCTATGTATGTTTTAAACTGCGCTATGTAAGTGTTTTAAACTGTGCTATGTAAGTGTTTTAAACTGCGCTATGTATGTTTTAAACTGCGCTATGTAAGTGTTTTAAACTGCACTATGTAAGTGTTTTAAACTGCGCTATGTAAGTGTTTTCAACTGTGCTATGTAAGTGTTTTAAACTGTGCTATGTATGTTTTAAACTGAGCTATGTAAGTGTTTTAAACTGCGCTATGTAAGTGTTTTAAACTGCGCTATGTAAGTGTTTTAAACTGAGCTATGTAAGTGTTTTAAACTGTGCTATGTAAGTGTTTTAAACTGTGCTATGTAAGTGTTTTAAACTGCGCTATGTAAGTGTTTTAAACTGCGCTATGTAAGTGTTTTAAACTGAGCTATGTAAGTGTTTTAACTGTGCTATGTAAGTGTTTTAAACTGTGCTATGTATGTTTTAAACTGAGCTATGTAAGTGTTTTAAACTGCGCTATGTAAGTGTTTTCAACTGTGCTATGTAAGTGTTTTAAACTGTGCTATGTATGTTTTAAACTGAGCTATGTAAGTGTTTTAAACTGCGCTATGTAAGTGTTTTAAACTGCGCTATGTAAGTATTTTAAACTGCGCTATGTAAGTGTTTTAAACTGCGCTATGTAAGTGTTTTAAACTGCGCTATGTAAGTGTTTTAAACTGCGCTATGTAAGTGTTTTAAACTGCGCTATGTAAGTGTTTTAAACTGCACTATGTAAGTGTTTTAAACTGAGCTATGTAAGTGTTTTAAACTGAGCTATGTAAGTGTTTTAAACTGCGCTATGTAAGTGTTTTAAACTGAGCTATGTGTTTTAAACTGCGCTATGTATGTTTTAAACTGCGCTATGTAAGTGTTTTAAACTGAGCTATGTAAATGTTTTAAACTGCGCTATTTAAGTGTTTTAAACTGCACTATGTAAGTCTTTTAAACTGCGCTATTTAAGTATTTTAAACTGCACTATGTAAGTCTTTTAAACTGCGCTATTTAAGTGTTTTAAACTGCACTATGTAAGTCTTTTAAACTGCGCTATTTAAGTATTTTAAACTGCGCTATTTAAGTGTTTTAAACTGCGCTATGGAAGTATTTTAAACTGCACTATGTAAGTGTAATGTAAGATATGCAGAATACTGTATTTTTTTTTGTAACAGTAGAAATGTCTCTTTCCCCTCACATGGATTAACGTGTATTAACTAACATTTTATTACTATTTGGATTTTTATTATTAATTACTAATAATGTTTTTTGATTAACCTACTTAATTACTCAATGTATTATCACTGTTTGTTAGAATAAGATATAAGATTGATATATAGAATATAATGACATGTAAACTTTTTGTTCCTAGTTTAAATGTTTTTGCATTTTGAAACATTGTTTTAGTTTTATTGTTTAGTAAATAATAAAAAAAATATTTTTCCTTTGATCTTATCTAATAAACTTTCAATTTTATCACAAAAAAGTAGAATATGATTGTTCTCTGTTCAAATAATCAAATATTTCTGTATGGCATAAAACCTGAACATCTCTTGTGGTCAAGCAAAGACAAAAAAATATAGATAAATACTATCCAGTGTTAATTTCGTTAATGAGCTATTTTTGTCACAGTTTTCATCAATGAACCTTTTCCATGACGAAAACGAGACAGTAACTAAATAAAAACTACAGAAAAGGATAAAAACTATGATTAAATTGATTGACACTTTCGTCAACGAATAAAAATGAGACAAATATGTTGGGCAGGGAAGACATCCAATCAGAGCTGATTTAGTTTTGTGAAAGGCAGGAACAAGTTAGGAAAAACATACAATCATAACTACTTCAGCGTATATGAAGAGGCGGGACAAGCCGAGTAGCCGTCAATCAAATGTACACTTAGATAAATTTGGTCTAAACCCGGGAAGACCATATGAGCCTGTGACCTGTCACTACTCATGATGGAACTAAGTTATCTAGACAGTGTCAGCAGAGAGAAAGAGAGTTTAGAGTTTGCTAACGCTAGCTTAGCCTTGCTAAAAAAGTTTAGAGCGTGTCCTGCTGTAAACGCTGTATAAACTCAGTAAGGTGGTGATAATGATCAGATTAGTTGGATCAGGTGTGTGGGAAGCAGGTGAAGCGCTGTATTAACTCAGTAAAGTGGTGTTAATGATCAGATTAATTGATCAGGTATGTGGGAAGCAGGTGAAGCGCTGTATTAACTCAGTAAGGTGGTATTAATGATTAGATTAGTTGATCAGGTATGTGGGAAGCAGGTGAAGTGCTGTATTAACTCAGTAAGGTGGTGATAATGGTCAGATTAGTTGGATCAGGTATGTGGGGAGCAGGTGAAGCGGGTATTTAAGGAAGAGGAGTTTCAGATATGGGCAACACGCACACCAGTAGATAGCTGAGAGATATTAGAGAGATGATTCTTCTAGATGGAGGGCAACACTATTATTTAGCCAAAACACTGTCAGTAAAGGCCTTGTTGTCTATATTAAAGAAATATTTAAAAACCACTACAACAGTGTTAATATATTAATTTGTATCTAAACTGGCTTTAGTGATTCAATCGCATAATCCAAATTCAGGAACGTTTAAAATAATAAACGTTTATCAAGATGTTATGTTAAATAACTTATTTCTGACTGACGTTCAGGTACAAATAATATCTGACATACTGCTTTCCTGAACAAGTATTTTATAGAGACACTTAGGTATTTGCTAATTTTCATAATCAGTGCTGATGTTATCTAACTAGGCCTCACTGGATTATGAGAATAACCGAACAACTGGGTCATAAGAATGCAAGATTCTCTAAAACTTGGTTATGATGATGCAGTATTCTTCTGATTTGACCCCATCAATAAAACATATAGACTAATTTCATATAGACCTTCTTCATAAAAACCTGCTTTCTATTGAGCTCTAATCACAGTGTCCAGTAGATGGCATTCATGATTAAGCACCTACAGTAAATCTCCCTAATATCCTGTCCTAATTTCACACTGACTCTACCACTCAGCAGAGTTCACTAAGCTGGGTTTGGAAATTCAGTGACTGTAGCTGCACATATTTGTATGTGAAATGTGACAGAATCCTACAAATATTGTTATAACTTGCATATTAATGAAGAAAAATAATATATAAATTACTGGAGGCTGAGCCACCTCCAATAACACGTCCAGCCACCAGAGGGAGACACAGAGCCACCATTCTGTGCCTACCCCTTAAAAGCCAAACTCACCCACAGTCTCGTGCTCAGTCCTAGTGTTTTTCTTAGTGTGTCTTTTGTTCTCCCCGGTGGCTCACTGATAAGGCGCAAGTCTTCCACCCCAAGGTCACTGGTTTGAACCTGTCTGGGTGAAGAAAAATAGTATAAAAATATAAAGAAAGCAGTTTCATTGTAAAGATTTTTTCAGTATCTTGTTCAAGCCCTACTTAGTCCTGCACTTGAGCCCAGCCCTCTTTCTCTGGGGGTGGCAGGAGTTTTCTTTGGCTCCCTAGACAAGGAGACCTGGGTTTAATCCCCCCACAGAGTGAGTCAACACATTGCATTCAGAATGAGCCAGACATGGAAGTAGCAGAGCAAACAGAGCTGGAACAGATAAAAGTTGCTCTAGCTCATATGTGTCAAACTCAAGGCCCCCGGGCCAAATGTGGCCCGCCACGTCCTTTTATGTGGCCCGCGAGAGACAGTGTAGTCATTGGTGTGATAATGCGGCCGGTCCCATAATGTCCAGAAAAAGAAGTTAGTGCAGATGGACGGCTGTTTCAACAAAGATGGGAAGGTGAATACATGTTCGTGCTTCAAGGTGAAAGACCGGTTTGCCTTTTGTGTTACGGAGCAACATGTCGGTTATTAAAGAGACGATCTACGCCGGCAGTTTAACTCCAAGCACGGAGCTCAGTACGGCAAAGCTAGCCTTCAAGAAAAGCAACAGACTGCACAAGAATTAAAAGTTAAACTGAAGTCGCAGCAGAATCTGTTCACAAAAGCCAAAAACAGTGCAGCAGTGAAAGCTAGCTTTATTGCGGCTAAAGAAATCGGCTGTGCTTCAAAGTGTTTTTCAGAGGGAGCGTTTTTGAAGCAGTGCTGCTGAAGGTGTGTGAGCAGGTGTGTCCCGACCAGACTCAGACTTTTAACAACGTCAGTTTGTCAAGAAACACCATCAATGACCGAGTTAAGGAACTAGCAGGCCGAGGAGTCACGCAGCTACACAGCTTTTTCATTAGCTGTTGATGAAACACAGATATGTGTAGTTACTGTTGATGAAAGCACAGATATATGTAGTTGCTGTTGATGAAAGCACAGATATGTGTAGTTGCTGTTGATGAAAGCACAGATATGTGTAGTTGCTGTTGATGAAAGCACAGATATGTGTAGTTACTGTTGATGAAAGCACAGATATGTGTAGTTGCTGTTGATGAAACACAGATATGTGTAGTTACTGTTGATGAAAGCACAGATATGTGTAGTTACTGTTGATGAAAGCACAGATATGTGTAGTTACTGTTGATGAAAGCACAGATCTCTGTAGTTGCTGTTGATGAAAGCACAGATATGTGTAGTTACTGTTGATGAAAGCACAGATATGTGTAGTTGCTGTTAATGAAAGCACAATTATATGTGTAGTTGCTGTTGATGAAAGCACATATATGTGTAGTTGCTGTTGATAAAAGCACAGATATGTGTAGTTGCTGTTGATGAAAGCACAGATATGTGTAGTTGCTGTTGATAAAAGCACAGATATGTGTAGTTACTGTTGATGAAAGCACAGATATGTGTAGTTGCTGTTGATGAAACACAGATATGTGTAGTTACTGTTGATGAAAGCACAGATATGTGTAGTTACTGTTGATGAAAGCACAGATATGTGTAGTTACTGTTGATGAAAGCACAGATCTCTGTAGTTGCTGTTGATGAAAGCACAGATATGTGTAGTTACTGTTGATGAAAGCACAGATATGTGTAGTTGCTGTTGATGAAAGCACAGATATGTGTAGTTGCTGTTGATGAAAGCACAGATATGTGTAGTTGCTGTTGATGAAAGCACAGATATGTGTAGTTACTGTTGATGAAAGCACAGATATGTGTAGTTGCTGTTGATGAAACACAGATATGTGTAGTTACTGTTGATGAAAGCACAGATATGTGTAGTTACTGTTGATGAAAGCACAGATATGTGTAGTTACTGTTGATGAAAGCACAGATCTCTGTAGTTGCTGTTGATGAAAGCACAGATATGTGTAGTTACTGTTGATGAAAGCACATATATGTGTAGTTACTGTTGATAAAAGCACAGATATGTGTAGTTGCTGTTGATGAAAGCACAGATATGTGTAGTTGCTGTTGATGAAAGCACAGATATGTGTAGTTGCTGTTGATGAAAGCACAGATATGTGTAGTTACTGTTGATGAAAGCACAGATATGTGTAGTTGCTGTTGATGAAACACAGATATGTGTAGTTACTGTTGATGAAAGCACAGATATGTGTAGTTACTGTTGATGAAAGCACAGATATGTGTAGTTACTGTTGATGAAAGCACAGATCTCTGTAGTTGCTGTTGATGAAAGCACAGATATGTGTAGTTACTGTTGATGAAAGCACAGATATGTGTAGTTGCTGTTAATGAAAGCACAATTATATGTGTAGTTGCTGTTGATGAAACACAGATATGTGTAGTTACTGTTGATGAAAGCACAGATATGTGTAGTTACTGTTGATGAAAGCACAGATATGTGTAGTTACTGTTGATGAAAGCACAGATCTCTGTAGTTGCTGTTGATGAAAGCACAGATATGTGTAGTTACTGTTGATGAAAGCACAGATATGTGTAGTTGCTGTTGATGAAAGCACAGATATGTGTAGTTGCTGTTGATGAAAGCACAGATATGTGTAGTTGCTGTTGATGAAAGCACAGATATGTGTAGTTACTGTTGATGAAAGCACAGATATGTGTAGTTGCTGTTGATGAAACACAGATATGTGTAGTTACTGTTGATGAAAGCACAGATATGTGTAGTTACTGTTGATGAAAGCACAGATCTCTGTAGTTGCTGTTGATGAAAGCACAGATATGTGTAGTTACTGTTGATGAAAGCACATATATGTGTAGTTACTGTTGATAAAAGCACAGATATGTGTAGTTGCTGTTGATGAAAGCACAGATATGTGTAGTTGCTGTTGATGAAAGCACAGATATGTGTAGTTGCTGTTGATGAAAGCACAGATATGTGTAGTTACTGTTGATGAAAGCACAGATATGTGTAGTTGCTGTTGATGAAACACAGATATGTGTAGTTACTGTTGATGAAAGCACAGATATGTGTAGTTACTGTTGATGAAAGCACAGATATGTGTAGTTACTGTTGATGAAAGCACAGATCTCTGTAGTTGCTGTTGATGAAAGCACAGATATGTGTAGTTACTGTTGATGAAAGCACAGATATGTGTAGTTGCTGTTAATGAAAGCACAATTATATGTGTAGTTGCTGTTGATGAAAGCACATATATGTGTAGTTACTGTTGATAAAAGCACAGATATGTGTAGTTGCTGTTGATGAAAGCACAGATATGTGTAGTTGCTGTTGATGAAAGCACAGATATGTGTAGTTGCTGTTGATGAAACACAGATATGTGTAGTTACTGTTGATGAAAGCACAGATATGTGTAGTTACTGTTGATGAAAGCACAGATATGTGTAGTTACTGTTGATGAAAGCACAGATCTCTGTAGTTGCTGTTGATGAAAGCACAGATATGTGTAGTTACTGTTGATGAAAGCACAGATATGTGTAGTTGCTGTTAATGAAAGCACAATTATATGTGTAGTTGCTGTTGATGAAACACAGATATGTGTAGTTACTGTTGATGAAAGCACAGATATGTGTAGTTACTGTTGATGAAAGCACAGATATGTGTAGTTACTGTTGATGAAAGCACAGATCTCTGTAGTTGCTGTTGATGAAAGCACAGATATGTGTAGTTACTGTTGATGAAAGCACAGATATGTGTAGTTGCTGTTGATGAAAGCACAGATATGTGTAGTTGCTGTTGATGAAAGCACAGATATGTGTAGTTGCTGTTGATGAAAGCACAGATATGTGTAGTTACTGTTGATGAAAGCACAGATATGTGTAGTTGCTGTTGATGAAACACAGATATGTGTAGTTACTGTTGATGAAAGCACAGATATGTGTAGTTACTGTTGATGAAAGCACAGATATGTGTAGTTACTGTTGATGAAAGCACAGATCTCTGTAGTTGCTGTTGATGAAAGCACAGATATGTGTAGTTACTGTTGATGAAAGCACATATATGTGTAGTTACTGTTGATAAAAGCACAGATATGTGTAGTTGCTGTTGATGAAAGCACAGATATGTGTAGTTGCTGTTGATGAAAGCACAGATATGTGTAGTTGCTGTTGATGAAAGCACAGATATGTGTAGTTACTGTTGATGAAAGCACAGATATGTGTAGTTGCTGTTGATGAAACACAGATATGTGTAGTTACTGTTGATGAAAGCACAGATATGTGTAGTTACTGTTGATGAAAGCACAGATATGTGTAGTTACTGTTGATGAAAGCACAGATCTCTGTAGTTGCTGTTGATGAAAGCACAGATATGTGTAGTTACTGTTGATGAAAGCACAGATATGTGTAGTTGCTGTTAATGAAAGCACAATTATATGTGTAGTTGCTGTTGATGAAAGCACATATATGTGTAGTTACTGTTGATAAAAGCACAGATATGTGTAGTTGCTGTTGATGAAAGCACAGATATGTGTAGTTGCTGTTGATGAAAGCACAGATATGTGTAGTTGCTGTTGCAGTGTATTTAGTGTTTGCAGGTTTTATGTGTTTATTGTAATCAAAGCATGTCATTAGTTTGATACAAGGCTGTTTTTTTTATTTGTCACACATGTTCTTAGCAGCTCACAATTTTTGATTTTATACTATTTAAGCCTCATTTCAGTATGTCAAACGTTTTGATCAAAGTTAATATTATAACTTTTGTTTGATTTTCACTTAAATAGTTTGATCCTTGATTGAAGGAGTTTGTGGATTTCAAAACATGACAAATTAAAAGGATTTATGTTATAACAGAGCAACAAGCAAACATATTTTTTCCATGCCACTGTAATGTTTTAATTGAATAAGTAATACATTCCGAGTTATTTAACATTAAGGAGTAGTTACATTCATTTTATATTACATTTGGTTACATTTTGTTACATTTATAATTTACATCTGGCCCTTTGAGGACAGCCATTACGCCAATGTGGCCCTCGGTGAAAATGAGTTTGACAGCTCCCTAATGCAACCATCACATGAGGAGGACTGAATGAGGAGCACCTCAGGACATTAGTTGACTCTGGTGCAGTAGGCAATTTCATAGCCATGTCCCTGAAATTGTCTCTAGAGTCCATAGAACCACCACTGCCCAACTCAGCCATCAATGGAAGGGCCCTTGGCTCTAGGGCTGTTCCTTAGCAAACTAGGCCCCTCACATTGTGCAGACATCTTCTGTCTACGACATTACAGGTGCTGAAGCAGACTTTTGTGTTTGCCAAGCTGAATTTGTGCAGTGCCTGTAACCTCATCCAACCTTGTTCCAACAAGGGGACAAATGGAAGATGGCTTTCACCCCATCAGGCAACATTTTGGACTCATGAATGCCCCTGCCATCTTCAAAAGTTTCATAAACCATGTTTTACCAGAGGAACTGCACCATTACATGTTGACATCCTGATTATCAGTTGGAGTATAGATAAACATGCAGCGCATTCTCTAATTCTCTTCTCTTGGCGAACTGCTTGTATGTTACTAGAGAAAACCCTTTGTTGTTTCCAAAGTGCGGCTAAGCAAGCACCCAGCCAAGGTCAAGGCCATTTTGGACTTGTTAGTCACCACATCTGTCTGACTACACTTTCTGGGCTTTGCATAATTTCCTGCTGCTTTGTCTGAAATTTTAGTACAGTGGCCACTCCTCTCATAGCCCCCACCAGAAAGGCTGAAGTGTACACCTGTAGCCCAGAAAGCCTTCAAGGAAGTCCAGCTTCCTAAGCAGCTAAGCACTTAGGGTCACAGGGGTAGCAGTCTAAGCAGAGAAACGCAGACTTCCCTCTCCCCAGCCACCTCCTTTAGCTCCTCCGGGGGCATACCAAGGCGTTTCCAGGCCAGCCGAGAGATATTATCCCTCCAGCCTGTCCTAGGACTTCCCCGGGGTCTCCTTCAAACATGTCCGGAGCACCTTCACAGGGTGCCCGAACCACCTCAGTGTTGTTTACATCAACACTGAATGGTGTAGAAACACGGCACGTTCAAGTCACTGCTCACCGCTGGTGGAGTTTGCGATTATCATAGCTATGCCAGAGCTTGTTAAAACTTGTGCATCTCTGAATGTGGACAAAACTAAGGAGATGGTTGTCGACTTCCGAAGAGGGCCAGGTGACCAACACCCCCTGAACATTACTGGCTCTGTTGTGAAAATCGTCAGGAGCACAAAGTTTCACGGTGTTCACATCACTGAGAACCTCGTCTGGTCCTTCAATGCCAACTCCATAGCCAAAAGAGCCCAGCAGTGCCTCTACTTCCTGTGGAGACTGAAGAAGGCTTACCTCCCTCCTCCTATCCTCACCATGTTCTACAGAGGGACTGTAGAGAGCATCTTGAGTAGCTGCATCATCGTCTGATTTGGGAATTGCACCGCCTCTGACCGCAAGACCCTTCAGCGAGTAGTGAAGACAGCTGAGAAGATCATCGGGGTCTCTCTCCCCTCCATCATGGACATTTACACCTGACGCTGCATCCGCAAAGACACCAGCATTGTGGTTGACCCCATCCATCACTCACACAGACTTTTTTCACTGCTGTAACAGATTTGTTCCTCAAGCCATCAGGTTTGAATCTCACTGGGACTGATTTGAATACCTCCTCACACTCATACTCTCATACCCCCTCTCACATACTCTATACTTACACATACACTTCCTTTGATACTCTACTTGCACTGTCTGAAACATTGCTGCTGTCACTGTTTACACTGTTTACTTCTACCTCTACCAAGTACTACCTCAGTAACCGCTTTGTGTATGCATGTTATCTGACTGCATAACTCTCAGATCACAGTATATTAAATATCTCTGCACTTTATTCACTAGCTCATGTTCAGAAATTAGTGCTGGGTCGGTGCTACACTGTCCTGTCTGTTTACTGTGTCTAATGTCTGTTAATCTATCATATTTATTGTTTCTAGTTAAAAATGTGTTTGCATGTTTGCCATTTGTATTCTTTGTTCTATGTTGCACTTTGTTGTTCCTGGAGGAACAAAATTTCACTCCACTGTGTACTTGTACGTAGGTGGAATGACAATAAAAGCCTCTTGACTTGACTTGGTTCCTCTTGACATGGAGGAGTAGCAGCTTGACTCTGTGCCTTCCCCGTATAATCAAGCTCCTTACCTTATCTCTAAGGGTGAGACCCGACACCCTGCGGAGAAAACTCAATACCCAAAACTTGTGACCATAGGTGAGAGTAGGAACGTAGATTGACCTCTCTTCAGCTCTCTCTCTTGAGCTCTCTCTTCACCAGGACAGAGCGGTACAGAGCCCGCGTTACTGCAGACGCAGTGCCAATCCGCCTGTCAACCTCCCGTTTGATCCTTCCTTCACTCATGTACAAGACCCCAAGAAACTTAAACTCCTCTGTTCCAACCTGGAGAGGACCATAGTCATGGATTTGAAGGTGCTGATTTTCATCCCAGCTGCTTCACACTCAGCTGCAAACTGATTCAGCAAGAGCTGGAGGTCCTGATTTGATGATGCCAGCAGGACCACATCATCTGCAAAAAAGCAGAGATGGAATCCGGAGGTGACCAAACCACCGTCCACACCCACCGTCCCCTGGCTACATTGAGAAATCCTGTCCATAAAAATTAGGAACAGGAACGGTGATAGTGGGCAGCCCTGGTGAAGTCCAACCCCCACATAAAGCCCTCACTCTTATTACCATGCTCCTGCTACGTTCATATAGGGACCAGACGGCCCGTAGCAATTAGCACCATATCCTATATTCCTGGAGCACCCCCCACGAGTGCCTTCTCCAGATCCAC
>CM038722.1:36029785-36051181 GCA_021613375.1 Megaleporinus macrocephalus | reverse complement strand
CAAATAAATATTCAAAAGTGTGTAGTTTTCAGTGTGGCGTCACATTGTCAAAACTTGAGTGTGCAAAAACATGAGGTGAAAGTTATAAAGCTGCACGTTTTAAAATTTTGCGCAAGTAAATGTTTCTCTCGTCAGCACAGAAAGAGAAACCGCATGCACGATTTTCATAAACATACTCTCAAACTGTCTTTTCCTCCTTTTTCCTCCTTTTTTTCTTGCGCGATTTGATTTTTTCCTTGCACGCTAAGTGCAATACCGTCAGCTGATCTCTGCGTGCGAGAGAAATTTTTGCGCTCAAGTTTTCAGAGGGGGTGTTTTTGACAGTTTGGGGGCAGGTCATGGATAGAACGCTATTGGCTGATGCCACATGGTTTCGTGACTGACTGCTCACTATGAACAACCTCTCATACTACAACAGATGGTGGACGCAGAGGAGCCGACAGGAGAGAGAGATAGCTAGATAAAACTCTGGTTTATGTCGCTTTTCACCGCTGCAGCTCGCTCAGTTAGGCTCATATATTCAGCGGATATTTGCATTTGGCCGCTGCTGTAGCTCACAATCAAACAAACAAACTAACAGTCAAACAAACAATCTAACAAACAGTCTCCTAAAATCTCTGAATGACATTTTGTAAGTGGTGGTGAACCAGAAACCAAACTACGATCACATCTCCCCACAGCTCCCCATCTTTCTATTTCTCCCAGTAGTTTCTATCTAAATAGGTAGAAGCAACGCTGAAGCTGGTGAGGGACCGTCTGTAAAGTGTGGTACTGTTCAATAACGTACAACATTCAGAGAAATGAGGAATCTGTATGTGTTATTTGATACTTGAAGTTGAAAAACACAGATTATGTTAAAATCTACTACTTTTACAGAGCTGTAGTAAACAATGCAGACATACAGACTAAACCAAAACCTCCTAAAACTTTACTGAGACACACATGAGCCTGCTGTAAAATAAAACCATGTGTAGGTTATTAAAACACTTCTTACAAACATACTACAATCTTTATTTTGCTATGATATGCTTTGGTTGATATTTAGTTATTTATTAAAAATAATGAATTGCTATTATATTATAATCATTATTATAATTACATACATATGATCTACAGACCTCAAATTGCTTGTGTTGTTTAACAGAGACTAAATATACTGCAACCTTTAATTTTGGATAAGACGTGGTTGAATTTTAGTTATAAAAGTATTAAATTACAACTGTTATGACAGCCATATGATGAAGAGATATGAAGTTACTCACTACAAGCGATTTTGTATGTGTATGTCATACGTATACAATCATTAGGTTGTGATGTTTGTGTTACCGCACCTATACGACGATCCCTTACCTTCCCTTACTTCAGTGTAGCTTCAACCTATTCGGCCGCATGTGCCACCCCCAACTGTCCAAACTGCCCCCTCGGCAGTCGACAGTACTGCACTTTGCGCAAGGGAAAGTATCAAACGCGAGAGAAAAAAAAATGAGGAAGAAAACAGCGTGTTTATGAAAATTGCGTGTGCTGTTCCTCTTTTTTGTGCTCGCGAGTTTCAGAATTTACGTTCACGAGTAAAACATTTACGTGCCCCAAATGTTAAGCTTTAAATCTTTAAGCTTTAAATCTTTCACCACGCATTTTTGTGCACTCGAGTTTTGACATTAATGTGACACCATACTTCAGTGTGTAGTTCCAGTGTGTAGTCTTCAGTGTAAATGTAAAATGTAAAGCTAACAGTGGTGTAAGTCGGACCCTTAACCTCCATTCTGGATGCAGGAGTGGAGCCTGTAACTGTACAGAACAGATTACACTCAGTTTCTACCTCAGAGTAACAAACTCTCTCAGACAGCTTCAGAGCTACCAGGAGTTTAACTGTACCTTGTGTTCTCTTGTATCTCAGTTTGTAGAAGATCAGTGTTGATCCTCCAATCAGCAGCAGAGCCACACAGACACATACAGTGATGATGATGATTACAGAGGAACCTGGAGATGAAGAACAGAAACAACAGATTATCATCACGTGACCACAACCAGTTCCCTCCAGTTCTATATCTGCTCCAGTTCCTGGTGTTGTGTCTCAAACCACTGAACTCCAGTCTGAACACATTTAAAGGGGTGTTGTGAGTCTTACTGGAATGTTCTTCATCAGATGGTACTGGTGCTGATGCTGTGGTGGTGTAGGATGGTGTGTGGTGTAGGTGGTGTGGTCCTGTAGGATGGTGTGGTGTTGTAGGATGGTGTGGTGCTGTAGGATGCTGTGGTCCTGTAGATGCTGTGGTCCTGTAGGGAATGGTGTGGTGCTGTAGGATGGTGGTGGTCCTGTAGGATGCTGTGGTGCTGTAGGATGGTGTGGTCCTGTAGGATGGGGTGGTGTGGTCCTATAGGGACGGTGTGGTGCTGTAGGATGCTGTGTTCCTGTAGGATGCTGTGGTCCTGTAGGATGCTTGTGGTCCTGTAGGATGGTGTGGTGCTGTAGGATGGTGTGGTCCTGTAGATGCTGTGGTGCTGTAGGATGGTGTGGTCCTGTAGGATGGTGTGGAGCTGTAGGATGCTGTGGTCCTGTAGGAGGGTGTGGTCCTGTAGGATGGTGTGGTCCTGTAGGATGGAGTGGTCCTGTAGGATGGTGTGGTCCTGTAGGATGCTGTGGTCCTGTAGGATGCTGTGGTCCTGTAGGATGGTGTGGTGCTGTAGGATGCTGTGGTCCTGTAGGATGGTGTGGTGCTGTAGGATGGTGTGGTCCTGTAGGATGGTGTGGTGCTGTAGGATGCTGTGGTCCTGTAGGATGGTGTGGTCCTGTAGGATGCTGTGGTCCTGTAGGATGGTGTGGTGCTGTAGGATGCTGTGATCCTGTAGGATGGTGTGGTGCTGTAGGATGCTGTGGTCCTGTAGGGTGGTGTGGTTGGTTTCACAGTTGGTTTTGCTGGAGTAGATTAATACATTAGAAACATAATAGACTTAAACTATCACATCTTGAAGGACACGTTTAGGGTTTAAAGCTCAGAATCTGATATACTGAAAATCTCTCTCTCTCTCTCTCTCTCTCTCTCCTTGTTGACCAAAACCAGGAGGAGAAGCTCAAGTCTAAACTCAGACTCTGTAACTTCCTGTGTTGTCTGTGGTTTAGTGATGATGAGTATATCTTCTCTTTCTCACACTCAGTGTTTTATATCTAATAATAAACAATATAAACATGAACAGAAGGAGAGGTTAATCTCACCAGTAACCTGTAGTTGAATCTCTGTGTAGAGGGAGTTATAACTGACTGACCCTTCTCCAACAGTCACTGGATAGCCAGTCACATCACATCACATCTCTAAATTCTACAGTTTAGCATCAAAATAACTGCAGAACAGCATCTTTTATCAGTAACACCAAATCTGAGTCTTCTGTTCCTGAAATGTAAATATATAAAGTTTATAATCTGAAGTAGAATAACTGACCTGAGATCAGGTAGAGGGTGAAGATGAGGAGGACCTTCATTCTGAACTGAACTTCAGCTTCGCTGATGTTCACTAAACTTTGAAGTCAGCTTTTCTCTGTGATGTTCAGTCTCTCAGTGTGTCCGTGTCTCCTCTCTGGTTTGGTCCGTTCCCGTTCCTCCGCTCCCAGCAGTATCACTGACCACAAACCATATTCAAACTAAAGTCAGTGATAATAACATCATTCAGGGCTTTTTTATTATTTTTTTTTTATTGAGGAGTCTCACACAAGAAATTACATACCAGCATTATGTCATAAGACACAAATTCGAATGTCACTGAATAGAAACAACCTCAGTTTTTCTTTGTTTTGAACATTAACCCCAAATCACTTACTCACACAACCACGCACACATACACAAACATACCCACACAGCAGGACAAAAACGTAAAAGAGAGAGGGAGTAAAGATGGGAAAATAAAAATAAATAAATAAATACAAAATAATAATAATAATAAGTAATAATAACAAAAAGAAAATAATAATAATAATAATGATAAAAAAGGGGGGGTGTCGTGACGGGAAAATTATTCTGATGGCAAAGATTTAAGTGAGTCAAAATACGACAAGAAGGGATTCCACTTATCGTAAAATTTTGAAGTATGTCCCCTCAGAGTAAATCTAACTTTCTCCAATTTAAGGAAATGAGTCATGTCACGGAGCCACATTGAAATCGAGGGAGTTTAGAGGACCTCCATAAGCAAAAGAATACAGCGTCTGGCTATCAATGACGAAAAACCTATAACATCCGACTGAGCCTTTGAAGTAGGCAATCCTGAGAAAGACCAAATATTGCTATTGAGTGGACCACCAATAACTTCAGACATTATTTTAGAGTAATCTGACCAAAATTTAAAAATACTTGGCACGAAAAAAACATATGGGTTAGATGACATGGAGAAGAGGAACACCTCTCACATTTGTCAGGAACTGCCCAGGATAGAATTTAGACAATTGAGACTTAGAACGATGAATTCTATGCCAGTAGTTATTAAACTGAATAAGTTGAAATCTGGCACAAGGTGCGACAAAACGTACACTATTAATTGCCTTTTCCCAAGATTGCTCAGATAGATGGAAGCCCAGTTCGGTCTCCCATGTTTGTTTGAGTAAGGGAATGTACGTTTTATACCATGAGGTATGAATATATCTTCGATATAAGTGAGCTTTGAAAGGGATCTAAATCAAACAGATCTTCCCATGTCTGACCAAGTGGCATATGAGTAGAATTTGAAAACAGTGAAGACCAACAGTGCCTAACTTGAAAATAACGAAATTGATGCGAGGAAGGTAAATTAAAGGTTGCAGACAATTGGGTAAAGCTACAGAGAGGTACCTTCCTTATAAAGATCAATAAAGGCTTTAATCCTCTCCATCATGCCATAGTTTTAAAAGCTGGTGTCATTTAGACCGGGAGGAAGAATAAATGATTATTTAGAATGGGCATCCTTGTGGAGCCTAATGTAAATTTAAAATGGGACCTAAATTGAGACCAGATGCGAATGGAAGTAAGAACTAGTGGGTTTATTTGTAAATCTTTTTACATTTAACTGGAATCGGGGGAAGATAGTAAAGCAAGTCCTGAGGAAGGAAAACAAGAGAAGATTCTCCAATCTACACACAGCAGTTCAGGAGAGTGGAGCCAGTAAAGCATCTTGTGAATATGAGCTGACCAATAATAGTAATAAAAAATTGGAAGAGCAAGCCCACCATCAAAATCTGAACCTTTGTAACAGAATCTTCTTCACTCTTGGGTACTTTCCCATCCATATAAATGTGGAAATGAGTTGGTCTAGTGATTTAAAAAACTTTTTAGGTAAAATACAAGGGAATTGTTTGAAACAAAAAAAAGATAATCTAGGCAAAACATTTATCTTTATTACATTTATCCTACAACAAGTGAAAGGGGAAGAGACCTCCATCTCACCAAATCTGATTTAAGTTTGCTAAACAAAGGAGAGAAGTTGCAATGTAACGAGGTTATTCAAATCCTGAGATATCTAAAGCCAGATGGAACGAATTTAAAGGGCAATGCTGATTGATTTAGTGACAGAGCCAATGAGTTCACTGGATAGCATTCACTCTTTGAAAATTGAGCCTATACCCCCGAAAATGAGCCAAATTTCTTCAAAAGTGCCAAAAATGGAAGGAAGACTACTAATAGGATCAGTTACATATAGCAGCAAATCATCTGCATATAATGACAACTTCAATTTCTATACCGGAAACGAAACATACCCTTAAAGGTTTTAAGGGTATTTAATTGCCATAGACAAAGGCTCAATGGAGAGGGCAAACAATAATGAAAGACAAGGGACAGCCTTGTCTCGTCCCGCGTGATAAAGCAAAATAATCTGAGAACATATTATTGGTTGTGGACACTGGCCTGGGGAGAGGGAGTATAACAGTCTTATCCAGGACATAAAGTTGTCTCCGAATCCAAATCTCCGTAAAACAGAAAAAAAAAAATGCCACTTAACTCTGTCAAGGCTTTTTCGTGCGCGTCTAAAGAAATAACACCTCAGGAGCAGAGGTTGAATGTCCAGTGTAGATGGTATTTAAAAGTGTACGAATATTTTAAAAAAGCTGTCGTCTCTTGATGAAACCATTCTGATCGTGGGAGATGATTTTGGGAAGAACACTCTCCAAGCAGCAGAGCCAAAGCTTTGGCCAAAATCTTTACATCTACATTTAACAAAGAGAGAGGCCTGTATGAAGCACAGAGATTAGGATCTTTGTCCTTTTTTAACAGCAGAGAGATATGTGCTTGGGTCATAGAGGGAGGGAAAGAATTTGAATTGAGAGATTCTTCATATACTTCCAGGAGAAGTGGGGCAAGCTTATCTTGAAATTTTTTGTAGAATTCAATTGAAAATCCATCAGGACCAGGAGCTTTATTGGTTAACATAACTCTAATTGAGTGAGTAATCTCCTCCAAAGTTAAAGGCAAATCCAGATCTTCTGCAACACACCTATGGATCCCACCGTAGGGAACGAAAGACCCTCAAAAAAATGAATACATTTCAGTATCTTCAGATGGGAAATTGAATGTGTAAAAGGTTATAGTAAAAAGATGTTAAAAGTAGCATTAATAACAGAAGAGTCCGAACTCTGTTCTCCCCTTGAAATCCAATATTTGTGGTATTAATCGGGATGCTGCCTGTCCTCTTCAACTGATGAGCTAGAAGTCTAGGAGGGCTTGTGCTATAATTCATAGTATATGCTACGAGCTTGTAATAGTTGTTTTTTCTACTTTGGATGTTGTGAAAAGGTCAAATTTAGGTCAGCAGCTCGAGGCGCTGTTTAAGTAAACTGGTGTTGATTTAATTACAATAAGCCTATCAAGCATCAGCAATTTTACTCAATAGCTTCTTACACTGGCCTTCATGTAACTTATTATAAATATGAAGTAGTACGAAATGATATGACCGCGCAAATAAGCCTTAAGAGATTCCCATACACTAGAAGGAGAGACAGAGTTCATTTTTATTATTGGCAATAAAATCATCCATTGAAGCAGAAATAAATGAATTGAATTCATTGTTTGACAGTAATAGTGAATTGAATCGCCAAATTAGGGGGGGAAGAATATTCAGTTATAAATTTCAGAAATTACCTTGGACATTAATGATGGGAGTAAGAGTCACATGGACTTGAATGATCCAAAGCTGGATCTATAGTACATTTAATATCTCCACCCTATAATTTAAAAGGTGAGTGTTTAATGAGGGAATTGAACAAAAAAGATTCTGCATAAATTTGGGGTTGTCAAAATTAGGGGCATAGATGTTTACCAACAGTACTTTCGTTGTCAAACAAAGATCCACGCACAATCAAATATCTGCCTCCTGGATCAGAGGAAATGAAGTCGCTCTGGATAAGAGGCGTCTGCTAAATGCCGTAAATTGTAAATGTAAATGTAAGTCGGGAATAAACTGAATTCCTCTCTTAATTAAAATTGCAACTCCTCTAGATTTTGAAGGAAATGCAGAGTGGAAGATGCTTTCAACCCAGGGGAATTTTAGCTTGGAGTGGTCCTCTTTACTAAGATGGGTTCCTTGTAAAAAAAGCTATGTCTAAGTTTAAACGCCCTCAAATGGGGCATTGACCTTCAGACGCTTAAACAAATTCTCCAAACTCCCGCAATTTCAAGTTAGCTCCAAATGTCAACTTATGACGAGTATAGTCAATCATTTAAATTAACAGGGCAGACGAAAGATGGAGAAATAAGAATGATGCTGGCAACAGTAAAAAAAAGAGAAAAATGTAAAAAAAAAATAAAAATAAAAAAATAAAAAAAGACACACACACACACACACACACACACACCAGCGCACAGAAATACTGAAATGCACCCACCCACTCCTTCGCGGAGAATACCCACCCAAGAACTTACAACAGCCCAAATACACAGAAAACGCTCCCAGAAGCACCACATGGTCAACCAAGGAGCACCCCAGGAGCGAACACATATATGCAAATGAGAACAAGTGCGTGTGAAATAGCATTAACAACATTTTCTTTCTTTCTCTTTTTTATATCACCCCTTTCCCAGATTTAACTCAAATGTCATAGTCTTCACTGAAATATAGGGATCCTCAACCATCTCAAGTATCCATAAATACACACGCACATGAATCAAAAGGCACACATATCTTAGAACTACAAAGATGCAAACAACGACCCAAGGAACATGACATCTCTGATAATATAATGACGTAATAACGAATAGGCCATGATGGTAGCCACAAGTCTCTGTTAGTCCAATTTTCTAAAAAAAAGAAACAAGAGAAAATAAATAAATAAATAAAATAAAAAAATGATAAATAAGGTTTCACAGCAGTTTCCACCCTAAGAAGAGAGATTGTATCTTATATCTATGGAGAACATACAAGCATTTCTACCATCTAGCTCCAACATATAAGGGTGGAGAAAAAAGCAGCTGCAGCAAAAAAGTGAAACACGGCTTAACCGTAAGAAGGTCTACCTCAAAAAATAATAATAAAAAAAAAAAAATTCGGACCAGTGAATAGAAAAGTTTAATACAGCTGGTTCTACACCTCAAATCAAACATAAAGCCTCTAGTGCTGCCGCGAGTCCAGTTATATGAAAATAACTAAACTTACACGGAAATCCAGTAATGGAGTCACTTTGAAATAGAGACAACAAACTTCTTCGCCTCGTCAACAGAAGTGAAGATCCGATGCTTGTCTCCATGGGATACGCGAAGGCGTGCGGATACGCGAAGGCGTGCCGGATAGAGAAGCGTGTATTTTACATCACCCAGATCACGCAGCTGCCTCCGTACATCTCCGAATGCTGCCCGAGCCCTGGCGATTTTCTGAGTATAATCTGGATACACAGAGAACTTCATGTTGGATGCGGTGAGTTGGTGCAGTTCTCTGGCTCTCTTCAAGATGTGGGTGCAATCCTTGAAGTAGTGCATTTTCGCGGAGCGCGGAGGGCCGTCGCTCCTCGGAGACGGAGCCAGTGAAGACAGATGAACTGGTTGCAGAAAATGACTCGGGAACACCAATTAACCGGATGTTTTGCCTGCGAGACCTGGACTCCAAATCCTCGCATTTCACGTCTAATCTGGCAACCTCCGCTGTTAAGCAGTTCACCTTGGCTTGCAAACCCACAACGTCGTCCGAACATGAAAAAGACTGCTCCGCTTCAGAAAAGTTTTTCTTTAGGTCGGAAAACTCAGATCTCAGCGCTGAATTATCACGAGACAGTTCAGCTTTCAATGCCTGAAACTCCAACATTACGCTGGATCTGAACTCCTCCAGTACCGCCCGCAATTCCTCCTTCACCGCCAGAATCAGTTCAGATTTCAGCGTCGCAATATCCTGGACTAGCAGAGCAGCGCTACTTTCAGGTGGGGCTACTGCCTCACGAGGCGGCGTGGACGCAGACTGGGCTACAGGCCCTGAGAAGGCTCTGCGAGGGCCCAAGTGTTTTGCTAGCTTTAGGAGGCATCGTAACGACCAAAAACAAGTCCACAACCACCAACAATGAATTTCCGGCGAGAAATAATAGTAAATGTGCCTTTAAGTAATGAAAAAGATGAATTCGCCCCTGAGGGAACTCTAACTCACGTCCGTTCCATGTGGCGTCAAAACCGGAAGTCCTATTCAGGCTTTTTTAACTCATACCTGGTGTCAATATGTTAACTCTTGTACTCTAATACATTATAGTTACTCAAAATATACTGCAAGTCCAACATTCCTGTTTGTAGAATTTGATTTAAATAGTTTAGTAAATTTTCACCAATATAATAAAGTGTTACAGTAAGAGTGAAGACAGAGTGAGATCTGTAGTTTTCTTGTTTGTGTGTCCACATCAGGTTTTATCATATAGACTCTGTACAGTTTAAGTACTAATGATCTGCTGCAGGACATTTTCTAATCATCTACATGTTTCCTTAAATCAGACATGAAAACTCAAGCAGAAGAGAAAAAACATATCCTGCTTTATGTCGAGGTCGAAGGCCACACCAGCCAGGATTTCTACACAGACCTCCACATTGACAACACACTGTAATGTAGATACATTCAAACCTGTTATTCTGTGTACGTGTCTGACTGTTAGACAAAGGTCGTGTGAGCTCTTACTGCTGTAGCTGATTTCTTCTCTTCCTTTAGCCGGCTCAGCTCCATCATATAAACCCGATTACATACATTCCAGTTAAACTACCATATATAGGATAAACACACATACTGACAGGAGATCAGTTCTAACAGGCTGAATGCACTCTGTGGTCTGTTGAGAACATTAGCGGGTTAGGCAAAAACGCTGCTGCTGTATGTGGCTATACCATTCTCAGACTAGCCACTTCCTGTTTGACTAGCCACTACTGGCCTGCAAGAGTTTAAAAATAAACCTGTGTACTTACAGTACAGTACTTTACAGTAGAGACCAAAAACCTTTCTTAATTTCAATGTAAGTCAATGTAAAGAGGTTTCATTATAAACAGTTCTGGAGCATTTCTATTGGTCCGATCATCATGAAATTCTATACAGTGTAAAAGCACAGCTGCAGAGATTAAATGCCCATAGAAAAAATTTAAAATTGCAAAATAATTGAGACATGTTTTATTTCAACTGTGACGATATTATTTCAGCCATTCCAGTTTTGATTCTAGAAATGAATTAAAGGTTCTCATCTTCAGTCTGATCTGTTTTAAATTTACACGAAAATTCTCTAAATTCCACAGTTTTACATCAATATAACTGCAACACAAAATCTTCTATCAATATCACACAATCTGAATATTATACTCTCATGTAACACAAACTGTACCTTAAATATAAATACAGAAAGTCTGTAATTTGAAGCACAGTTACTGACCTTAGATCAGCCAGAGGGTGAAGATGGAGGTTCTTCATCCAGAACTTTAATTCAGCTTCACTGATGTTCACACAAACTCCAGTCAGTGTTTCTTCTTTTCTTCTCAGAGTTAAATTCTACTTTTCTCTGTAATGTGTAGTTCTCTCTGTGTGTCTGTGTCTCCTCTGGTTTGGTGGGTGACTGTTTATCTATTAATGATCAGAGCTGCTTAATCTCACAGCTCCTCCCAGCAGCATCACTGACCACATACTAAGTTAAACAAACAGGATATGCTAAGATCACTTTGTGCTGGACTGATTTCATACTAACGGCAGTATTAAATGTTGTGATCGGGGGGTCACTCTGAGGGTGATTGAACCCTCCTTGACTGGGAGACCAGGGAAAAACTCAGTGAGACCGACCAAAAAAACGAGGATGAGGCTTATAGCATTATCTGCCGCTGAGCACTCTGTCAGGTTGGAGCTGCTGCAGGCAGTGACCAACAATGACCAACAAAAGACAACAAAGACTGAGGGCAGACAGAGTGTATAAATAACAAAGGCTAACAAGAGGGAGCAGGTGACGAGAACTGATACAACATGATAAACAGGTGAGACAGGCGGGGCTAGGGCGGAGACAAGAGCACATGATCACAACAGAAGGCACGACGACAGGGACAACAACCGAATACGGAACAGGCAAAAGTCCATGAAAAGGAACAGAACAGGGGCGGGCAGGGACAGCAAATTCCACTTTTACAGGGGGCGAGTTCGAGGTATGGAGTGAGGAGGGCGCCTGCTGGGGGAACAGCCCGGGGGCGCGGAATCAGGGGGCGTCCGGGGTGCGCGGATAGGTTCAGGGGTCGACGGGGGGTGCGGAATCAGAAGCCGTCTGGGGACAGCCCGGGGCGCAGGTTCTGGGTCCTTGGCGACGTCCAGGGGAGCAGCGGGTGCTGCTCTGGCCTCCAGGGGGGCAGCGGGGGCAGCGGTGCTGCTCTGCCGACGAGTCTCCACTCCAGTGTACTAGGTGGTGGCGGAGCTCCGGTGGGGCTGGATAGTAGCGCCAAGGAAAAGTACTCACGCTGTTGCGAGTCCAAACAGGTGGAGCAGTGCAGCTGCGTTGCGGGGGTCAGGGCCAGCTGCACCACAGAATCCAAACACAGGCTGGGGGCTCGAGCCAGCGCAACCTGGAGACTCTCCATCAGCAGCTCGCCTGAGCTAGCTGAGCGATTTCCCGTCATTTCCCCAAACCGTTCTTGGTGGTTAGCCCCACGTCTCCTCCGGGATCTCCTCCTACCTTCAGTCCCGGCAGTGAACCCAGAAGGATCGGAGGAAATCCCGATAGAGGTGATGTGGGCTGATGGGGAATCCCGAGCAGGAGGAGCCTCCGGATCGACCGCACCCTGCTGCTGGGTCTCACTCCGGCGTGGTTGCTCGGAGTATCACATAACGACGCGAGCCAGGATGTCCAAGACGAAGGGCTCCCGGCGGATGGCAAGCCTTGAGCCATAAAAGCTCACTGTGTCCTGGGTTCGGTCAGTTCTGTCAGGGTGAGCTGCAGCAGGTGAAAGAGGATGGCGGACACAACTCGCAAGCGTTAGACAAACAGGTTTTTAATAAACAGACGGACAGGAACAGAACCGGACGCCACAACACTACCATACAACAACAATGACCAACAAAGACTGAGGACAGACAGAGACTATAAATAACAAAGGCTAACAAGAGGGAGCAGGTGACGAGACTGATACAATATGATAAACAGGTGAGACAGGCGGGCAAATCACTGGCGCCATCATTTGGGACACTGTGATTAGAGCTCATTAGAAAGCAGGGTTTTTATGATTGTGTAGTGACAGAATACAGGTCTATATGTTTTATATATGATGTTAAAAACACTGAGAGTAACTCGGGGTCACATCAGAAGAATACTGTCATCATCATAACCAAGTTTTAGAGAATCTTGAATTCTTATGACCCAGTTTTTGGGTTATTCATATAATCCAGTGATGCCTGGTTAGATATCCTCAGCACAGACTTAGTAGATTAAATAAGCGGTGTTAATAAGTTCCTGAGTGTTTCTATAAAATAATTCATATTTAGGAAAGCAGGTATTTTTATTCATACGACAAGATAAAAATAAATAAAAACAAGTAAATGTCAGAAGTAAATTCAGTTTTCAGTGTTTCTGATATCATCTGTACCTGAATGTCATCTTACATGTAACATCTTGCTATTGTTCTTCATCTTAAACGTTCTGTGAGGGGGCCGCCAGCACTACGGTCCACCTACCTCCAGAGGGAGACCACGTTCCTCGGCACCTGGTAATCAGCCCAACTGAGAACAGCTGGGTTCACCCTTTCTAAGACCCTCCACTCTCGGCTTTCTCAGTGCAGAGTCTTGAGATTTTCACACTGAAAACCAGACCACACTAGAAAACAGTACTTTCTCCCAAACAAGCTCTTTGTATCTTTAGTGCTGTCCTCCTTGCTGGGATCTCAGTAACCCAGATTTGTCACACACCTTGCTTGCAGGTGAGGGGTAGAAATGCTCCGCGAAGGTTGCAATTAAAATCAAGAATGATGGCAAAACCACAAAAGCACATTCAGTGCAAAGGGGTTTAATTGGTGAAGGAGAGAAAAAGTCCAAAAAATTAGGGAAACAACAAACAAAAACAAACAAAAATCTATTTACAAGGGTAAGTATGCAACTTTCGGAAAACAACAATTTTTCCCCTCCGTGCACATTGGCTCAACTACCAACCAGTCCCTCCTTTGACTGAAATGAGCCTTAAATACCCTCCACAGATATCCTAGACCAGCACATACCATTTATTCTCCTCTGCAGGGGAAACAATAATGATAAAAGAAAGTTACTGTTTTAATTAAAATACAGAATCCCGGCAATACTGGTTTTAAATGGACAGTCTAAACACAAGTTTTAAAGTTGCAGAAATAAAATAAAAAAACAATTTACATAACAAAGACATTTCAGGACTGCCTAAACCCCATGAATATTTGGCCACATTGAGAGTCAAACTCGCACTGTCAATGCATTTAAGCACAGCGTCAACATGCTTGAGATGATCATCCCAGGTACTGCTGAATATCACCACATCATCAAGATATGCTGAGCAAAAAATCTTCACAACCTCTCAAAACATGGTCCATCAACCGCTGAAAGGTTGCTGGAGCACCATGAAGTCCAAAAGGCATGACTGTGAAGTGGAAAAAGACCTAAGGGAGTGGCGAAATGCTGTATATTCCCGAGACTCGAGCTGTCAGCGGAACCTGCCAGTACCCTTTACATAGGTCAAGGGTTTTTATATACTGCGCTGTCCAAGCTGCTCCAACAAGTCATCAATTCTGGGCATGGGTAAGCATCAAACCTTGAAATTGCATTGATTTTTCTGAAGTCAATGCAAATCACGCAGGGACCCATCAGGCTTTGGAACAATCACATTTGGGCTACACCATTCGCTATCCGAGGGCTCAATGACACCTAACTTCAACATAGTACGAATCTCCGCCTTAAGAGGCTCAGCCAATCTTTCTTGGACTCGATAAGGCCTTTGCCGGATTGGAGTATCCTCTTTAAGATGTATAGTATGCTGTGCCATGTTTGTACACCCAGGGCTAGATTGGAAAATGGAGGGATATCGTTGTAGTACTTGGGTTAAATCCATCTGTTGCTGAGGTGCCAAATGGTTCAGTTTCAAGCTCACTTGAAGACCTCCAGACGTCTACTTCAGGTTTTATCATAATAAATTGCCTGTAAGATCTGGATTGATTAATAATGACTTGAAGCAAGAGTTTGCTGACCACCAATAACTGATATTTGAGGGGAGGAACATGATGAAGTATTTGCAATCAACAATGAGTCTCTCTACGATAGACCTTAACTCTGTCTCCTGCATTCTCATCTGTCTGTTCCACCTGCTGTTACGGTCCAGCCAGTATCCACCTGAAACCTGTTTTCATCATACCTGCTGCTCTGGTTAGACTTCCCCGGTCATGTACACTCTCCCTGACTGTGTGTTGAGTTATTTTCAGAAGAGAGTAACTCTATACTGCTATACAAGCTGTACACTGACTACACTAGGTTATATCAATCAATCAACCTTTATTTAATCTCGGAAATACATTGAGGGATGACCCTCATTTTCAATGCAGCCGAGCATATACAGTTAAAGGGATTGAAAACAAAATGAGCAAAAATAATAAATTAAATACCAATTTTAAATAAACATTTAATATAGATGCATTAAAAATACAATGTAAAAAATGTTAGAAAATTATTATAAAAGAATATAAAAGAATATAAAATAAACATATTACATACACCAAGATAATAAAAAGTTGAAATGCTAATAAAAAATACTCAATAAAACAATCACGATAAAAAAATGGATAATTATAATAATAAAAATAATACAAATAATAAATAAATAAATAAAAAGATAGAAATTAATAAAAAAATAACTAAAATAAAAGTAAAATAAAACAAACTTAAAAAACAAAATTAAATAAAAATAAAAATTAAATAAATAATAATAATAATAATAATAATAATAATAACAATAATAATAATAATAAGTAATAATAAAATCCTAGTAGATTTATTCATTTAAAATCAGTCAAGGCTTTCTGGATGGTGATTAGAAACTAAAGTTTAAAATGGTTTTAGTGATCCCAGCGAGCTGAGCTTCAGAGGTTCCTGGAGAGAGTTCCAGCTCGCTGGTGCACTGTAGCTAAAAGCAGATTTTCCCAGGTTCCACTAAAAACTCTCGGTACCTGACAGGTGATCCAGCCACTAGAGCGAGTCTGAATAATTATTGTTATTTATTGAAATCAGAGAAGAGATGTAAGCTGGCAAATTGGCCGGAGAGTGATTTATAGATAAAAATAAGCCAATGAGCTTCTCTTCGTGCAGCTAGTGAGGACCAACCAACTCTATCATAGAGTCTGCAGTGGTGAGTACTGTAAGGGTCTCCAGTTATAAATCTCAGAGCAGAGTGATAGATTGAATCTAGCGGTTTGATCCAAGTTTGTCATAGTGTTGTCCCATAAAAAGATACATTATCTCATATATATCATTCACACGTTATCTCATATATATTAATACATACACATACTGGATAAACTATAAAGCTTATGTGACTATTAGAAAGTTCTACATGTCAGTACTTCACTGTGATGGTTTGTGTACATGTACTGATGTATAAGTCATTATTCATTAATGAAAGGGGAAGAAATTCTGTCTTTATGTGTGTTTGGTGTTTGTGTGTATATACACTCCTCTGTTGTCTCCTTACAGAAATACTTGTTAAACTCTCTGTTTTCTTGATGACGACAGAAGAACATGACACTACCTCCTGGATAGCCAACCACATCAGAGCAGCTCACTGGACCTGCCAAGTTCTCACTCTTCTCTATGATATCATTAAATTCCACCAAATTCTCTAAATTCTACAGTTTAGTATCAAAATAACTGCAGAACAGTACAATTTATCAGTAACACCAAATCTGAGTCTTTTGTTCCTGAAATGTAAATATATAAAGTTTATAATCTGAAGTAGAATAACTGACCTGAGATCAGGTAGAAGGTGAAGATGAGGAGGATCTTCATCCTGAACTGAACTTCAGCTTCACATGTTCATCCATATATATATATGTGTGTGTGTGTGTGTATATATATATATATATATATATATATATATATATATATATATATTCCTCCTAAATGTAACTGTACACTAAGGGTTTTTATATATATAGCGTCACCTACTGCTCAGCGAGTTGAGAAGCCCTCCTCCCCCTCTCCCCCCACCCCCCCTTGACGCTCCTCCACAGAGTACGCAGTTAAAATAGGAGCAGAAATGCTTCTTTACTACAAACTACACGAGATAAGATCACCAAAGAGCTCTTATCAGAGAAAGTGATCGTGTTCAGCTTATTTACTGAATGATTTACTGCCGTTACGGTTTGTAGAGCTCCGGTGATCTCCTCCAGCTCCTTCTAAGATAGTTAGCTTGTGATGCTACACTGAGGTAAACATACTGAAAATTAGTTCTATCTTAAGAAATATGATGAATCCTGAATGTATATGACTACAGAACCCAGTCGGAGTGGAACTAAAGTTTATTTATCCACATAAGTGAGTCTTTATGCTGATACTGAAGCTAATTGTTAAGTATTCCGATTAGCATGTAGGCTAACGCGGCTAAGCTCTTGGTTTAGTGCAGTTCTTCTTCCACGTACAGATTTAAAATAATCTGACCTGTGTTTTACTGTATTATGTACATGTGTGGGTTCAGTGAGGAGTTAGTTCTGTAGGACAGTGTAAGACTAATGAGTTTATAAAGACGTGGAGTTTCCAGATACGTTAGTTTGAGTGTTTGCAGTGTGTTAGTTACAGTGAGAAGTGTTATTACAGAGCAGTGAGTGTTTAGATCAGGACTTCATGGTGTTTCAGTTCCCGAGTGATGTTTAAAGTGTTCTGAACTACGCAGTCCTACAACTGTCCTACAAGGGGGTCCGGGCTACAGACAGAATCCACCCAGAACTCAGTTTTCTACCCTCACTCAGTCAGTCATCCCTCCAACTACCACCTGAGTTGAAGGTACGGTCTGCACTTACAAAAGATTCCTGTGGAAGAAAAAGGACTGTAATCTTCAAAGTCTACTCCTGTGTCTCCTTAATGAATGGAGGTCCAGTGGAAAGAAGATGAGACAGGAAATATCCAGTGGAGTCCAAAAGCATAAACACATTGAAAAGCTTGATTTTTATAAAAAGCTAGAAATAAACAGATATCTTAATGTCTGAAATTTGTGTATAAAATTCCGAGATTCTACTGTTCACTTAGATTAGACTGATAGAAGAAAAAAATAGAATTTGAATCTTATTGAAGAAAAATGGTTTAATATATACTTCATAACATCTCTTATCACATGAAGGACCTTTTCTATTGGAGTGATCAGACAGCCTGCAGACCCACAAAGACAAATCCACCTTAACAGAAACAGAAAAGAACACATGAATGTCCTTATCAGTTAAAATCTGCTCCACACTCGCAGCAGTTCAGTACCAGGTACTGTAATCCTGTCAGTACTTCGAGCACTTATTAGCAGCGAGCAGCACATCATCTAATGTTCTAGTACAAAAACATCACTGTCGTCTCTCCAACTGTTTGATCTTTACTTCAAAGAGATATTCAGATTTTACAGAAATTTATTACACTAATAAATATTTAAACTCACATAACCCACCTGTACTACAGAGTTAGAACATAGAAATATACTGTGTGTGATTGAAACATGTCTGTTTTGTGGATCAGAGATCAGATAATGTTAACATGTGATTTATTCTGTTATTGTAATTTATCTCTATACTACACACGACTTTTAAATTCTGCAGAACATACTGGATTTGATATTGTAGATTTAAAGTTGTGATGAAGACACGACTGTTCATTTTTTGTTTCTCTTAGTAAAAATGTTTTTATCATTATTTACATGTTTTAGTACGTCACCCACTCACTTACTATTACATTTGTTCCTGATTGTCTGTAGAAAGAGAGAAAACATCAGTTGTTCAAATGTTTTATTCATTTATTCTCCACTAGAGGGAGACTGTGGTCCTAACTTCGTGTGAGGAACTGGAAGCCTTCTACTATTTACTACAGAGCAGTGATCTCAGATAGAAAGGTGGTCTGTATCAGAAGTGGATAGTCTGAACTTCTTGTGTAAAACAAGTTATCATTGCTTTTACACACTCAGTCTTCTTATTTCAGCCTGTAACTACGATATACAGTAACACTTATTTTATTTACTCACAGTTTTACAATCATCGTCTAAACAATTACAAAAATATCGGCAAATAAATTATTCAAACGTGTCTATTCAATCTGTGTTGGAGCGTGAGGGGTTAAGTGGAAGCCTGTGAGCCTGTGTCCCCCCCGTCTAAGGACTGTGATGACTCCGCAGAATGTTGGTGATTGGTGGTCCCGC
The DNA here is from genome assembly GCA_021613375.1 of Megaleporinus macrocephalus. NCBI lineage: Eukaryota > Metazoa > Chordata > Actinopteri > Characiformes > Anostomidae > Megaleporinus > Megaleporinus macrocephalus. The sequence goes on along the minus strand of CM038722.1, from coordinate 36,032,365 downwards.
TGTTCATGTACAAAGGGGGCCAGGTAGTTTTAATTCAGCGGAGTGACTTCCGGTTTAGGCAATGTAGGGGAAAGTTCGTTTGTGGATCTGCTCCGTTTGATTTATTTAAAATCGCTGTTGTACCGAGTCTGACCAACTTATATTTGACCATTATCAGCTCTCCTGGTTTCGGGCCGCTACTTGATACAAATGTCACGACAAACCAGGGAGGGAAAGGGAGAATCTCCCGACCCTCCAACGTCCTCAACAACAGCAAAAAAAACCTCGACTAGCATGGCGGTCGCTAACGCTCCCATTACTATTGAAACCCTGGTCGCTGAGTTGAAGAGAAACATCGCAGCAGTATGACCACAGACCTCGCTGCTTCAATGGAAAAGTTGTTGCAAAACTCGCTAAGCACAGTTCAAGCGTCATTGGACTCCATTAAGGCTGCAGTCGAATCTCACAGTCAGAAATTCTCTGTTATAGAGAATACACTCTCTGAACACAGTGATGAGATAGCAAGAATGGAGTCGAAGCTAACAGAGCTACTGCGAGAGAATGTCACACTGACTTCTAAGATAGACGACCTCGAGAACTGCTCCAGACGTCAGAACCTGAGAATTGTCGGCTTACCAGAAGGGTCTGAAGGTCAGTCACCATCTACATTCTTCTCTCAGCTACTTGTTGAGATTATGGGAAAGGAGGTCTTCCCTCAACCACCGGAGCTGGACATGCGCACCGAGCGCTGGTCGCCAAGCTGGCGCAAGGAGAGCGACCTCGGGCTGTGATTGTCCGTTTTCACCGATTTTAGGAGAAGGAGTGTGCTCTCTGCTGGGCGAGAGAGCACCCAAGCATCATGTATCAGGGCAACAAGGTTATGTTCTTTCCGGACATGAGCGCCAGTCTACGGAAACGTGCTGCTTTCAAAGGGATTAAGGCTAAACTGTACAAGGACAGTGTAACTTTTGCGTTACTCTACCCAGCTTGCCTTCGTATTTCCGTGGGTGGTAAGCACAATTTCTTTGAAACACCAGCCGACGCTGAAGCTTTCTATCTGCGGCATACTAAGCCAACATGACTTTTTGATTCGATACGGTTAAATTAAAACAATGCTTTAATTGTCTTGGTGTTCAAAAAAAGAGAAAGGGAAAAAAATAGGATCAAGGTTTTGTCACTGATGGCTGAGGTTTGACGTTTTTTTATTGTTTGATTTTTGGACTCGGACAATGGCATTTTGAAAACATTTTATAGGAGCTCGTCCCAATTAGTTAGGTGGCTAATTTTATCGGAAGCACATTTTGTTTTGACCTGCAGCACGCTTCTTTGGAAGGACGAGCATAGGTTTTTGTTTGTTAGTTTGTTTGTTTTTCTTTTTTCTCTTGTGGGGTTTGATGCTGCTTTTGATATTGTTCTGCTATTTTCATTGTGTGGTATTTGGGTGTTTATGTAAGTTGGTCTGCATGGAAGCTATAAACTCACATTTTTCTAACTACAAATTGTACATAACAGGAAAATGGGTATGGTGTATACTATTTAATGTTTCATTTGAACATATGATGACATATGTCAGGGAATTATAGTAACATTGGATCTACAGAGCTCTCTGTTAGATTAGTTACATGGAACGTTAGAGGCTTGAATGGACCAGTGAAGCGATCTAGAATTTTCCAACATCTTAAAACGTTAAGGACAGACATAGCATTCCTTCAAGAAACGCATTTGTGTGTAAAAGATCATACTAGACTTCGAAAACCATGGATAGGACAGGTGTTTCATTCATCTTATAATTCTAAATCTAGGGGTACTGCCATTCTAATTTCTAAAAAAAAATATATCAGACAAAGGTGGACGTTTCATAATTGTTCTGGGAAAACTTTCTCAGATACCTGTTATATTTGTTAATGTATATGCCCCAAACTGGGATGACGCTCAGTTTATGACTAAACTTCTGTCTTCTATTCCTAATTTGGATAGCCATCACCTTATTTTTGGAGTTGATTTAAATTGCACTATTGATCCACAGCTTGATCTAAACCCGGTTCTATTAACCTTTCTAAAATGGCTAAAATACTTAAGTCGTTTATGAGTGACTGTGGTTGTGTGGACCCTTGGCGATTCTTTAATCCAGGCTCTAAAATGTATTCTTATTTCTCTCATGTTCATCAAGTGTTTTCAAGAATTGATTATTTTGTTTTAGATAAAGTCTTGCTATCTAATGTAAAGGCTTCAGAATATTCTGCCATAGTTATCTCCGACCACTCACCATTGTCTCTCGATCTCTCCTTTCCAATTAAACAACTAAATAATCGATCATGGAAATTTAACACTCTACTTCTTTCAGACAAAGAATTTTGTGAATCTATTACATCTATTGATGACATTTTGCAAACAAACCAGTCTAAATCTGTTACCCCCTCTTTACTCTGGGAAACTCTTAAAGCGGTACTTAGAGGAAAGATAATTTCTTGCAGTGCTTTTCGCAATAAACAGCATGTAAAGTCACAGCAAGAATTGGTTAATATTATTCTGGATATTGACAAAAAACGTGCAGTTCAAGATACCCCTGAACTTTATAAGGAAAGGATCAAAGTTCAATTT
>CM038722.1:35733137-36028787 GCA_021613375.1 Megaleporinus macrocephalus | reverse complement strand
CAGTGTACAGCTTGTATAGCAGTATAGAGTTACTCTCTTCTGAAAATAACTCAACACACAGTCAGGGAGAGTGTACATGACCGGGGAAGTCTAACCAGAGCAGCAGGTATGATGAAAACAGGTTTCAGGTGGATACTGGCTGGACTGTAACAGCAGGTGGAACAGACAGATGAGAATGCAGGAGACAGAGTTAAGGTCTATCGTAGAGAGACTCATTGTTGATTGCAAAAACTTCATCATGTTCCTCCCCTTAAATATCAGTTATTGATTATCAGCAAACTCTTGCTTCAGATCATTATTACTCTATTCAGATCTTACAGGCAGTTTATCATAATATAACCTGAAGTAGACGTCTGGAGGTCTTCAAGTGAGCTGAAACTGAACCATTTGGCACCTCAGCAACAGATGGATTTAACCCAAGTACTACAACGATATCCCTCCATTTTCCAATCTAGCCCTGGGTGTACAAACATGGCACAGCATACTATACATCTTAAAGAGGATACTCCAATCCGGCAAAGGCCTTATCGAGTCCAAGAAAGATTGGCTGAGCCTCTTAAGGCGGAGATTCGTACTATGTTGAAGTTAGGTGTCATTGAGCCCTCGGATAGCGAATGGTGTAGCCCAATAGTGATTGTTCCAAAGCCTGATGGGTCCCTGCGTGTTTGCATTGACTTCAGAAAAATCAATGCAATTTCAAGGTTTGATGCTTACCCAATGCCCAGAATTGATGACTTGTTGGAGCAGCTTGGACATGCGCAGTATATAACAACCCTTGACCTATGTAAAGGGTACTGGCAGGTTCCGCTGACAGCTGAGTCTCGGGAATATACAGCATTTCGCACTCCCTTAGGTCTTTTCCACTTCACAGTCATGCCTTTTGGACTTCATGGTGCTCCAGCAACCTTTCAGCGGTTGATGGACCATGTTTTGAGAGGTTGTGAAGATTTTTGCTCAGCATATCTTGATGATGTGGTGATATTCAGCAGTACCTGGGATGATCATCTCAAGCATGTTGACGCTGTGCTTAAATGCATTGACAGTGCGAGTTTGACTCTCAATGTGGCCAAATATTCATGGGGTTTAGGCAGTCTGAAATGTCTTTGTTATGTAAATTGTTTTTTTATTTTATTTCTGCAACTTTAAAACTTGTGTTTAGACTGTCCATTTAAAACCAGTATTGCCGGGATTCTGTATTTTAATAAACCAGTAACTTTCTTTTATCATTATTGTTTCCCCTGCAGAGGAGAATAAATGGTATGTGCTGGTCTAGGATATCTGTGGAGGGTATTTAAGGGCTCATTTCAGTCAAAGGAGGGACTGGTTGGTAGTTGAGCCAATGTGCACGGAGGGGAAAAATTGTTGTTTTCCGAAAGTTGCATACTTACCTTGTAAATAGATTTTTGTTTGTTTTTGTTTGTTGTTTCCTAATTTTTTGGACTTTTTCTCTCCTTCACCAATTAAACACCTTTGCACTGAATGTGCTTTTGTGGTTTTGCCATCATTTTGATTTTAATTTGCAACCTTCGCGGAGCATTTCTACCCTCACCTGCAAGCAAGGTGTGACAAATCTGGGTTACTGAGATCCAGCAAGGAGACAGCACTAAAGATACAAAGAGCTTGTTTGGGAGAAAGTACTGTTTACTAGTGTGGTCTGGTTTTCAGTGTGAAAAGCTCAAGACTCTGCACTGAGAAAGCCGAGTGGAGGGTCTTAGAAAGGGTGAACCCAGCTGTTCTCAGTTGGGCTGATTACCAGGTGCCGAGGAACGTGGTCTCCCTCTGGAGGTAGGTGGACCGTAGTGCTGGCGGCCCCTCACAGAACGTTTAAGATGAAGAACAATAGCAAGATGTTACATGTAAGATGACATTCAGGTACAGATGATATCAGAAACACTGAAAACTGAATTTACTTCTGACATTTACTTGTTTTTATTTATTTTTATCTTGACGTATGAATAAAACATACTGCTTTCCTAAATATGAATTATTTTATAGAAACACTCAGGAACTTATTAACACCGCTTATTTAATCTACAAAGTCTGTGCTGAGGATATCTAACCAGGCATCACTGGATTATATGAATAACCCAAAAAACTGGGTCATAAGAATTCAAGATTCTCTAAAACTTGGTTATGATGATGCAGTATTCTTCTGATGTGACCCCGAGTTACTCTCAGTGTTTTTAACATCATATATAAAACATATAGACTGATTTCTGTCACTACACAATCATAAAAACCTGCTTTCTAATGAGCTCTAATCACAGTGTCCAATAGATGGCGCCAGTGATTTGCCCCGCCTGTCTCACCTGTTTATCATATTGTATCAGTCTCGTCACCTGCTCCCTCTTGTTAGCCTTTGTTATTTATAGTCTCTGTCTGTCCTCAGTCTTTGTTGGTCATTGTTGTTGTATGGTAGTGTTGTGGCGTCCGGTTCTGTTCCTGTCCGTCTGTTTATTAAAAACCTGTTTTGTCTAAAGCTTGCGAGTGTGTCCGCCATCCTCTTTCACCTGCTGCAGCTCCACCCTGACAGAATGACCGAACCAGGACACAGTGAGCTTTTATGGCTCAAGGCTTGCCATCCGCCGGGAGCCCTTCGTCTTGGACATCCTGGCTCGCGTCGTTATGTGATACTCCGAGCAACCACGCCGGAGTGAGACCCAGCAGCAGGGGTGCGCTCCGGAGGCTCCTCCTGCTCGGGATTCCCCATCAGCCCACATCACCTCTATCGGGATTTCCTCCGATCCTTCTGGGTTCACTGCCGGGACTGAAGGTAGGAGGAGATCCCGGAGGAGACGTGGGGCTAACCACCAAGAACGGTTTGGGGAAATGACGGGAAATCGCTCAGCTAGCTCAGGCGAGCTGCTGATGGAGAGTCTCCAGGTTGCGCTGGCTCGAGCCCCCAGCCTGTGTTTGGATTCTGTGGTGCAGCTGGCCCTGACCCCCGCAACGCAGCTGCACTGCTCCACCTGTTTGGACTCGCAACAGCGTGAGTACTTTTCCTTGGCGCTACTATCCAGCCCCACCGGAGCTCCGCCACCACCTAGTACACTGGAGTGGAGACTCGTCGGCAGAGCAGCACCCGCTGCCCCCGCTGCCCCCCTGGAGGCCAGAGCAGCACCCGCTGCTCCCCTGGACGTCGCCAAGGACCCAGAACCTGCGCCCCGGGCTGTCCCCAGACGGCTTCTGATTCCGCACCCCCCGTCGACCCCTGACTCTGCGCCCCGGACGCCCCCTGATTCCGCGCCCCGGGCTGTTCCCCAGGCGCCTCCTCACTCCATACCTCGAACTGCCCCTGTAAATGTGGAATTTGCTGTCCCTGCCCGCCCTGTTCTGTTCCTTTTCATGGACTTTTGCCTGTTCCGTATTCGGTTGTTGTCCCTGTCGTCGTGCTTCTGTTGTGATCATGTGCTCCTTGTCTCCGCCCTAGCCCCGCCTGTCTCACCTGTTTATCATGTTGTATCAGTCTCGTCACCTGCTCCCTCTTGTTAGCCTTTGTTATTTATACACTCTGTCTGCCCTCAGTCTTTGTTGTCTTTTGTTGGTCATTGTTGGTCACTGCCTGCAGCAGCTCCAACCTGACAGAGTGCTCAGCGGCAGATAATGCTATAAGCCTCATCCTCGTTTTTTTGGTGTCTCACTGAGTTTTCCCTGGTCTCCCAGTCAAGGAGGGTTCAATCACCCTCAGAGTGACCCCCCGATCACAACATTTAATACTGCCGTTAGTATGAAATCAGTCCAGCACAAAGTGATCTTAGCATATCCTGTTTGTTTAACTTAGTATGTGGTCAGTGATGCTGCTGGGAGGAGCTGTGAGATTAAGCAGCTCTGATCATTAATAGATAAACAGTCACCCACCAAACCAGAGAGGAGACACAGACACACAGAGAGAACTACACATTACAGAGAAAAGTAGAATTTAACTCTGAGAAGAAAAGAAGAAACACTGACTGGAGTTTGTGTGAACATCAGTGAAGCTGAATTAAAGTTCTGGATGAAGAACCTCCATCTTCACCCTCTGGCTGATCTAAGGTCAGTAACTGTGCTTCAAATTACAGACTTTCTGTATTTATATTTAAGGTACAGTTTGTGTTACATGAGAGTATAATATTCAGATTGTGTGATATTGATAGAAGATTTTGTGTTGCAGTTATATTGATGTAAAACTGTGGAATTTAGAGAATTTTGTTAAATTTAAACAGATCAGACTGAAGATTGAGAACCTTTAATTCATTTCTAGAATCAAAACTGAATGGCTGAAATAATATCGTCACAGTTGAAATAAAACATGTCTCAATTATTTTGCAATTTTAAATTTTTTCTATGGCATTTAATCTCTGCAGCTGTGCTTTACACTGTATAGAATTTCATGATGAACGGACCAATAGAAATGCTCCAGAACTGTTTATAATGAAACCTCTTTACATTGACTTACATTGAAATTAAGAAAGGTTTTGGTCTCTACTGTAAAGTACTGTACTGTAAGTACACAGGTTTATTTTTAAACTCTTGCAGGCCAGTAGTGGCTAGTCAAACAGGAAGTGGCTAGTCTGAGAATGGTATAGCCACATACAGCAGCAGCGTTTTGCCTAACAGCTAATGTTCTCAACAGACCACAGAGTGCATTCAGCCTGTTAGAACTGATCTCCTGTCAGTATGTGTGTTTATCCTATATATGGTAGTTTAACTGGAACGTATGTAATGGGTTTATATGATGGAGCTGAGCTCGGCTAAAGGGAAGAGAAGAAATCAGCTACAGCAGTAAGAGCTCACACGACCTTTTGTCTAACTGTCAGACACGTACACAGAAAACAGGTTTGAATGTATCTACATTACAGTGTGTTGTCAATGTGGAGGTCTGTGTAGAAATCCTGGCTGGTGTGGCCTTCGACCTCGACTAAAGCAGGATATGTTTTTCTCTCTGCTTGAGTTTTCATGTCTGATTAAGGAAACATGTAGATGATTAGAAAAGTCCTGCAGCAGATCATTAGTACTTAAACTGTACAGAGTCTATAATGATAAAACCTGATGTAGACACACAAACAAGAAAACTACAGATCTCACTCTGTCTTCACTCTTACTGTAACACTTTATTATATTAGTGAAAATTTACTAAACTATTTAAATCAAATTATACAAACAGGAATGTTGGACTTCCAGTATATTTTGAGTAACTATAATGTATTAGAGTACAAGAGTTAACATATTGACACCAGGTATGAGTTAAAAAAGCCTGAATAGGACTTCCGGTTTTGACGCCACATGGAACGGACGTGAGTTAGAGTTCCTTCAGGGGCGAATTCATCTTTTTCATTACTTAAAGGCACATTTACTATTATTTCTCCCCGGAAATTCATTGTTGGTGGTTGTGGACTTGTTTTTGGTCGTTACGATGCCTCCTAAAGCTAGCAAAACACTGGGGCCCTCGCAGAGCCTTCTCAGGGCCTGTAGCCCAGTCTGCGTCCATGCCGCCTCGTGAGGCAGTAGCCCCACCTGAAAGTAGCGCTGCTCTGCTAGTCCAGGATATTGCGACGCTGAAATCTGAACTGATTCTGGCGGTGAAGGAGGAATTGCGGGCGGTACTGGAGGAGTTCAGATCCAGCGTAATGTTGGAGTTTCAGGCGTTGAAAGCTGAACTGTCTCGTGATAATGCAGCGCTGAGATCTGAGTTTTCCGACCTAAAGAAAAACTTTTCTGAAGCGGAGCAGTCTCTTTCATGTTCGGACGACGTTGTGGGTTTGCAAGCCAAGGTGAACTGCTTAACAGCGGAGGTTGCCAGATTAGACGCGAAATGCGAGGATTTGGAGTCCAGGTCTCGCAGGCAAAACATCCGGTTAATTGGTGTTCCCGAGTCATTTTCTGCAACCAGTTCATCTGTCTTCACTGGCTCCGTCTCCGAGGAGCGACGGCCCTCCGCGCTCCGCGAAAATGCACTACTTCAAGGATTGCGCCCACATCTTGAAGAGAGCCAGAGAACTGCACCAACTCACCGCATCCAACATGAAGTTCTCTGTGTATACAGATTATACTCAGAAAATCGCCAGGGCTCGGGCAGCATTCGGAGATGTACGGAGGCAGCTGCGTGATCTGGGTGATGTAAAATACACCCTTCTCTATCCGGCACGCCTTCGCGTATCCCGCACGCCTTCGCGTATCCCATGGAGACAAGCATCGGATCTTCACTTCTGTTGACGAGGCGAGGAAGTTTGTTGTCTCTATTTCAAAGTGACTCCATTACTGGATTTCCGTGTAAGTTTAGTTATTTTCATATAACTGGACTCGCGGCAGCACTAGAGGCTTTATGTTTGATTTGAGGTGTAGAACCAGCTGTATTAAACTTTTCTATTCACTGGTCCGAATTTTTTTTTTTTATTATTATTATTTTTTGAGGTAGACCTTCTTACGGTTAAGCTGTGTTTCACTTTTTTGCTGCAGCTGCTTTTTTCTCCACCCTTATATGTTGGAGCTAGATGGTAGAAATGCTTGTATGTTCTCCATAGATATAAGATACAATCTCTCTTCTTAGGGTGGAAACTGCTGTGAAACCTTATTTATCATTTTTTTATTTTATTTATTTATTTATTTTCTCTTGTTTCTTTTTTTTAGAAAATTGGACTAACAGAGACTTGTGGCTACCATCATGGCCTATTCGTTATTACGTCATTATATTATCAGAGATGTCATGTTCCTTGGGTCGTTGTTTGCATCTTTGTAGTTCTAAGATATGTGTGCCTTTTGATTCATGTGCGTGTGTATTTATGGATACTTGAGATGGTTGAGGATCCCTATATTTCAGTGAAGACTATGACATTTGAGTTAAATCTGGGAAAGGGGTGATATAAAAAAAGAGAAAGAAAGAAAATGTTGTTAATGCTATTTCACACGCACTTGTTCTCATTTGCATATATGTGTTCGCTCCTGGGGTGCTCCTTGGTTGACCATGTGGTGCTTCTGGGAGCGTTTTCTGTGTATTTGGGCTGTTGTAAGTTCTTGGGTGGGTATTCTCCGCGAAGGAGTGGGTGGGTGCATTTCAGTATTTCTGTGCGCTGGTGTGTGTGTGTGTGTGTGTGTGTGTGTGTGTGTGTGTGTGTGTCTTTTTTTATTTTTTTATTTTTATTTTTTTTTTACATTTTTCTCTTTTTTTTACTGTTGCCAGCATCATTCTTATTTCTCCATCTTTCGTCCTGCCCTGTTAATTTAAATGATTGACTATACTAGTCATAAGTTGAAATTTGGAGCTAACTTGAAATTGGGGAGTTTTGGAGAATTTGTTTAAGCGTCTGAAGGTCAATGCCCATTTGAGGCGTTTAAACTTAGACATAGCTTTTTTACAAGGAACCCATCTTAGTAAAGAGGACCACTCCAAGCTAAAATTCCCCTGGGTTGAAAGCATCTTCCACTCTGCATTTCCTTCCAAATCTAGAGGAGTTGCAATTTTAATTAAGAGAGGAATTCAGTTTATTCCCGACTTACATTTACATTTACGGCATTTAGCAGACGCTCTTATCCAGAGCGACTTCATTTCCTCTGATCCAGGAGGCAGATATTTGATTGTGCGTGGATCTTTGTTTGACACGAAAGTACTGTTGGTAAACATCTATGCCCCTAATTTTGACAACCCCAAATTTATGCAGAATCTTTTTTGTTCAATTCCCTCATTAAACACTCACCTTTTAATTATGGGTGGAGATATTAATTGTACTATAGATCCAGCTTTGGATCATTCAAGTCCATGTACTCTTACTCCATCATTAATGTCCAAGGTAATTTCTGAATTTATAACTGAAAATTCTTCCCCCCCTATTTGGCGATTCAATTCACTATTACTGTCAAACAATGAATTCAATACATTTATTTCTGCTTCAATGGATGATTTTATTGCCAATAATAAAAATGACTCTGTCTCTCCTTCTATTGTATGGGAATCTCTTAAGGCTTATTTGCGCGGTCAAATCATTTCGTACACTTCATATTTAAATAAGTTACAGAAGGCCAGTGTACAGAAGCTATTGAGTAAAATTGCTGAGCTTGATAGGCTTATTGTAATTAAATCAACACCAGTTTTACTTAAACAGCGCCTCGAGCTGCTGACTAAATTTGACCTTTTCACAACATCCAAAGTAGAAAAACAACTATTACAAGCTCGTAGCATATACTATGAATATAGCGACAAGCCCTCTAGACTTCTAGCTCATCAGTTGAAGAGACAGGCAGCATCCCGATTAATACCACAAATATTGGATTCAAGGGGAGAACAGAGTTCGGACTCTTCTGTTATTAATGCTACTTTTAAATCTTTTTACTATAACCTTTACACATTCAATTTCCCATCTGATGATACTGAAATGTATTCATTTTTTGAGGGTCTTTCGTTCCCTACGGTGGATCCAAGTGTTGCAGAAGATCTGGATTTGCCTTTAACTTTGGAAGAGATTACTCACTCAATTAGAGTTATGTTAACCAATAAAGCTCCTGGTCCTGATGGATTTTCAATTGAATTCTACAAAAAATTTCAAGATAAGCTTGCCCCACTTCTCCTGGAAGTATATGAAGAATCTCTCAATTCAAATTCTTTACCTCCCTCTATGACCCAAGCACATATCTCTCTGCTGTTAAAAAAGGACAAAGATCCTAATCTCTGTGCTTCATACAGGCCTCTCTCTTTGTTAAATGTAGATGTAAAGATTTTGGCCAAAGCTTTGGCTCTGCGCTTGGAGAGTGTTCTTCCCAAAATCATCTCCCACGATCAGAATGGTTTCATCAAGAGACGACAGCTTTTTTAAAATATTCGTACACTTTTAAATACCATCTACACTGGACATTCAACCTCTGCTCCTGAGGTTGTTATTTCTTTAGACGCCGAAAAAGCCTTTGACAGAGTTAAGTGGCATTTTTTTTTTCTGTTTTACGGAGATTTGGATTCGGAGACAACTTTATGTCCTGGATAAGACTGTTATACTCCTCTCCCCAGGCCAGTGTCCACACCAATAATATGTTCTCAGATTATTTTGCTTTATCACGCGGGACGAGACAAGGCTGTCCCTTGTCTTCATTATTGTTTGCCCTCTCCATTGAGCCTTTGTCTATGGCAATTAAATCCCTTAAAACCTTTAAGGGTATGTTTCGTTCCGGTATAGAATTGAAGTTGTCATTATATGCAGATGATTTGCTGCTATATGTAACTGATCCTATTAGTAGTCTTCCTTCCATTTTGGCACTTTTGAAGAAATTTGGCTCATTTTCGGGGTATAGGCTCAATTTTCAAAAGAGTGAATGCTATCCAGTGAACTCATTGGCTCTGTCACTAAATCAATCAGCATTGCCCTTTAAATTCGTTCCATCTGGCTTTAGATATCTCAGGATTTTAATAACTCGTACATTGCAACTTCTCTCCTTTGTTTAGCAAACTTAAATCAGATTTGGTGAGATGGAGGTCTCTTCCCCTTTCACTTGTTGGTAGGATAAATGTAATAAAGATAAATGTTTTGCCTAGATTTCTTTTTTTGTTTCAAACAATTCCCTTGTATTTACCTAAAAAGTTTTTTAAATCACTAGACCAACTCATTTCCACATTTATATGGGATGGGAAAGTACCCAGAGTGAAGAAGATTCTGTTACAAAGGTTCAGATTTGATGGTGGGCTTGCTCTTCCAAATTTTTTATACTATTATTGGTCAGCTCATATTCACAAGATGCTTTACTGGCTCCACTCTCCTGAACTGCTGTGGTGTAGATTGGAGAATCTCTCTTGTTTTCCTTCCTCAGGACTTGCTTTACTATCTTCCCCGATTCCAGTTAAATGTAAAAGATTTACAAATAACCCACTAGTTCTTACTTCCATTCGCATCTGGTCTCAATTTAGGTCCCATTTTAAATTTACATTAGGCTCCACAAGGATGCCCATTCTAAATAATCATTTATTTCCTCCCGGTCTAAATGACACAGCTTTTAAACTATGGCATGATGGAGGGATTAAAGCCTTTATTGATCTTTATAAGGAAGGTACCTTCTGTAGCTTTACCCAATTGTCTGCAACCTTTAATTTACCTTCCTCGCATCTATTTCGTTATTTTCAAGTTAGGCACTGTTTGTCTTCACTGTTTTCAAATTCTACTCATATGCCACTTGGTCAGACATGGGAAGATCTGTTTGATTTAGATCCCTTTCAAAGCTCACTTATATCGAAGATATATTCATACCTCATGGATATAAACGTACATTCCCTTACTCAAACAAACATGGGAGACCGAACTGGGCTTCCATCTATCTGAGCAATCTTGGGAAAAGGCAATTAATAGTGTACGTTTTGTCGCACCTTGTGCCAGATTTCAACTTATTCAGTTTAAACTACTGCATAGAATTCATCGTTCTAAGTCTCAATTGTCTAAATTCTATCCTGGGGCAGTTACTGACAAATGTGAGAGGTGTTCCTCTTCTCCATGTCATCTAACCCATATGTTTTTTTCGTGCCCCAGTATTTATAAATTTTGGTCAGATTACTCTAAAATAATGTCTGAAGTTATTGGTGTCCACTCATAGCAATATTTGGTCTTTCCTCAGGATTGCCAATTTCAAAGGCTCAGTCGGATGTTATAGGTTTTTCGTCATTGATAGCCAGACGCTGTATTCTTTTGCTATGGAGGTCCTCTAAACCTCCCTCGATTTCAATGTGGCTCCGTGACATGACTCATTTCCTTAAATTGGAGAAAGTTAGATTTACTCTGAGGGGACATACTTCAAAATTTTACGATAAGTGGAATCCCTTCTTGTCGTATTTTGACTCACTTAAATCTTTGCCATCAGAATAATTTTCCCTCCACGACCCCCCTTTTTTATCATTATTATTATTATTATTTTCTTTATTTTATTATTATTATTATTATTATTATTTTGTATTTATTTATTTATTTTTATTTTCCATTTTACTCCCTCTCTCTTTTACGTTTTTGTCCTGCTGTGTGGGTATGTTTGTGTATGTGTGCGTGTTTGTGTGAGTAAGTGATTTGGGGTTATGTTCAAAACAAAGAAAAACTGAGGTTGTTTCTATTCAGTGACATTCGAATTGTGTCTTATGACATAATGCTGGTATGTAATTTCTTGTGTGAGACTCCTCAATAAAAAAAAAATAATAAAAAAGCCTGAATGATGTTATTATCACTGACTTTAGTTGAATATGGTTTGTGGTCAGTGATACTGCTGGGAGCGGAGGAACGGGAACGGACCAAACCAGAGAGGAGACACGGACACACTGAGAGACTGAACATCACAGAGAAAAGCTGACTTCAAAGTTTAGTGAACATCAGCGAAGCTGAAGTTCAGTTCAGAATGAAGGTCCTCCTCATCTTCACCCTCTACCTGATCTCAGGTCAGTTATTCTACTTCAGATTATAAACTTTATATATTTACATTTCAGGAACAGAAGACTCAGATTTGGTGTTACTGATAAAAGATGCTGTTCTGCAGTTATTTTGATGCTAAACTGTAGAATTTAGAGATGTGATGTGATGTGACTGGCTATCCAGTGACTGTTGGAGAAGGGTCAGTCAGTTATAACTCCCTCTACACAGAGATTCAACTACAGGTTACTGGTGAGATTAACCTCTCCTTCTGTTCATGTTTATATTGTTTATTATTAGATATAAAACACTGAGTGTGAGAAAGAGAAGATATACTCATCATCACTAAACCACAGACAACACAGGAAGTTACAGAGTCTGAGTTTAGACTTGAGCTTCTCCTCCTGGTTTTGGTCAACAAGGAGAGAGAGAGAGAGAGAGAGAGAGAGAGATTTTCAGTATATCAGATTCTGAGCTTTAAACCCTAAACGTGTCCTTCAAGATGTGATAGTTTAAGTCTATTATGTTTCTAATGTATTAATCTACTCCAGCAAAACCAACTGTGAAACCAACCACACCACCCTACAGGACCACAGCATCCTACAGCACCACACCATCCTACAGGATCACAGCATCCTACAGCACCACACCATCCTACAGGACCACAGCATCCTACAGGACCACACCATCCTACAGGACCACAGCATCCTACAGCACCACACCATCCTACAGGACCACACCATCCTACAGCACCACACCATCCTACAGGACCACAGCATCCTACAGCACCACACCATCCTACAGGACCACAGCATCCTACAGGACCACAGCATCCTACAGGACCACACCATCCTACAGGACCACAGCATCCTACAGGACCACACCATCCTACAGGACCACAGCATCCTACAGGACCACAGCATCCTACAGCACCACACCATCCTACAGGACCACACCATCCTACAGCACCACAGCATCCTACAGGACCACACCATCCTACAGCACCACACCATCCTACAGGACCACAGCATCCTACAGGACCACAGCATCCTACAGGAACACAGCATCCTACAGCACCACACCGTCCTATAGGACCACACCATCCTACAGGACCACACCATCCTACAGCACCACAGCATCCTACAGGACCACACCATCCTACAGCACCACACCATCCTACAGGACCACAGCATCCTACAGGACCACAGCATCCTACAGCACCACACCATCCTACAACACCACACCATCCTACAGGACCACACCATCCTACACCACCACACCATCCTACACCACCACAGCATCAGCACCAGTCCCATCTGATGAAGAACATTCCAGTAAGACCTCACAACACCCCTTTAAATGTGTTCAGACTGGAGTTCAGTGGTTTGAGACACAACACCAGGAACTGGAGCAGATATAGAACTGGAGGGAACTGGTTGTGGTCACGTGATGATAATCTGTTGTTTCTGTTCTTCATCTCCAGGTTCCTCTGTAATCATCATCATCACTGTATGTGTCTGTGTGGCTCTGCTGCTGATTGGAGGATCAACACTGATCTTCTACAAACTGAGATACAAGAGAACACAAGGTACAGTTAAACTCCTGGTAGCTCTGAAGCTGTCTGAGAGAGTTTGTTACTCTGAGGTAGAAACTGAGTGTAATCTGTTCTGTACAGTTACAGGCTCCACTCCTGCATCCAGAATGGAGGTTAAGGGTCCGACTTACACCACTGTTAGCTTTACATTTTACATTTACACTGAAGACTACACACTGGAACTACACACTGAAGTATGGTGTCACATTAATGTCAAAACTCGAGTGCACAAAAATGCGTGGTGAAAGATTTAAAGCTTAAAGATTTAAAGCTTAACATTTGGGGCACGTAAATGTTTTACTCGTGAACGTAAATTTGAAACTCGCGAGCACAAAAAGAGGAACAGCACACGCAATTTTCATAAACACGCTGTTTTCTTCCTCATTTTTTTTCTCTCGCGTTTTGATACTTTCCCTTGCGCAAAGTGCAGTACTGTCGACTGCCGAGGGGGCAGTTTGGACAGTTGGGGGTGGCACATGGGCCGAATAGGTTGAAGCTACACTGAAGTAAGGAAGGTAAGGGATCGTCTATAGGTGCGGTACACAAACATACAACCTAATGATTTATACGTATGACATACACATACAAATCGCTTGTAGTGAGTAACTTCATATCTCTTCATCATATGGCTGTCATAACAGTTGTAATTTAATACTTTTATAACTAAAATTCAACCACGTCTTATCCAAAATTAAAGGTTGCAGTATATTTAGTCTCTGTTAAACAACACAAGCAATTTGAGGTCTGTAGATCATATGTATGTAATTATAATAATGATTATAATATAATAGCAATTCATTATTTTTAATAAATAACTAAATATCAACCAAAGCATATCATAGCAAAATAAAGATTGTAGTATGTTTGTAAGAAGTGTTTTAATAACCTACACATGGTTTTATTTTACAGCAGGCTCATGTGTGTCTCAGTAAAGTTTTAGGAGGTTTTGGTTTAGTCTGTATGTCTGCATTGTTTACTACAGCTCTGTAAAAGTAGTAGATTTTAACATAATCTGTGTTTTTCAACTTCAAGTATCAAATAACACATACAGATTCCTCATTTCTCTGAATGTTGTACGTTATTGAACAGTACCACACTTTACAGACGGTCCCTCACCAGCTTCAGCGTTGCTTCTACCTATTTAGATAGAAACTACTGGGAGAAATAGAAAGATGGGGAGCTGTGGGGAGATGTGATCGTAGTTTGGTTTCTGGTTCACCACCACTTACAAAATGTCATTCAGAGATTTTAGGAGACTGTTTGTTAGATTGTTTGTTTGACTGTTAGTTTGTTTGTTTGATTGTGAGCTACAGCAGCGGCCAAATGCAAATATCCGCTGAATATATGAGCCTAACTGAGCGAGCTGCAGCGGTGAAAAGCGACATAAACCAGAGTTTTATCTAGCTATCTCTCTCTCCTGTCGGCTCCTCTGCGTCCACCATCTGTTGTAGTATGAGAGGTTGTTCATAGTGAGCAGTCAGTCACGAAACCATGTGGCATCAGCCAATAGCGTTCTATCCATGACCTGCCCCCAAACTGTCAAAAACACCCCCTCTGAAAACTTGAGCGCAAAAATTTCTCTCGCACGCAGAGATCAGCTGACGGTATTGCACTTAGCGTGCAAGGAAAAAATCAAATCGCGCAAGAAAAAAAGTATTAAAGGAGGAAAAGACAGTTTGAGAGTATGTTTATGAAAATCGTGCATGCGGTTTCTCTTTCTGTGCTGACGAGAGAAACATTTACTTGCGCAAAATTTTAAAACGTGCAGCTTTATATCTTTCACCTCATGTTTTTGCACACTCGAGTTTTGACATTAATGTGACGCCACACTGAAAACTACACACTTTTGAAATATTTATTTGGAAAACACCAAAAACAACTAATAACATTTGTTTTGCATACATACACACACATACACACACACACACACACACACTAACATACACACACACACACACACATACTAACATACACACACACACACACACACACACTAACATACACACACACACACACACACTAACATACACACACACACACATACTAACATACACACACACTAACATACACACACACACACACACACTAACATACACACACACATACTAACACACACACACACTAACATACACACATACATACTAACATACACATACAAACACACACTAACATACACACACACACTAACATACACACACACACACACATACTAACATACACACACACTAACATACACACACACATACTAACATACACACACATACACACACACACTAATATACACACACATATACTAACATACACACACACACACACTAACATACACACACACATACTAACATACACACACACACACACACACTAACATACACACACACACACACACTAACATACACACACACACATACACACACATACACACACTAACATACACACACACACACATACTAACATACACACACACTAACATACACACACATACTAACATACACACACATACACACACACATACTAACATACACACACACACACACACTAACATACACACACACACATACTAACATACACACACACACACACACTAACATACACACACACACACTAACATACACACACACACACAGACTAACATACACACACACACTAACATACACACACACACACACACTAACATACACACACACATACTAACACACACATACACACACACTAACATACACAAACATACACACATACTAACACACACATATACACACACACACACACACACTAATATACACACACACACACATACTAACACACACACACACTAACATACACACACACACACACTAACACACATACACACACACACACACACTAACATACACACATACTAACATACACACACACACTAACATACACACACTCATACTAACATACACACACACTAACACACACACACACTAACATACACACACACACACTAACATACACACACACACACACACACTAACATACACACACACATACTAACACACACACACACACTAACATACACACATACTAACATACACACACACACTAACATACACACACTCATACTAACATACACACACACACACACACACACTAACATAAACACACACACACTAACATACACACACACACACACTAACATACACACACACACATAAACACACTAACATACACACACACACATACTAACATACACACACACTAACATACACACACACATACTAACATACACACACATACACACACACACTAATATACACACACACATACTAACATACACACACACACACACTAACATACACACACACACATACTAACATACACACACTAACATACACACACACACATACTAACATACACACACTAACATACACACACTAACATACACACACACACATACTAACATACACACACATACACACACACACACTAATATACACACACACATACTAACATACACACACACACACACTAACATACACACACACACATACTAACATACACACACACACACACACACTAACATACACACACACACACTAACATACACACACACACACATACTAACATACACACACACACTAACATACACACACACACACACACACTAACATACACACACACACACACACACACTAACATACACACACACACACTAACATACACACACACACACACTAACATACACACACACACATAAACACACTAACATACACACACACACATACTAACATACACACACACTAACATACACACACACATACTAACATACACACACATACACACACACACTAATATACACACACACATACTAATATACACACACACATACTAACATACACACACACACACTAACATACACAAACATACACACACATACTAACACACACATACACACACACTAACATACACAAACATACACACATACTAACACACACATATACACACACACACACACACTAATATACACACACACACATACTAACACACACACACACTAACATACACACACACACACACTAACACACATACACACACACACACACTAACATACACACACACATACTAACATACATACACACATACACATACATACACACATAGAAATACACACACAGAGAGCTATTGTTTGGTTTCTGATCTGGGTTTTGATCATCTTCAGTTTAGAGAATAATCTACTGAAGCAGTTGTCTCTGGGATTGTAGCATATGTTCTCTAAAGAGAGGATTAAACACTGCTGTTGATTTCTAGGCTATACAGCTAGACTAACAATGTGCAGCTATAAAACCACCTAAAGTGAGCATACTTCAATATTTAGTAATGCTAATTGGTAAAAATGTTTGCAACTTTAAATACAGCTTCTTGTATTACCTCCTCACACACTGCTGAATGTCAGGGTTACAGCTCAGCCCTCTCTGGCAACTGATATATATAAATACACTACCATAACTTACTTACTGGCCTCTTATATTTTGTTAGCAGCTGTGCAGTTTTTTAAAAGTAAGCAGGGTTTGAGATGTACATTTAAAATCTTATCAAAAGTATTTCACAGGACCCCTAGACTGTTGTTATGGGAAAACTTGACAAAGATTGACATTTCAAGGGCACTCCATCATGTGTTCTCACTTGGAAGGGCATCTAGCGGAACTCGTCATATATTTATTTTCATAAAGACACATGGTTTTCCCATTCTGAGGACACATATAGATCACCACATCACATTTAATCCACTGGCATGGCAACCATTCAGAATCCCAACTCATTCTCACCCATGTAGATACAGTGCACTGCATCACATTTTACCCACCGGAGGGGCACTTCTCAAATAGAGGGGTACCTACACAGGCACTTCATCATGACCTTATACAGACCACCTTTATAACTGAGATTACTGCTATGGAGTAAATAGTAAAAGACACCCTCAAGTTTCTCAAACCTGGTATATTCCACAGTCTCCCTCTAGTGGAGAGTGTGTTAATTAAATAATTATTTTCTCTCTTTTTCAACAGAGTCTTCCTTCATCAGAAGACGATCAGGAACAAATGAAATAGTAAGTAAATGGGGTTAAAGTACATAAACAACTCAATAATTACAGAAGAACCTCTTTACTGGTAACAGAGCAGAAATCCCAGTTCTATCTTTATATAACAACTTTAAATCTACAAACTGAAACCCAATATTAGAATGGGTACCTTATAAATTATTATTAATAATAATATCTACATGGTATATTTCTGTATTTGCTTATTTATTTATATATTTGTTTGAATACAAGACTGATGGTGATTATGAAAATGATCCACCGGGAAACCAGAACAGGATCATGATGAGGCCAATCAACCAGAAAGTGAAACCCGACATCAATCAACCAGATACTGTCTATCATATCTTGGATCCCAGAAGCAGAGAACCTGATTCAGTCTACCAGAGTCTAAACCCAAACACCACCCAAAGAGATTCAGTCTACGATAGTCTAAACCCCAACACCATCCAATCAGATTCAGTCTACCAGAGTCTCAACCCCAACACCACCCAAACAGATTCAGTCTACCAGAGTCTGAACCCCAACACCCAAACATATGCAGTCTACCAGAGTTTGAAACCCAACACCATCCAAACAGATTTAGTCTACCAGAGTTTAAACCCCAACACCAACCAATCAGATTCAGTCTACTAGAGTCTGTACCCCAACACCAACTAATCAGATTCAATCTACCAGAGTCTAAAGCCCAACACCAACCAATCAGATTCAGTCTACCAGAGTCTAAACCCCAACACCAACCAATCAGATTTAGTCTACCAGAGTCTAAACCCCAACACCAACCAATCAGATTCAGTCTACCATAGTCTAAACCCCAACAGTAATCAATAAGATTTAGTTTATCAGAGTGTAAACACTGATTGACCTATGCATACCTCCTTCACATGTGTATGTTCGTACCAGTTGTTGCCACATTAGACAAACTTTACTACGCAATTACAAATTACAATTATTTTGTAAAAGTATGAATTCAGAAAAGTGTTTATGTATAAAGTCAGACTGTTACGATATTACATGGCTTTTAAACTGCGCTATGTAAGTGTTTTAAACTGCGCTATGTAAGTGTTTTAAACTGTGCTAAGTGTTTTAAACTGCACTATGTAAGTGTTTTAAACTGAGCTATGTAAGTGTTTTAAACTGCGCTATGTAAGTGTTTTAAACTGCACTATGTAAGTGTTTTAAACTGTGCTAAGTGTTTTAAACTGCGCTATGTAAGTGTTTTAAACTGAGCTATGTAAGTGTTTTAAACTGCGCTATGTAAGTGTTTTAAACTGAGCTATGTAAGTGTTTTAAACTGAGCTATGTAAGTGTTTTAAACTGCACTATGTAAGTGTTTTAAACTGAGCTATGTAAGTGTTTTAAACTGCGCTATGTAAGTGTTTTAAACTGAGCTATGTAAGTGTTTTAAACTGCGCTATGTAAATGTTTTAAACTGAGCTATGTAAGTGTTTTAAACTGAGCTATGTAAGTGTTTTAAACTGCACTATGTAAGAGTTTTAAACTGAGCTATGTAAGTGTTTTAAACTGAGCTATGTAATGGTTTTAAACTGAGCTATGTAAGTGTTTAAACTGCGCTATGTGTTTTAAACTGCGCTATGTAAGTGTTTTAAACTGAGCTATGTAAGTGTTTTAAACTGAGCTATGTAAGTGTTTTAAACTGAGCTCTGTAAGTGTTTTAAACTGAGCTATGTAAGTGTTTTAAACTGAGCTATGTAAGTGTTTTAAACTGCACATTTCAGAGAGGACACTTGTATCCCCGTTCCACAGGAATCTGTTTTTAAAAGATACAAACCAAAGACTAATGGTTTGATCACCTATCTTCTTTAATTTGTTTGGCGTTCTTTGTTCTCGTTTTCCTACCTTTCTTATCTCTGTATCTCTTAGCGCTCTTGAGCTGAGGCCTTGTCAGTTAACTTATCAGTTAACTTGCAATAACACTTCACATTTATTTGTGGTTTCTTAATCTGCACCCGAGCCTCCTGGCAGTAGTTTCCATCAGGAAGTCAAGTATAATGTGATCACAATCATAAGAATTGTTGACCAGTTACATCATTATTTCAATAACAAGGTTCTAATTAGTATTGGTCCTGGCAATGCCAGGAGCCCAACAGAGCTCCTAGTTTGGTAACATTATGACTCTAAAATCCAGCTAGTGAACACAAAGTTTTCAATGCTAATGATCACCGATATCAGGGAACAGCAGAGCTTCTGTTGCTGATACAGCTACTCTATAAAAGCAGAAATAAGTTTAAAACAGGTAAGTCTACAGGTAAGTTAGATCACAGTTTCAGTAAATGGTTGAAATAATAGAAATGAAAATAGTGAAAGATTAAATAACTTGTGGAGTTGAATTCTAGTTGAATTCTGCTTTACACTGTGAGGCCTGTGTATGACCTTCTGATACAGATCACCAACTGAGATTCCCGCTTTGTAGTAAATAGTAGAAGCCCTCCTGTTTCTCACAACTAGAAAATGCCACAGTCTCCCTCTAGTGGAGAGCTTATTAATTAAAATTTATGAAATGGATCCTCCTTCATTAGAAGACTATCAGAAACAAATTAAATAGTAAGTGAATGGGGTCCCTGAAGTTCGCTGAAGTTCTATAAGTTTTTGTACAACATTTTTAACGTTAGCAGACAGCAGAAATGGACAGTTCTCTCTTTGTCACAACTTTAAACCTACAACCTCAAATCCAGTTTTTTAAATTTAATATAAACATACGACTACAGAATGTAGCAGAAAGATTCTTTACAAATGCAGTGTATGTATCACAATCAATTCTATAATGCTCATAGTGACTTCATCTGATGTTTGGAACATCTGTTGGATGTTTGGAGAACAGACATGTTTACATCACACAAATCTTTAGATTTAACTTTATATAGCAGGTAGGATACTTAAGGTGTCTGTTATTCAACAGCTGGCTCTTTTGTTTTGGCTTTTTTTGCTCTGAGTAGACAGATGGTGATTGCAAAAACAATCCAACTGGAAACCAGAACAAGATCATGATGGGGCCAGTCTACCATAATGTGAATCCCAAAATCAGCCAACCAGGTTCAATCTATCAAATCCTGGATCCCAGGACCAGAGAACCCGATTCAGTTTACCACACCATTTCAGTTAAAACACCATTTCAAACCAATCAGAATAAATGTAGGAATACCAACAATAACCAATCAGATTCATTGTACCACAATGTAAAGTCCAAACCCAGCCAATGAGATTCAAGGAAGGAAACAGCAATTGTTCATAATTGGTTTACTAGAAATTACAACTAAACCAACCAATCGGATGTGTCAGTTATCAAATGGGTACTTGTCAAAGGTTTTTGACAAGTACCCATTTGATCTGATCCAAAGTCCTTATGGTGCTATCTTTCTAATTAATATTTACCCCAATAATCATATACACCTCATTTAATCCAGATTAGATTCTTCAGTTTTACAATTTCAGTTACTTTTCATGTAATCAATATGCATTAATTTATTAATGTAGCTTACACACCCCTCATCAGACGCTCCAGACCAGTTCAGAAGCAGGTGAAAACCTGGCCGGCAGGAGCCATCTCTGCCCTTCAGGACTGTTTTGAGTGCACTGCATGGGACGTGTTCAGGGAGGCTGCGACTGAAGGCGACTCTGTTAACTTGGAGGAGTACACAGCATCAGTCACTGGCTACATCAGCAAGTGTATTGATGATGTCACTGTCTCCAAGACCATCACCATATGCCCAAACCAGAAGCCGTGGATGACTCCTGAGGTGCGTGCGCTACTGAGGACCCGCGACTCGGCCTTCAGAGTGGGTGACAAGGCGGCCCTAAGGAGAGCAAGAGCCAAATTGTCACGAGCCATCCGAGAGGCAAAGCGCGCTCACGCCCAGAGGATCCACAACCACTTCCAGGACACGGGTGACACGCGGCGCATGTGGCAGGGCATCCAGGAAATCACACACTACAGGACAATGCCACCGTCCTGTGACAGTGATGCCTTCCTCCCCGATGCCCTTAACGACTTTTATGCACGGTTTGAGGCACAGAACAACACGTTGGTGAGCAAGATCACACCCAAGCCAGACGAGCAGGCGCTGTGCCTGACTGCAGTGGACGTGAGGAAAACTCTGCGCAGAGTCAACCCACGGAAAGCTGCAGGACCAGACAACATCCCTGGCAGAGTGCTCAGAGAGTGTGCAGACCAGTTGACAGATGTTCTCACGGACATCTTCAACGTCTCCCTGCGCAGCTCCACTGTCCCAACGTGCCTCAAGACCACCACCATCATCCCCGTGCCGAAGAAGTCCACGGTGTCCTGCCTCAATGACTACCGTCCCGTAGCTCTCACGCCCATCATCATGAAGTGCTTCGAGAGGCTAGTCATGAGGAACATCAAAACCCAACTGCCCTCTTCATTGGACCCCTTGCAATTTGCATATCGTCCCAACCGCTCCACGGACGATGCCATCACCACCACCCTTCACCTCTCCCTTACCCACCTGGAGAAGAAGGACACCTACGTCAGAATGCTGTTCATAGACTTCAGTTCAGCATTCAACACCATCATCCCGCAGAATCTCACCAGGAAGTTAAGCCTGCTGGGCCTCAACACCCCCCTGTGCAACTGGATCCTGGACTTCCTGACAGGGAGGCCCCAGTTAGTCCGGTTCGGGAACAGCAGCTCCAGCACCATCACCATGAACACTGGGGCACCCCAGGGCAGTGTACTGAGTCCTCTGTTGTTCACCCTGCTGACTCACGACTGTGTTGCGAAACACAGTTCTAACAGCATCATAAAGTTCGCCGATGATACAACTGTGCTGGGTCTCATCAGCAAAGGCGACGAGTCAGCATACAGGGAGGAGGTGCAGCAGCTGACAGACTGGTGTACAGTCAACAACCTTCACTGGAATGTAGAGAAGACCAAGGAAATGGTTGTTGACTTCAGGAAATCAAGACCGGACCACTCTCCGCTTAACATCAACGGCTCCTCTGTGGAGATCGTTAAGAGCACCAAGTTCCTTGGTGTCCACCTAGCGGAGAACCTCACCTGGTCCCTGAACACCAGCTCTACAGCCAAGAAAGCCCAGCAGCGTCTCTACTTCCTCCGGAAGCTGAGAAAGGCCCGTCTCCCTCCACCCATCCTCACCCTCTTCTATAGGGGAACCATAGAGAGCATCCTAAGCAGCTGCATCACTGCTTGGTTTGGGACCTGCACAGCCTCTGACCGCAAGTCCCTCCAACGCATTGTGAGGACAGCTGAGAGGATCATCGGAGTCTCTCTCCCCTCCGTCTTGGACATTTACACCACCCGCTGCATCCGCAAAGCAACCAGCATTGTGGATGACCCCACCCACCCTTCACACAGACTGTTCTCCCTCCTGCCATCAGGAAGAAGGTACCGCAGCGTCCGGTCCAACACGACCAGACTCTGCAACAGCTTCTTCCCCCAAGCCATCAGACTTCTCAACACAACTCAACGTCTGAACTGATATCTTTCTCCAACCATTTACCCCAGATAAAAAAAAGGGAAGCATTTTTTGCACAAGCATTGCACTAACAACTTTACTACCTCACTGGACTCTATTTATTACACATTGCACAATTTGCACACAACCAGCAATTATTTATTATTCTCTGTCTGTACTGTGTTGTGTTGTCTGTCTGTACTTGTTTGTTTGTGTTGCACTTGTGTCTGTATGCACTGTCTATGTTGCACCATGGTCCTGGAGGAACGTTGTTTCGTTTCACTGTGTACTCTGTATGTAGTTGAAATGACAATAAAAACCCACTTGACTTGACTTGACTTGACTTGACTAGATGTAATTTTTACTTGCAGGCATCTTCCTAGTCTTTAGAATTTAGAATGTTTGAAGTTTAGTAGAGTAGTTTCATGTGATCAATCATTAAATCAATATTATATGCTTATTCAGTTAATATTTTTAATTACATGAGCTTCGTTGGAAAGTGGTTCATTTTATATGTATTTTCTTGATTCTCTTACAATGGTCATACAGGTATTTAAGCTTGATGCTTAGGAGGGAACAACTGCTTAGGCCAGCAACTGTGACTTCAGTGACTATGAATGTATATTGATTGAAAATGTGCAATATGATGTTGATGTTATCCTGATATTCACCTTCACCTCTTTTTGAGTTAATTAAATTTTTAATTAATTTTTTTTCTTTTTTAAGCTCTATTATTTTCTGCATTGTTTTCAGCACTGCTTTTGTTTTAGGTGTTGATATACATAATCTTACTGTTCGTTCACAGACTTCAGTAGTTTCAGATCACTACCTAATTTCATATGAATTGAGTCTTAGTAAAAATGTATGTACATCACCCCGTTATTGCATGAAACGTTCGATAATGCCAAATACAGCCCAAGACTTTATTGAAACTCTTCCAGATTTATCAACTATAGCTTCTCCTTCAGACCCAACAGAGCTAGGCAGAGTAACAGACTGCGTAGAAAATAAGCTCCGATTAACTTTAGACAATGTTGCACCTATAAAAGCTAAAAGGACGCAACAGAAAAAGCTCGCTCCGTGTACAACAATGAAATACGCACCTTAAAACAGACAGTACGGAAATTACAGCGCAAATGGAGAGTGACCAAGCTGGAGGTATTTCACTCTGCTTGGAAAGACAGCCTTAGCAGTTACAGAAAGACACTTATAAAAACACGCTCAGCATACCTGTCCTCTCTTATTGAACACAACAAAAACAATCCTAGAGTTTTATTTAGCACCATCGCAAAACTTACCAAAAATCAGGCAGGAACGGAACCTCAGATACCCGCCAACTACAGCAGTAATGCTTTCATGGACTTTTTCAATAGCAAAATCGAGAATATTAGACAAAATGTTCAACTGACACCAGTAACCTATCCTTCATCCGGTTTGGCTGAGACAGCACAAAATGTGATTTTAGAAGAAAGACTAGAAACATGCTGTCCACTTCAGCAGTCAGAACTAGAAAAACTTATCTCTTCTTCAAATTCTGCTACATGCACACTTGATATGATTCCAACAAGCCTATTGAAACAAGTATTACCAGCTATTATTAAACCCATCTCAACTATCATCAACTCTTCTCTTAGTCTGGGTCATGTACCTAAGTCTTTTAAACTAGCTGTGATAAAACCCTTGATAAAGAAGCCAAATCTTGACCCCAGAGAACTGTCCAGTTATAGACCCATTTCCAATTTACCTTTTATCTCTAAGATTTTAGAAAAGGCTGTAGCTCGACAACTCTGTTCTCATCTACATAAGAACAACATATATGAAATATTCCAATCTGGTTTTAGGCCACACCACAGCACAGAGACAGCTTTAGTTAAGATAACAAATGATCTTCTTCTTGCCTCTGATCAGGGCCACGTATCTCTACTGGTGCTACTAGATCTAAGTGCAGCTTTTGACACTATAGATCACACTATTCTCTTGGACAGGCTAGAAAATATAGTTGGAATCACAGGAACAGCGTTATCCTGGTTCACATCTTACCTTAGTGATCGCTTTCAGTTTGTAAAGATAAATAATGTATCATCTAATTATACAAGAGTGAAATATGGAGTTCCACAAGGTTCTGTTTTAGGTCCTCTGTTATTTACACTATATATGCTACCATTAGGCTCAGTTATAAATAGACATGGAATTAGTTTCCACTGTTATGCCGATGATACACAACTGTACATATCAGACCAGATGATAAATCCAGATTAAATAAGATAGAAGATTGTGTAAGAGATATTAGACTTTGGTGCAGAACTTCCTCCTTTTGAACCCTGATAAAACGGAAGTTCTCCTCCTCGGCCCAAAGGCTGCTCGGACTAAATGTTCAGATTTAATGTTAAATCTTGCTGACTTCTCTGTAGTTCCTGGTTCAGTAGCCAAAAATCTTGGTGTAACAATTGACTCAGATCTGACATTTAATCAACACATAGGTAATATTACAAGAAAAGCGTTTCTTCACCTGCGAAACATTTCAAAGTTAAGAAATGCGTTATCTATGTCTGATGCTGAAAAGTTGATACATGCCTTTATAACCTCAAGTCTAGATTACTGTAATGCATTATTGTCAGGATGCTCCAGCAGGAACCTGAATAAACTCCAGTTAGTTCAGAACGCTGCAGCTAGAGTACTAACTAAAACCAGGAAATTCCATCACATCAGTCCAGTTTTATCAGCGCTACACTGGCTTCCTGTTAAATTCCGTATCGACTGTAAAATTCTATTACTGACGTATAAAGCCCTGCACGCTCTCACACCGGAGTACCTGCAAGATCTAATTTCCTATTATGAACCGCCACGTTCACTCAGATCACAGGATGCTGGTTTTCTAATAGTTCCAAAAATTCAGAAGACTACAATGGAGGGAAGAGCTTTTTCCTACAAAGCCCCCAAACTGTGGAATAATCTTCCAGTTAATGTTCGGGACTCTGACACAGTCTCAAGCTTTAAGTCCAGACTAAAAACATACTTGTTCAGTTTAGCTTTTGGTGACTGAGCTATGCCTCTCGTCCACTATATTATTCCAAACCAGAACTAACCTTGTTTTTCTTTTCTTTTTCTTTTCTTTTCTTTTCTTTTCTCCTTCTTTCTGAGGTAATAACAGCCCACCTGTTCTGCCGAATACTGTTGGAGGACTGACCATCAGTACCCCTTGTTACCTTATAACCTCTTCATCTATGTCATCTTTATGGATGTTAGTCATCTGCTGCACCTTGATTGCATCACTGTATCATCCAGATGTAGCACGTGTGCAGTTTCTCTTCCTTTTAGTTCGTTTTGTTTATAATCTGATCTGTCAGTCACCAGCTGCACTCTAAACACTCCATATCCCCTTATCCTCATATCCTCTGTACACCCCCTCGTTATCCCAACCGTGTTAGCGTGAGGGAGATCGGACGGGTGAATAACAAAAGCCAAGCTAGGTCTTCAGGGTGTCATGCTAAGTCTAGTGGCGCACTCCTCGTTTCACCCGTTAGTTCTTCTTCTCCTGTTTCTTGACCTACTTAGTTGCTGCGGGTATCTCTAAATTGATTAATTGACTTATTCCACACCCCTTCGTTCTCCTAACCGTGTTAGCGTGAGGGAGATCGGATGGGTGAATAACAAAGGCCAAGTTAGGTCTTGAGGGTGTCCTGCTCAGTCTAGTGGCGCACTCCTCGTTTCACCCGTTAGTTCTTCTTCTTTTGTTTATTGACTTAGAACGTGGAACTCTCTAAAGGTAGAGAAGCCTAAAGTACGGTAGTAACGCTTAACAAGCGCCGGCCTCTGTCTCTGTACTAACCCAAACCAGAACTAACTCTTTCTTTTCTCTTTCCGAGGAAAAAAACGCCCACCTGTCCCGCAGTCAGTATTCGACTGTAAAGGACTGACCACCAGGGCCCCCCGTCACTTGGCACCAACCAGTTCTCCTCTCCATTTGTGCCATTTGCTCCATCCTTGACTACATCACTGTATCATCCACCTGATGTAGCACCTGTACAGCTTCTGAAGCTTCTACCATCAGACTCAGCTTTAGTTTATAAACTGTAAATACTGTTCGACCTGAGGAGGATAGGTCTCCCCTTGTGAGTCTGGTTCCTCCCAAGGTTTCTTCTTCCAGTTGAGGGAGTTTTCCTTGCCACTGTTGCCTCTGGCTTGCTCACAGGGGGATAAACAGCTGTGATTTCATGTTTTTCATGTTTTTAAAATTCCTGTAAAGCTGCTTTGTGACAACATCGTTGTAAAAAGCGCTATACAAATAAACTTGACTTGACTTGACTTGACTTGACTAGATGATGCACTAACAGGAAGTTTGACCGGAAGCTGCAGTGCTTGGTGCTGAAATGCTGACTGTGGAGCTGATTTTAGCTCATGGAGATCTTCATGTTCTCGTATCTGTTTTTGCATTTTGCAGACTGACAGATCACTCTAAAAGTAAAGAAATGTTTCTTAATGTGGCAAGAGACATTACTCTGTGTGACTGTGTCCAAATGAATTACAACTTAAGATTTTACAGTTAAGTGTGGAATTTAACCTGTAGTAACACAGGCTGTGCACTAGATCTTGTCCTAACATTATATGGTTTAATTTACATGTATCTGAATATTAGAAATGTTTCTAAAGCTAGTCTAACTATGAAGTCTTGTTCACTCGAAAATCTCTAATACTGCCCCTTTAAAGTAATTTACAAAGACAGTGCTGGGTGACTGTATAGCTACACTGTAAAAAGTAATCTCTGAAATGTGAAAACGCAGATTTAATCACACTACCTATAAAATATTGTAATTTTTACAGTTATACTCACAGTACAGTAGTTGTAATCAGTAAGAGAACGGCTGTTGAAGACAGATAGCTGTCTTCACTTTAGCTGGACAAGACAGAAAAGGGCTAACAACCAAAGCACAGATGGGATTTATGGGGTGTTTTTTGTTATGAACCCATATCTTCATGTTTTGGTTGAAACGCTTTGTCTTTGCTGCCCATATGAAGTGAAATTAGCTAACCAGTCTAAGCTAGCTATATTCAACTTAGCTATAGCTGGTTATTGTCAGGGGTGTGGAGGACAGAATGGACGCTCGCGGAATAAAAGACTGGAACTGGCTTTATTTACAAAAGGACAAAACTGAAGGAAAAGTCAAAACCCAGGCAAAATCCAAACTTGATTGTCGAAATGGGAAGAAACAGGTCAAACACGAAAATAGGCAAACAAGACAGAAACGTTCAGAAATGCTCTTGAAGAAACAATTGCAAAACCTCACAAGGAGCAAAGACACATGTTGGTCTTAATATACACACATAGGTGATTACATTCAGGTGTTTTCAGTATTCTGCGGATGACGAACCATAGGCTGTGGGAGGACACGAGACCGTGACATCCTCCAGCGGGGGGTGGGGGTGGGGCGGTGGGGTGTTTGGGAAGCGAAGTCCGCAGGTCGAGCGGGCTCACCAGCTGAGACAGGCAACGTGACAGTTCTCTTAGTCAGCCCTTGTCTAACTGGGAAGCCTGATATTTAGATGAGGGTTCATTGCAAGAAATGCCATATCAAAGGTTAGCCCGCTAAAATTAGGGCCCACTGGCACCAAACCTTGTTTTTCTTCATTCGCTTAAGAATTGTAACCTTATCAACTGCAGTCATTTCATCAGCAAAACGTACTCTCATGTAGCTGCTACTGAGGATACAAAGCTGGGCCCTAGTGTGATAAAAATAACTAAAAAATATTTGTTGGAACTTATTACCAGGTTATTGTTTCTACTGTTAAAAAAATACATCTCAAAATTACTGTATTGTGATTTACAGAAAAAATATGTATACTGTAAAATTCATCCACCACTAAATTTTGAACACAATGCTTTGCAGTTCTACAGCTACATGCTGTGTACAGGTTCCACAGTAACATGTTTTATACAGGTTCCACAGTAACATGTTTTATACAGGTTCTAGAGTAAGCATTTGTTCATCATACAGTAATAATACAGTACCCCTACAGAATTATGTTACAGTGTAAAATAATATATTCATGGATATTATAATAACTCAATACTGGGTTAATAAAAAACACAGTACACGCTAAAATAGTCTAACCAGGCATCCCTACATAACAACTCTTATAATGAGTGAACCTTGATCAGTCCTCTAAATCAGTCCTCTATTAAGGTCACTCTGATTCTACCACCGGGCAGCTGGGTTTAAATTAAGGGGGCTGCGTTGGGGCTGTTATAGCTGAAATATTTGTTTAAATATTTTAATCTAGTCCTAGAAACTGAAATGTTGGACTTGCAGTCCATTTGAATAACGACAATAGGTAACAGTAATTTTAAAGTACATCTCTTTCTGTATGTCTGTTTATCTTTATTATAATGCTGAAGATGTTGAAAGACTTCCTCTATGTGTTAAAAAAAGGCCTAATTTGCATCATCACTGCCTCCTGTAAGTCTGAGTCATCAATTATTATAAAAAGACCAAAATCTTAGCAACAAACCTAACAAACAATACAAATAATAATAACCTTAATTAAAAACAACAACAACAAAAGTGATCATGTAGAAATATCTCACCACAAACCTTTATTATATTTTGTGTGTTTAATTTGGTATGTGGTCAGTGATACTGCTGGGAGAAGCTGGAAGTTGGAGGATATAAAAGTTACCAGAAAAACAGGAACCAACCAAACCAGCGAGAAGAGGAGACACGGACACACTGAGAGACTGAACATCACAGAGAAAAGCTGACTTCACTTCTAGAGAAGTAAAAAACACTGTCTGGAGTTTAGTGAACACCAGTGAAGCTGAAGTTCAGTTCAGGATGAAGATCCTCCTCATCTTCACCCTCTACCTGATCTCAGGTCAGTTATTCTACTTCAGATTATAAACTTTATATATTTACATTTTAGGAACAAAAGACTCAGATTTGGTGTTACTGATAAAAGATGCTGTTCTGCAGTTATTTTGATGCTAAACTGTAGAATTTAGAGAATTTGGTGGAATTTAATGAGATCAGAGAGAAGAGTAAGAACTTTCAATCTGATTGGCAGGTCCAGTGAGCTGCGTTGATGTGATTGGCTATCCAGGAGGTAGTGTCATGATCTACTGCAGTCATCAAGACAAGAAAGAGTTTAACAAGTATTTCTGTAAGGAGACAACAAAGGAGTGTATATATGCACAAACAACAAACACATGGAGTCATAAAGACAGATTCTCTATAAGTTACAATCCTGGATACCTTACAGTGGCCTACAGAAATCTGAGTTTACAGGATTCAGGATTATATCAGTGTGGAGAGTCTGGAGTGTGGAATCACACTGTGAACCTGACAGTAAAGAGAGGTGAGAAATACTGAGAAACACTTTATATTAACTTTAACTGATCATTAATAGCTGTGAACAAATCATTAATCAGAATGTGAAAATATACAAATGTTTATAAATGACAGATCATGTAGTTGTTGATGTGTATATTCACACTGATGAACATTTATAACAAACCCTTTCATTAATGAATAATGACTTATACATCAGTACATGTACACAAACCATCACAGTGAATTAGTCAGCAGAGTTGTCTGAGATTAATACACACATTACTTACATATGTAATTTGGACACGAGGAGAGAATATGAACAAGTACACTAAAATCAAGTACAAAGTACACTAAAATAAAGTACAAAGTACACTAAAATGAACAAACGTATTTTCACATTAACATTTCACATTTTCTGTATACAAAAAGTAATATTCTTGGCTTTATTAATTATTATTGCCTTTCTTCTAATGTAAGTGTTTTTCAACCATATTAAGTCTGATTGCCCAGATAAACTTCTCTGAAATACACAAATAGACGTCACTACATTCTTTTCTTTCTCTGCTTTTTCTGTGCAGCATAGCAGTTTAGATAGAAACTCCCATGAAGGTTTGAGTTCAGGAGGTGTCGGACGAGATCCTTGTATACTTGTAAATCATGAAAGTGTGTGTTGTATCATTCGCGTCATGTAGTGTGTGGATATTTTATGACTAACACTATTGAATTGTATGTGTTCAGTTGTACTCTCCATCCCTCTGTACTGTTCAAATGAAGATTAAATATCCATATGTTGTAAATATCTTTAAGGTTTTTAATAGGTGCCCGAGTTCTTTTACATTACTTTTCTTGTTACACACAAAAAAAGTAAACAATGACAACTTTTTTACAGAAGAGTTCCAGTATTTAACAATAGTATTTCTCAACATTAAAAATAAAATTCATCTCTTCATAATGTCTTCATGAGTCATTATAGTTTATTTATATAGTTTAGTTATTATAATGTGAATGACTTGACCTGAGACTTGCTTGGCTTATAGCAGGGACTTGACTTGCTTGAATTTTTCCACAGTGACTTGGGACTTGCTCGAGACTTAAAGGTTAAGACTTTAGACTTTAGACTTGCATATAAACTGCACATGTGTGACTTACTCCCAACTCTGGTTTTTAGAAACAGGGTTTATATCAACTTGATAAAGAATAAAGCAGCATTCCCTAACTCCCAGACAGAAACTGCAATAAAAGTTTATATCACTAATAGAAAGTTACAGCTTTTTATTAACATAAATTAATTTAATCGAGGCACACAGTAATTGTGTTCATGTAGCATATTATGTTGATGCGGAGCCCATGTACACATTTAAATCTGATTTATAAAAGAACAGTTATTATAAAGTGTTAATGTTTATTTATTTTATATGATTAACAGATCCATGTTGTTTGGGACCAAAGACTGTAACTGGTTATCTGGGAAAGCCTCTCACCATCAGCTGTTCATATCCAGAGGAGTTTATGATAAAATACAAGACCTTCTACAAACTTCAATACAGTCCAAATTTTTCTCCACTCTTCCATTCTCAGAGTGGCAGATTCTCCATCTCTGATAATACAGGATCTAATGTTCTCAGTGTGAGAATCAGTGATGTGAGAGAAAAAGATGGAGGAGTTTATTACTGTGGATTTTGGGACGGAGGACAGTCAGTCAATTACAACTCCCTCTACACAGAGATTGAGCTACAGGTTACTGGTGAGATACATTAACTTCTCCTTCTGTTCATGTTTACATTGTTTATTATTAGATATAAAACACTGAGCGTGAGAAAGAGAAGATATACTCATCATCACTAAACCACAGACAACACAGGAAGTTACAGAGTCTGAGTTTAGACTTGAGCTTCTCCTCCTGGTTTTGATCAAATGTCTCAACATGACCGCAGTATTTACTCACTGTCAGGCTTGATCTAGGAAGGATCAGATGAGCGTGGAGTATGGAAAAAATACAGTTTAATGATAAAACAAGGGCATGAGAGAAAGTGAAAGTCGAAAACCAGGCAGGGGTCAAAACTGGCAGAAGGCAAACAGGGACAAAAGGGCAAGGCAAAAACAGAGTGATGAAGAGCAAGCGAGAGATCAAGAAACGGAAAGGCACAGAACACTTACATA
Organism: Megaleporinus macrocephalus; assembly: GCA_021613375.1. Classification (NCBI taxonomy): domain Eukaryota; kingdom Metazoa; phylum Chordata; class Actinopteri; order Characiformes; family Anostomidae; genus Megaleporinus; species Megaleporinus macrocephalus. The sequence continues at coordinate 35,995,857 of CM038722.1, read as the reverse complement.
AAGAGCTAGGCAAAACTCAAGGTCGAAAAAAGACAGATCAAAAGTGTAAAAACCGGAAATACACAATAATCAGAAATGTATACTTCAGAAAACTCTTTGGCGATAATCAGCACCGATAAGGAACTGCAGGCAATAAATAATCAGTTTGACAGCTGGCGGCGGGTGTAGTCAGCTCTCTGCTGCTCAGCTGTCATGTGATTCTGAGGTGCCTGCTGGGAGTTGTAGTTCGAAGACGCATCGAAGTTGGCAGAGACGGAGGGAGGTGTGACACTCACATATGATGAAAGATGGACAGAGTGTAAAGATCAGTCAGAACAATGAGAGAGAAAGATTGATTATATATAAATCCACAGTGTGTGTGTGTGCGCTCTTTATGTCAAAGTATTTTTATTTGTTCTGTTTTTTATTGTATATTTTTAAATCTACTCCAGCTAAAACAAGACAGACTGAGAAACCAACCACACCATCCTACAGCAGCACAGCATCAGTACCAATATCAGTCCCATCTGATGAAGAACATTCCAGTAAGAACTCATAACTCCAGGAACTGGAGCAGATATAGAACTGAAGGCAACTGGTTGTGGTCATGTGATGATGGTCTGTTGTTTCTGTTCTTCATCTCCAGGTTCCTCAGTAATCATCATCATCACTGTATGTGTCTGTGTGGCTCTGCTGCTGATTGGAGGATCAACACTGATCTTCTACAAACTGAGATACAAGAAAACACAAGGTACAGTTCAACTCCTGGTAGCTCTGAAGCTGTCTGAGAGAGTTTGTTACTCTGAGGTAGAAACTGAGTGTAATCTGTTCTGTACAGTTACAGGCTCCACTCCTGCATCCAGAATGAAGATTAAAGACCAAGGCCCTACTTTCGCCACTGTTAGCTTCCAGAAGAATCCAGATTCTCCCACTGATGCTGCAGTTACCATCAGTAAGGAGGAACCTGCTACTGAATAAGCCTCCATCAAACACCACACCTGACTGGAAGAACTTTAACTAGTAACTGTAAATCATTCACATACTGTTAATGATACACACACCAGATTCAAATCAACAACTCACAGGTACAAATTTCAAACTAGTCTGAGATTAAAGATCAATCATCTTTTAATCTGTGTTGTTCTGCAGTGGTGCCTCTAGAACTTTTCATAGAGGCGGCCAAATGGGACCACTGAAAATCTTGGGCTGGAAAACCAAAACCAAAATCTATAGCTTAATATCAGGAATTCTATTACACTGTTATATTATATGGGCTAATTAAAAACTAAATCAATATAAGAGTGAAGGAATTTCACACTGATATATTTTGGGTTCTTATTTTACAGTTATTGTTAATAATCATTTGATGTTTATTATTGCTGAATATCTATTTTAGTGCATTTTCTTCATAATAGTATAAAACCAGTATATCAAAAGTGTGACATCCAATCCAGTTCCTTCTCAAATTCACATGAAACACTGACTGAATTGTTTTCCCATTTGACATCAACAACTCTTCCTATTCTTTATCTAATTAGATCATCTGCCCCTTGTTTTAAGAGATTACAATGCAAAACAGTACAATAGAGTTTATAGAGAAAACTTGTCTCTGGAACACTTTACTGTCAGCTTTAGTTTAGTTCAGGGTTTTAAAATGTATACATCCATAGAGAAAGAAAATAAATTAAATTACTGGAGATTTAACAGAATAAACAACAGAACAGAACATGAGCTGCTTGTCGAGGTATAACAAAACTCTAACACCTCTTAATTACCAAATTAAAACATAAAGAAACCGCAGAAATAAACCAGACAGTAGTGACCAGGTGGTAGAAAAAGATGAGTAGTGCTGTTTAAGTGCAGTAGCCTAAAAAAATAAAACATATAAATTTGAAGGGAGGGAGAGTAAAGTTAATTCTGACTCTGGGTCATCACAGTGAACAGTGTTAAATACAAAATAGTTTAAATTTCTATCAAACTACAGCACCACAGATGATTTCCCTTGGATTTTTCTTGGAGCAGCTTAACCCCTGAAATGCTGAGTGTGAAGTAGCAGTTAATGCTACTTGAATCTGGACTACAGACCTACCTTCCTCTTTTGGAATCAAGTCCCAGAAGCTACATTCACTGAGAAGAAATCAGCAGCAAACACTGAAACTCTAGAAAGTTAAAAGAAAAAGATTTAGAAAGGTGTAAATCTTTACTTTGCCGCTAACTGCGTTTTGCTTTATTAAACTGAGGAATATTAGATTTTCACCCATTTCACTTTCCATTGTTTCAGTGCTGTGTGAATGTGCTGCCTGTGACCAGAGAGAGTCAGTTGTGGCCGAAGGTTAGCGATCTGGTCTTGTGACCGGAAGGTTGCTGGTTCGATTCCCTGAACTGACAGAACACGACTGAAGTGCTCTTGAACAAAACACCAAATCCAAAACTGCTCCCTGGTACTGTGGATAGGGCTGCCCACCACTTAGAGGAAGTGTGCTCACTGCCCCCTAGTGTGTGTGTGTATAAGGGTGTTTCACAGCACGGATGGCTTAAATATGGAGGTCAAATATTTCTAAATTCTATTCTATTCTGATTTATCGGGGGAACTGAAATGGATGTATGTTTTCTATATGTATCCTCAGACTGCTAGTGCTGGAATAGTAGACTAACTTTAGCTCACATACAGCTTTAACTTGAGGTTGAACAGATTTGCTGTCCACTGACCTGAAGTATTTTCATACGGGGCTTTTTAGATTACTGATCTCTCGGCAGCTGAGTTGGGTTGTGATCTCTCTGCCATCATTACCACATGTTTTTTTTTTTTTAATTATTCACTTATTTCAGCTTAACCTACATGTCATTTTCAATCACTATAGTGATGTTGTGATTCATGTCAGTAATGCAATGTATACGGTTGTGGTGTGACTGTGGCTGAGTCACTACTGTTCTGATTCAGTTGTACACTGGTTCTTTATTGTTGCTGTTTTTATGTACTTTTGTAATTTTCTAGAACAGCTTGCGTTTCTAACATGTACTGTTTAAGCAATATTTAAAATAAATGTCATGTATGCTGACAACTGATACCTCAGCCTCTGATTTTTATTTTGATAAAATCTTATAGCCCAAACTCAGCAAGTACTGCAGTAAGGCTATAGAATGCTGAATAATCAATGAATAATAAATAATAAAAATAAACCAAAAATGACAATAGTTGCATTTACAAGAACAATCTGTTAATTATAGCTATACTATATTAGCATACATTTACATAACTCTAAAACTCAATTTGCCCTGGATCTCACTGTCCTCATAATATGGACAACAGTATGTGGGCACTCATCCAAATCATTGGGTTTGGATGTTTCAGGTCCTACACATTGTTAATCGGGGTACAAAATCAAGCCCATAGTCGGCAGTCATAGAGAAACACTGGCAGTAGACCCAGTCTTATTGAAAAGCTCATTGACTGGTACTAGAGAGTATTTCATCCACTGACTTGTTGTGAATCTTGAAAATGCCCTTTGCACATTGCCATATAGACTAATCTCCCAAAGAGCTACTGTAGGCCTCTGACTGCCTAATTGAACACAATAGAGAATTACAAAGATCTGGTGTAGAGAAAACTATTTTATAAGCTCATATGTTCCTGAACTGCCATCTCTACTGGACATTTAATGGAATAACTTCACATCACATGTGATACAAACAGCAGAAATGTACCCTTCGCTGCATTAAAATCATGTTTTGACATGTACATTAGCACAAAGACTATACACAAAACCAAATTCAACTATTGTCCAAAAGTCCATGACCAACAAGCCAAAACCCTTAGACTTGCCACCTCACCTGTCCACAAAACATTTTTGCAAGGCCTGTAGTGAGTGGCTAACTGTCTAATTAATGATCACAAAGATCTAAGAGAAAAGACTATTTCATGATGTTCACGTTTGTTCCTATGGTGCCATCTACTGGCCATTTTAAGTAATAGTGTTCCCGAGATGTAATGCACAAACCATGAAATCCCCTTTCTCTACACCAAAACCATGTTTTCACATGCACATTAACAGAAATACTATATTAACTACACCACATAAATTTATTTTTGTTACATCAAATATCTTATCAACCAAAATCACTGAAAGGCCCTGCATTTACATTCTCTCACATTAAATAAACCTTTTCATGTTTCCTGTTATACCTTGAAAGTGTTCTGCTTGCCTGTTCATACAAGCTGCTTCACGCCTCGGTCAGACCTACAGAGAAAAAGATATCCTCTTTTCAATCTTGCAAGTTCACAGCCAATCAGGCGCCGGAATTCTAATATATGCAAATGGTAGAGGAATTAATGGGGGCAAATGGGGGAAATGTTGAGGTTAAGCACATCATTTACAGCAGACTTACAGTTTCTCACACCAAGTTAAGACCACAGTCTCCCTCTAGTGGAGAATAAATTAATAACACATTTGAACAACTGATGTTTTCTCTCTTTATACAGACAATCAGGAACAAATGTAATAGTGAGTGAGTGGGTGACGTACAAAAACAGGTAAATAATTATAAAAACATTTTTACTAAGAGAAGAAAGAAATGAACAGTCGTGTCTATTTCACAACTTTAAACCTACAATATCAAATCCAGTATGTTCTGGAGAATGTAAAAGTCGTGTGTAGTATAGAGATAAATTACAATAACAGAATAAATCACATGTTGACATTATCTGATCTCTGATCCACAAAACAGACATGTTTCAACCACACACACTCTTTGAAGTGAAAGATCAAACAGTTGGAGAGATGACAGTGTTTTTGGACTAGAACTTTAGATGATGTGCTTGCTCGCTGTAATAAGTGCTGAAGTCTGACAGGATTACAGTACCTGGTACTGAACTGCTGTGAGTGTGAAGCAGATTTTAACTGATGAAGAACTTCATGTGTTCTTTTCTGTTTTTGTTAAGGTGGATTTGTCTTTGTGGGTCTGCAGGCTGTCTGATCACTCCAATAGAAAAGATCCTTCATGTGATAAGAGATGTTATGAAGTACATATTAAACCACTTTCAATAAGATTTAATTCTTTTTTCATCAGTCCAATCTAAGTGAATAGTAGAATCTGTATATATATATATATATGAATGTATACATATAAATTTTATACACAAATTTCAGTATTTGGTAGTGTGTCCCCCCCCTTTTGCTTTGAGGGCAATGTGCACTCAAGCTACACAGACATTAAGATATCTGTTTATTTCTAGTTTTATATAAAAATCAAGCTTATCAATGTGTCTATGCTTTTGGACTCCACTGGATATTTCCTGTCTCATCTTCTTTCCACTGGACCTCCATTCATTAAGGAGACACAGGAGTAGACTTTGAAGATTACAGTCCTTTTTCTTCCACAGGAATCTTCTGTGAGTGCAGACGGTACCTTCAACTCAGGTGGTAGTTGGAGGGATGACTGACTGAGTGAGGGTAGAAAACTGAGTTCTGGGTGGATTCTGTCTGTAGCTGGAAGCCCGGACCCCCTTGTAGGACAGTGGTAGGACTGCATAGTTCAGAACACTTTAAACATCACTCTGGAACTGAAACACCATGAAGTCCTGATCTAAACACTCACTGCTCTGTAATAACACTTCTCACTGTAACTAACACACTGCTAACACTCAAACTAACGTATCTGGAAACTCCACGTCTTTATAAACTCATTAGTCTTACACTGTCCTACAGAACTAACTCCTCACTGAACCCTCACATGTACATAATTACAGTTAAACACAGTCAGATTATTTTAAATCTGTACGTGGAAGAAGAACTGCACTAAACAAGAGCTTAGCCGCGTTAGCCTACATGCTAATCGGAGTACTTAACAATTAGCTTCAGTATCAGCATAAAGACTCACTTATGTGGATAAATAAACTTTAGTTCCACTCCGACTGGGTTCTGTAGTCATATACATTCAGGATTCATCATATTTCTTAAGATAGAACTCATTTTCAGCATGTTTACCTCAGTGTAGCATCACAAGCTAACTATCTTAGAAGGAGCTGGAGGAGATCACCGGAGCTCTACAAACCGTAACGGCTGTAAATCACTCAGTAAATAAGCTGAACTGCGTACTTAACTGCGTACTCTGTGGAGGAGTGTCAAGGGGGGGCAAGGGGGTGGCGCTACTCAACCCGCTGAGCAGTAGGTGACGCTATATCAATGAATTTAAACCCTTAATGTACAGCTACATTTAGGAGGAATATATATATATATATATATATATATATATATATATATATATATATATATATATATATACACACACACACACACACACATAAATAAATAAATACATAAATATATATATGGATGAACGTGTGAAGCTGAAGTTCAGTTCAGGATGACCTTCTACCTGATCTCAGGTCAGTTATTCTACTTCAGATTATAAACTTTATATATTTACATTTCAGGAACAAAAGACTCAGATTTGGTGTTACTGATAAAAGATGCTGTTCTGCAGTTATTTTGATACTAAACTGTAGAATTTAGAGAATTTGGTGGAATTTAATGATATAGAGAAGAGTGAGAACTTTCAACGCGGGCGGCCCCTTACAGAATGTTTAAGATAAAGAACAATAGCAAGATGTTACATGTAAGATGACATTCAGGTACAGTGACACTGAAAACAGAATTTATTTCTGACATTTACTGGTTTTTATTTATTTTTATCTTCACTTATGAAGAAAACATACTGCTTTCCTGAATATAAAGTATTTTATAGAAACACTCAACTTATTAACACCGCTTATTTAATCTACATAGTCTGTGCTGAGGATATCTAACCAGGCATCACTGGATTATATGAATAACCCAACAAACTGGGTCATAAGAATTCATAAGAATAAGAATTCTCTAGAACTTGGTTATGATGAAGCAGTATTCTTCTGATGTGACCCCGAGTTACTCTCAGTGTTTTTAACATCATCTATAAAACATATAGACTGATTTCTGTTACCACACCTTCATATAAACCTGCTTTATGATGAGCTCTAATCACAGAGTCCAGTAGATGGCGCCAGTGATTAAGCACCTACAGTAAATCTCCCTAATATCCTGTCCTAATTTCACACTGACTCTACCACTGAGCAGAGTTCACTAAGCTGGGTTTAGAAATTCAGTGACTGTAGCTGCACATATTTTTATGTGAAAGTCTTGAGAATTTTATTTTTATTGTAATCATACAAATAGTAATATACTTTACATATTAATGAATATAAATGACAAATTAATAATAATAATTATTATTATATTAATAAAAAAAACAAATGAATATTAGAGGGTGTACACATTTCATGAGGAACATTTAATATTGTTGTTGAAGTGTTAGTATGAATGTAGTGCAGCAGTCGTGATGTTATTTGAAATATCACAGCACAAACAAACTCATATCCTGTTTGTTTAATTTAGTATGTGGTCAGTGATGCTGCTGGGAGGAGCTGTGAGTTTAAGCAGCTCTGATCATTAATAGATAAACAGTCACCCACCAAACCAGGGAGGAGACACAGACACACAGAGAGAACTACACATTACAGAGAAAAGTAGAATTTAACTCTGAGAAGAAAATAACAAACACTGACTGGAGTTTGTGTGAACATCAGTGAAGCTGAATTAAAGTTCAGGATGAAGAACCTCCTCATCGTCACCCTCGGGCTGATCTAAGGTCAGTAATTGTGCTTCAAATGACAGACTTTCTATATTTATATTTTAGATAAAGTTTGTGTTACATGAGAGTATAATATTCAGATTGTGTGATATTGATAGAAGCTTTTCTGATGCAGTTATATTTATGTAAAACTGTGGAATTTAAAAAGATCAGACTGGATATTGAGAACCTTCAATTTATCTCTAAAATCAATACTGAATGGCCGAAATATATCGTCACAACTGAAACAAAAACATGTATCACCATTATTTTTTTACATTGACTTACATTGAAAGTTAAGAAAGTTTCTGGTCTCTCCTGTAAAGTTACTATTTTGGAGATACTTGTTTTTCTTTGAACAGTGATTATATTAATTTTTGCTACATGCAGTTCTACATTAGAGAGAATCGTCTAAGAAAGTACACTTATTTTTAAACTCCTGCAGGCCAGTAGCGGCTAGTCAAACAGGTAGTGGCTAATCTGAAAATAGCACAGACTCATACAGCAGCAGCAGCAGCGTTTAGCCTAACAGCTAATGTTCTCAACAGACCACAGAGTGTATTCGGCCTGTTAGAACTGATGATGGAGCTGAGCTCGGCTAAAGGGAAGAGAAGAAATCAGCTACAGCAGTAAGAGTTCACACGACCTTTTGTCTAACTGTCAGACACGTTGTTGTGTTCTTGCTCTCACACAAACAAACGTTAACCCCGGAGTCAGGTTTACGAACTTTACTGGCTGTTTCTTATTTCGAATATCTAGCCTGCTAACTTTTACAGCATGCACTCCGAACAATATCAATGCGCGGCGTCACAGGTAACACATAGTGCCGCATTACTACACAAGAAATAGTTCCTTTGAACATAACAACTCCTCCCTCCTAGCATTGAGGTATATTAGAGAAACTCAAACAATATACAGATTACATTTTTTTTTCCTATATTTAACTTTTAATACACATCCTTTCTAATCCATAGTCCATTGTGTGGTGTATTTCAAAGAACACAGTAACACAACACTGTTCTAGGCACCGCTTTAGCTAGACTATAGATCTAATCTATGTGGAGGTTGTCGTGCCCGGTCAGGGTAACGCCGTTCTTGGGAATCTGGTGTGGGAGACACAGTCGGCTTATCAGTCTCTGAGGCAGGTGTGTCCTGTGGTTCATTTGGTATGAACAATGAAAACTCCTCAGAACTGTCTGCGTGGCTCGCACCACTTCTTGTGTGGTTGTTGGCGGAGTGTTGGGTCATGATGTCCAGTAATTGATCCACATGTCTGCGCCAGATCAGTCCAGGTGTCACTTTCACAGTGTAAGTCAGTGGGCCAGTCTTGGAAACAATTTCACCAGGCTGCCATTTTTGGTATCCTTGGCGATAGTCTCTAGCAAGCACAGATTGTCCGACTTCAAAAGTTCTCATTGGCACCTGCTTTTTGAGTTGACTACTTTGCTTTTTGAACACATCCCTGTGCAGGTCTGGTTTTAGGAGGTCCAGACGTGATCTTAGGGATCTTCCCATAAACAGGACTGAAGGTGTCTCACCTGTAGTGGAATGTTCAGTGTTGCGGTAAGACAACAGGAAGTTGGCTAGTTTCTCTGATAATGACATTTTTGTGTTTCCCATAGCTTTCATGGATTGCTTGAAAGTTTGAACGAATCTCTCTGCAAGTCCGTTTGTTGCAGGATGAAATGGCACGGTGGTAATGTGCTTGATTCCATTTCCTTTCATAAACAACTGGAATTCCTCTGATGTGAACTGACTCACATTGTCACTCACCAGTTGCTGTGGCAGTCCAGTTCTAGCGAATAGAGTACGAAGAGCCTCTATTGTCCCTGTTGATGTCGCCTTCTTCATCGGGAACACTTCAGGCCATTTGGAGTATGCATCGACTATCACAAGAAACATCCTGTCCAAAAAGGGACCCGCGTAGTCGATGTGGACTCTCTGCCAGACAGTTGTGGGCCACTCCCATGTGTGTGTGGAAGCTACCTGTGGCTGACGCTAGGTTTGCTGGCATCCTGAACATGACTTAGTGATGTCCTCTATGTCACGATCAATGCCAGGCCACCAGACAAAGCTCCTGGCCAAGCTCTTCATTTTAACCACCCCTAAATGTCCTTCATGAAGAGACTCCAGCACTCTGTGACGAAGCTTGGGAGGTATAATAACTCTGGTGCCCCACATTACACAGCCTTGGCATACGGACAACTGATCTCGCCGGCTTGCATATTCAGGCAGATGAAAATCACCCTTCTGAGGCCACCCCTTCACTGTTAAATCATAGACCCTCGCCATTGTAGGATCTCGGCCCGTTTCCCTCCTCACCTCCAGACAAGTGACAGGCAAATTGTCCATCTGTGTGAGGTGAAACAGTTCAGCTGGATCCGAAAACACAGACGTTTCTCCCAGCTCATAAGGAAGACGAGAAAGTCCATCTGCATTGCCATGGAGCTTGGTGCCTTTAAACTCTATAGTGTAGTCATGAGCACCTAAAAATAACGCCCACCGCTGCAGACGGGCCGCCATCAGGGCAGGGACTGATTTGCCAGGGTTGAAGATAGCCACTAGTGGCTGATGGTCAGTAATCAATGTAAAATGCTTGCCATACAAGTACTGGTTAAATTTCTTAACCCCCCAAACTAAGCTTAAGCCTTCACGGTCAATTTGGGCATAATTTTGTTCTGCCTTGTTCAAGGACCTCGAGGCAAATGCAATGGGCCATTCAGAACCATCTTTCATCTTATGGGAAAGCACAGCCCCAATTCCATAAGGTGAGGCATCACAGGCCAAACGCAACGGCAGATCTGGGTTGTAATGTGTCAGTACCTTCTCTGATGTTATCAGTTGTTTTGCATTCACAAATGCCTGTTCACACGCTTTTGTCCATTTCCATACACTTTGCACTTGTAAAAGACTGTTCAATGGGTGCAACACCGTTGCTATGTTCGGCAAGAACTTGGCATAATAATTGACAAGGCCCAAAAAGGAGCGTAGTTGAGTAACATTTTCAGGTCTGGGTGCTTTCAGGACAGCATCCACCTTGTCTTGTGCTTTATGAAGACCTTCCTTGTCAATCCTGTGCCCACAGTATTCTATTGAGTCTTTGAAAAATTTGCACTTTTCTTTGTTTGCTCTGAGTCCAAAGTCTGCTAGTCTCGTTAAGACCGCCTCCAGGTTTGCAAGGTGTGCATTTTCATCACTGCCCGTCACTATTATGTCATCCAAATAGCACTGAGTGCCCGGAATGCCTTGAAGAACTTGGTCTATGGCTCTTTGCCATACAGCAGGGGCAGATGCTACTCCAAAAACAAGTCTGTTATACTGGAAAAGTCCTTTGTGAGTGTTTATAGTCAGATATTTCTTTGATGACTCTTCCATTTCCATTTGCAGGTAGGCTTGCGCTAAGTCTATCTTAGAAAAATGCTGACCTCCAGCCAGTGAAGCAAAGATGTCTTCTATACGGGGTAGTGGATACTGATCCGCGCGGAGCACTGGATTTATGCTGACTTTAAAGTCACCGCAGATGCGTAAAGCACCACTCTTCTTTACAACAGGCACAATGGGGGTGGCCCAGTCCGACCACTCCACCTTTGACAAGATTCCTAGGTCCTCTAGGCGCTTGAGCTCCGCTTCGACCTTTGGGCGTAAGGCATAAGGCAGATTGCGGGCTTTGTGGAATTTTGGCTGAGCGTTTTCTATTATGGCTATCTTGGCCTTAATCTGTGCCAGGGTTCCAATTCCATCTTGAAAAACTGGTGCAAAGCGATCCAGTAGGTTCCTCAGTCTTTCTGGGGGAGGCTGAGTGCTTTGTTCAGAAGTCTCCATTAGTTTGATTGATTTCCAGTCAAGCTGGATACTTCGCAGCCATTCACGTCCGAATAAAGGAACATTGTCAGTTTGCACAACATACAAATCCAGCACTCGTCTCATGTTCTCATACTTCACTCTCACTTTTAACTTTCCCAGCGGGGAGACTTTTTCACCTGTATAAGTCTTAAGTGTCAGCGAGGTGCGTCTCAGTTTGATTTCAGCAAATTTGTCTTTGTAGTCCTTGTACGATATAATTGACAGGGCTGACCCTGTGTCTAACTCCATTTTAAGTTTTTGTCCTTCAATTTCAGGTGTCACCCAAATGACCTTGTGTTGACTTTCTTTGACAGAGTAAAGTTCTAGGCAAGCCAACATCTGTTCATATTCATCTGAATCAGATTCATTTGGATGAGCCTCATTCAGTTCATTAACCATTTTCTTTTGTGATTTGAAATGAGGCTTTCTCTCATTCTGTTTAGATCTACACATTTTCTGAATGTGCCCTTTTCTTTTGCAAAAATTGCAGTCTTTGTCTTTGAACCAGCATTCTGCAGGGTTGTGGGATTTCTTTCCGCATCGAAAACAGGCTGACATCTTCTCTGACCGTTTTGTTGCCATTTTATTCACTGTGCATTCACTATATGTTTTCTTTTGCAATTCAACTGCATCTTTTGCAGCAGTCTCCATTGATATGGCTATTTCCAGAGCGCGTGCTAGCGTCAAGTCTCTCTCTGTAAGTAGCCGCTTCTGTGTGCCTTCATGCAGGAGGCCACACACCAGTCTATCGCGCAGCGCATCAGACAGTCCCTCTCCAAACAGACAATGCTCTGATAGCCTGCGCAACTCAGCCATGTATTCCGTGACAGACTCCGATTTCTTTTGATTCCGATTATGAAATCTAAACCTTTCTGCAATGACTAGCGGTTTCGGGTTTAAATGATTTTGCAGCACGTCCACAATTTCCTTGAAACTCTTAGTCGCTGGTTTAGTGGGTGCCATTAAGTTACGAAGTAGATTATACGTTTTTGCACCCATTACGCTCAGTAGCACCGCCACTTTTCTGTCATCGTCTATTTGGTTGGCAAGACAATACTGCTCAAGTCTTTCAATATATGTATAACAGTGCTATCAAAAGCATCCATCTGTCCCACACATCCAGCCAACTTATTTTGATGTTTGCTGTTTCCAACTATTTCACTCAGTCCACTTTTATTTTATTTCTGCTGGTTACGTTTCTTTTTCCTTGTGCTACTCACTGTATCGATGCGTTCTGTTTTCCTCCTCCCTTCCTCGCTAGCTTTCCGTGTAGCTCGAGTCAATGCGGGGGTCGGCAAAAACAGACGCGGCAGGAAGAAAAAAAAGTTTTTCTTTTTGTAGCATTCAGTGCACGTATGGGTGGAATCTCGTCGCCAATTGTTGTGTTCTTGCTCTCACACAAACAAACGTTAACACCGGAGTCAGGTTTACGAACTTTACTGGCTGTTTCTTCTTTCGAATATCTAGCCTGCTAACTTTTACAGCATGCACTCCGAACAATATCAATGCGCGGCGTCACAGGTAACACATAGTGCCGCATTACTACACAAGAAATAGTTCCTTTGAACATAACACACGTACACAGAAAACAGGTTCACACTATAATGACCACTCTAAGTGTGACCATAGTGCAGTTTCTGAGGACCCTGAATCCACCAGAGAACGAGTTTGAATGTATCTACATTTCAGTGTGTTGTCAATGTGGAGGTCTGTGTAGAAATCCTGGTTGGTGAGGCCTTCGACCTCGACTAAAGCAGGATATGTTTGTTCCCTCTGTTTGAGTTTTCATGTCTGATTAAGGAAACATGTAGATGATTAGAAAAGTCCTGCAGCAGATCATTAATACTTACAGAGTCTATAATGATAAAACCTGATGTAGACACACAAACAAGAAAACTACAGATCTCACTCTGTCTTCACTCTTACTGTTACACTTTATTTTATTAGTGAAAATTTACTCAATCATTTAAATCAAATTCTACAAACAGGAATGTTGGACTTGCAGTATATTTTGAGTAACTATAATGTATAAGAGTACAATTTAAATTAATACTCTTGCTGAAAATCTATTTATCTTATAACAGTCGTGAACATGTCAACACCATGCATGTGTTAAACTAGCCTGAATGACATCATCACTGACTTCAGTTTAATTTGGTATGTGGTCAGTGATGCTGCGAGAACTGTGAGAAACTCCACCAGTGAAACTGAAGTACAGTTCAGGATGAAGAGCCTCATCTTCACCCTCTACCTGATCTCAGGTCAGTTATTCTACTTCAGATTATAAATTTTATACATTTACATTTCAGGAACAAAAGACTCAGATTTGGTGTTACTGATAAAAGATGCTGTTCTGCAGTTATTTTCTAAACTGTAGAATTTAGAGAATTTGGTGGAATTTAATGATCAGAGAGAAGAGTGAGAACTTTCAATCTGATTGGCAGGTCCAGTTAGCTGCTCTGACGTGACTGGCTACCCAGGAGGTAGCGTCATCATCATCTGCCGCCATCAAGAGAAGAAGGAGTTTAACAAGTATTTCTGTAAGGAGACAACAAAGGAGTGTGTATACACACAAACACCAAACACATGGAGTCATAAAGACAGACTTTCTCTACTTCACTCTCCTGGAACACTTACAGTGACCTACAGAAGTCTGAGTTTTCAGGATTCAGGATTATATGAGTGTGGAGAGTCTGGAGTGTGGAGTCACACTGTGAACCTGACAGTAAAAAGAGGTGAGAAATACTGAGAAAAACTTTATATTAACTTTAACTGATCATTAATAGCTGTGAACAAATCATTAATCAGAATGTGAAAATGTACAAATGTTTATAAATGACAGATCATGTAGGTGTTGATGTGTATATTCACATCTATGTAAATTTATCACAAACCCTTTCATTAATGAATAATGATTTATACATCAGTACATGTACACAAACCACCACAGTGAAGATCATTTATCATCTAGCTTGTTAACATTTTCAGTTTTAATATTGGATATGTTGTATTTTTAGTTAAATTCAGGGTTAAATGAAAGAATCACGTGGCGCGCTCTTTCGTTTTTACAGATTGGTCTGTTATGGCTACCTCTCAAAAACAGCTTAACCTGTCTCCATCATTTTGTCCAATTAAGAAGAAACCAAAGTCAAACAATGCCAAGGAGCAAGCTATCATAGTGACTATGGCGGATGCATAAAAACAGAATTAGCGGCACTTCGGGCTGACTTCTCCTCGCATGTGCTCGAAATTAAACCAGTTGTTACAGCCCACCTAGGTAGGCCATTACACACAATGGACTCCACCAAACCCTCCCACTTCAACCTTGCCAGATCAAGCAAGCCAGTCACAAATTTCTAGTCACATTAGGTGGATTTTATTTAACATTAAATAAAGCAACAAGCTTCAGAGTTAGTCTAAGCCCAAAGCAATAACCAAATCATAACCTTCCCCAACTTAACTCGTAACAAAAAAGAAAAGAAAATACAAAAACATGCCCTACCTCCCTAAACAGAAACAAAGACAAACCCCAAAAGAAAATAGGCTACACTTCCTACAGCTTCCCACAAAAGAAATTTCACACTGGAGCTACAACAACCAGCAAATCTAGTAAAAGCACACAAACAGAAGCTGCATCCTCATGGAGCAGTAGCTCAATCTGGCAGGGAGAAGCAACAGGGAACGTAGGAGGAGTCACCAGCCACCCAACCACCAGGTCTTCAAATAGGCCTCTCCAGCCAAACAGAGCACCGCAACCCCCAGCAATCAGCACCACACCTGCAACTCATGAGAGAGAGAGAGAGAGACACATACACCACAAAATACGGCACCGGCAGTAACACCAGTTCACAGGCAAACAGGGGCATGCTCGTTGACTAGATATCCTTGAGCAACAGGTGATGGACTCGCAAGATCGCAGTAGGCGCAATAATCTTCGGTTGGTGGGTCTGCCTAAGGGGGGCCGAAAAGGACAACCCCGTTGGTTTCATCAAACTGTAGCTGGTAGCTGTAACTAAGTTTCACTTTTTGATCACTAATTATGACTCTGGACTCGGAAAGAAGGGATTCAAATGGGCCACATGATTGTTATTGACTCACTGGACTATACAGGTTAATGTGATTTGGGAGCTGGGATCAGCATACTTAATGTGTACAGAACAATGTGGTTGCCATAGATTGTTGAAGGGGAGGGAGGCATACTTGGGCTAAGAGTTTGCCCAGGTGGCAGTAGTTTTGTGGAGTGGGTTTCCTTTGGGTTTTTGTTACAAATATTAGGAAGGGATTGGGGGTGGATTCCTGACAGACTACCGTTTAAATTTGATGTTTGTTCTAATTATGCTTCATGTTTCAAAGCTATGTTTACGGTGGTTCTAATATTCGGCAGTCATGACTGAATTCAATATTTTACGTTGGAATGTTGATGGTCTTAATGAGCCCCATAAGCGTAAGAGTTGATTCTCTGTTGTGGAAAGGGAAACGATGTGGATGGCAGAATAGCTTATGTTAAAACATTGGTTGCAGGTAGGAAATTTGTGTTTCTGTCTATTTATGTCCCCTCTATCAGTGACCCTGGCTTTAACTCGCTCTCTCTGCTTATCTTTTGGGTATGTCAGACTGTGAGGTGGTTCTAGGGACAGATATGAACGCAGTTATGACGCACAAATTAGATAGGACTGGGGAAAATGAATCTCATTCACAAAATCTGTGTGCAGAGAAACTCAGTGCATAGCTTCATCTTCACTGATAGACCTATGGCGTTCTCCAAATCCGTCCACGAGGAAATATACATTTTGGTCATACAGACATAGAACATACTCCTGAATTGATTATGTTTTTATATATTTCCATATATCTGGATCTCTTCTCCCATTAACTTCCATAGTAGATATTGTCTTTATCAAATCATAACAATAACTTTTTCAGATTAGTAATAACTCCTCAGTCGCCATGAGCACCACAATGGCGTTTCAATACCAAATTATTACAAGATTAGGATTGTTGCACACAGTTCAAAGCAGAATTAAAGGAGTTTATTAAATTAAATTATGGCTCGGTTGATGATCCACATAAACTTTGGGATGTGGAGTAAAGGGCTTTATTAGAAATAATTCAATATCATACGCTTCATGGATTAATAAACAACGCCTTAGAAAGATACTCTACCCTGAATCGCAGTTGACATTTCTTTAACCAGAATCTATTTTCGGAGGATACGGCTAGGAAAATCTTTATCATAAAACAAGAACTTAATCAGTTACTCAGATACAAGGCAGAGTTTCTTATCCAAAGGTCAAGGAAAAACTATTATTGTCAGTGAAGCGGACCAAGTCACTTATTGGCTCTAAGATTATGTAGTAACGAGAAATTTGCTAATATTTCGTCTGTAAAATCCGAATCGGTGAGATCTTGACTGAAAAAAACGATATTAATGCAGCATTTTGTCAAACCACAACACTGATGCCTTTCTTTTCTTCTTCTCCCCAAATATAACACATCTTACAAATGCCGATGCAGAATCATTTAGCTGAACCAATAACTTTTGATGAATTGAAATATGCACTCCAGTGTACAAATAAAGGCAAGTCACTAGGTTTAGAAGGAATTCCCAGTGAATTCTACTTAACCTTTTGGACTGAATTGGGCCCCCATTTATTGGAAATGATAAATTATTAAATTAAAAAAGGCTCTTTTCATCAAGTTAGTATTTCTATTACATCTGTTCTTTTTACAGATGTAATAGAATCCAGATGCTGGATTCCGGTTGGCGGGGCGTTAACACGCAGCGGCCACTCTTGGTCCGAGAAATGGTGCTTTTTGTGCTTTTTTGTGTTATTGTTTGTGAATATTCTCGTCCATCTCTGCAAATATGTGCACCGGAACACCAGTGCACATATCCTACCCCCGCCAGACCCTGCTTCAGTGGAGAAATCAGCCTAAAAACAATCTTCCGGACGAAGTTCTGCAGACGCTACACGAGCTCAGCCTGCTACAAGACCCAGGCCTGCAGTCCGCAGCGTTTCCTGATGACGGAGCCCGGCGGAAGTGTCATCGCAAGCGGTGCGAGCGAAAGCGCGGTAAGAGGGCTGGGGTTCGCGCGAGGCTAAAGGCTAGCCCTAGCCGCCTGGCTATACCATCGCTATTCCTTGCAAACGTCTGCTCCCTCGATAATAAACTGGACTGCATTCTACTCCAGCGAGCCACCCAGCGAGAGTTCAGAGACTGCTGTGCTCTAGTCTTTGTGGAATCGTGGCTCAGCGACAGTATTCCAGACAGCGCCATTCAGCTAGACGGGCTAGCCTCGTTCAGAGCGGATAGGAGCGCGGCTCTGTCCGGGAAGACCCGCGGTGGAGGCGTGTGTGTTTACATCAACACAGAATGGTGCAACAACGCTGTGACTGTCGCCAAGCACTGCTCTCCGCTGGTGGAGTTCATCATAGTCCAGTGCAGACCTTTTTATTTAGTACGGGAATTCTCCGCCGTGCTGATAGCCGCCGTGTACATACCGCCTTGTGCTAGCGCTAGCGCTAATGCTAAAGAGGCACTATGGGAGCTGCACGGGGGCATTAGTGATCTGCAGACCAGACATCCAGACGCACTGTTCATTGTCGCCGGAGATTTCAACCACGCTAATCTCCAGTCAGTCCTCCCTAAATTCCATCAGCATGTGGACTTTGCCACGAGAGGAGCAAACGCGTTGGACCTTGTTTACACAAACATACCCAGCGCGTACCGGGCGGAGCCCCGCCCCCACCTCGCGTTCTCGGACCACATGTCTGTGTATCTGACTCCAGCTTACACACCCCTCATCAGACGCTCCAGACCAGTCCAGAAGCAGGTGAAAACCTGGCCGGCAGAAGCATCTCTGCCCTTCAGGACTGTTTTGAGTGCACTGCATGGGACATGTTCAGGGAGGCTGCGACTGAAGGCCACTCTGTTAACTTGGAGGAGTACACAGCATCAGTCACTGGCTACATCAGCAAGTGTATTGATGATGTCACTGTCTCCAAGACCATCACCACACGCCCAAACCAGAAGCCGTGGATGACTCCTGAGGTGCGTGCGCTACTGAGGGCCTGCGACTCGGCCTTCAGAGCGGGTGACAAGGCGGCCCTAAGGAAAGCAAGGGCCAAATTGTCACGAGCCATCCGAGAGGCAAAGCGTGCACACACCCAGAGAATCCACAACCACTTCAAGGACACGGGTGACACGCAGCGCATGTGGCAGGGCATCCAGGAAATCACTCACTACAGGACAATGCCACCGTCCTGTGACAGTGATGCCTTCCTCCCCGATGCCCTAAACGACTTTTATGCACGGTTTGAGGCTCAGAACAACACGTTGGTGAGCAAGATCACACCCAAGCCAGACGAGCAGGCGCTGTGCCTGACTGCAGTGGACGTGAGGAAAACTCTGCGCAGGTGTAACCCGTCTCCTTTATTGCCCCACTCTGCGTTGTGTTGAGTCAATACCAAGACCACGACGGAATCTGCATTCGTTTATTTTCTCTCTGCACAAAGGTTTTCAAAGACAAAGCAGACAACATGAGACCAGCGGCAATCGCCCCGCAGATCTACCTGCTGAATAAAACCAATATGCTTTTAACTCTATATGCTCTCAATGCAGTGTAAGTAAATTTACAGTAACAACTACGGTAGTAAAATAATATGAGCAATAATTGAGCAGTGTACGGCCATCAATTGTTGCATGTGGTCTAGCTAGCATGGCCTTTTATCGCTAGCAGCACACAATGCTATATTCAGTTTACTGGTTTCACAAATATCAAAACATGGATAAACACAGTTTACATTCCAACACAAAACACAGCCTTTCATGGACCTAAAGAGAGTCTAAAATATGTATTCCCTGTTTATAAATGTCAACATAAACTTTCTTAATTTGAATGAGAAGAGCAATTGAAAAGAGACTACCTCTTGCATCAGCGAGCAAACGAAAAAGGGCGAGGCTGATGCTTCACTACTATTTTAGCCTCTGAATGCCCAGCCTACATAGCCACTTCTTCAAAATAAATGTCCCTCGTGACGTATTAACAAAGAGTTACTCAACCTCTTACATGTACCAACTTAAATGTGTATGAATAAAATAAAAAAAATACATTAAAAAAATAAAAAAATAAATCTAGTGAAACATTTTCTTCTGCATTAATCCTGTTACACTCACCCCTGCTGATTTCACTAGATTTCTTTTCCATATTTGAAATATAATAACATATAACTTCACATCCAATGCAGATTCCAGAACTATAAAAACACCATAGTACACCATAATACATTTTAGTGAGAAAAAGTCAAACAATAAAACCAACCAAACAAACAAGCAAAAAAATTTAATTTCCCATCTCAAGTAAGCAAGTAACTGGGTGCAATCTAATAAACAGGGCATTAAAAAAAAAAAAACCCATCAGCTCAGAAGCTGTCCAAAGAGGACTAAGAAGGTTATGGGTTAGCTACTCCCACAACCAACCATAGAAGACATGCCGAATACACATCCTAAATCACAATCACACTCCAGGTTACTAAATAAAGATCTTTTTTTTTTTTTAGACCAAGTACAATGTTACCACCGACTATTCCCTGACCGAGAATATGAAAGAGAAAAGTGAAGGAATAAGGTAAAAACAAACAACCAAACAAAAGAAGAAAAAAAAGACAAAAAAAACAACTTGACCCATAAAAGTCAAAAATAACTTAAAACCAAGGATCAAATATCCCAGCGTTCAATCGTTATACCCTAAACTACATTGACCCTCCAAACATTTTCCCAACCAACTGCGTTGAAATTGTCTGAATGAGCCTATTCACAGGTTTGATGAGCCTCCCACGTCTAGTACGAACACCACCTGTCTCAGCATTAGGCACAGTACACGAAGCAACAACACTGTCTAAAGAGGCCTCAACATCCTTTGAGGCAGCTTTTGCAACTATCTTGGGTACAGTTGCACTCTCCACATGAGACAGTGAGAAATCTTCCTGACTTGCATCCAGCATATCTAGTGTGTCTTGGACTCTTTCCACGGCCTCGTCTTTAGAAAGAGCCATGTCTCCATCACATACCTCTGTAAAGCTCTGGCAAGTATCTAGCTCCATACCCTCCATTTCAGAAGTCACAGTATCCTTAGCTGGTAAATGCTTCACCCTTACACTGAATCATCCATTCTCCTGATCTTCAATCTTTGATTCCCTACAATTTGAATCTGTCGGAAGATCTGTGACCCATTGGACAGTCCGCTCTGTTATCTGGTTCTCCCGGCTAAGACTCTCAGAGGAAGCATCTCTCTGACTTCCACCCATGCTGGACAGTTCATTTTCAGTCTCATTAAAGTCAGGCAGTGGCAAAAAGTTCACAGGCATAATGAGATTTCTGTGCACTGTCTTTGTAAAGCCAGTTGGTGACCTGATTTGATGTGTTCACAGCTGAGTTCCTTGCTACTACAACGTACACAGTGCTTTCCCAGCGATCAGCAATTTTCTTTTTACCTCGCTCACCCTTGTTAGCAAGCAGAACCTTGCCACCTACATTACGTGAGTGGCCTCTCACCCTTCGATTATAGTTTTCAGTCTGTTTTTGTTGTTGTTTGCTTGCATGTTTCTGAGCCAAGTTCATGGCCTCCTTAAGATTCTCTCCAAGTGACTGCACATACTTATCGATGTCTGTCTTTTCCCCATCCATGCAAACACTCTCAAACATCAGGTCAACAGGCAACCTAGGCGTGCGGCCAAACATCAAAAAAAATGGAGCGTGCCCAGTGGTTTCATGAATTGTGCAGTTATATGCAAATGTCAATGTGTTAAGCATCTGAGGCCATTTTGCTTTTGACCGGGGGGGAAGAGCACAAATCATGTTGCCCAGCGTGCGATTCATTCTTTCCACCTGCCCATTCCCCATTGGGTGGTAAGGAGTTGTACGTGACTTGTTAACCCCTGCCAATTGAAGCAGCTCAGCAATCAACGAACTTTCAAATTGTGCACCCTGATCAGAGTGAATGCATTTGGGAAAGCCATATATACAGAAGAAATTGTTCCATAAAACTCAAGCAACTGTCTTTGCTGACTGGTTTCGGCATGGATATGCACATGCCAGTTTAGTAAAGTGGTCGGTTACCACAAGCACATCGACTGATTTGTTGTTAGAATCTTCTGCCGACCAGAAATCAATGCAAACTAATTCTAGCGGGGCTGAAGTCACAATAGAAACCAAAGGAGCCCTGGCTTCAGGCTCTGGTGCTTTGCTTACGATACATCTCTTGCAATTATGGACATACATTTTCACATCCTTTTCCAAGTTGTCCCAGTAGAACCTCTGCCTGGCCAACCACAACGATCGCTGCTGGCCTTGGTGCCCAGCTTCATCATGAACTCCCTTTAACACGGTGTTCCTCAGCATCTCAGGAACTACGTACTGGAAAGACTTCTGCTTGGTAACAGGGTGTTTAGAGACTCTGTACAAAATTTCTAGTCGTGTGGTAAGCTTCCCCCACTGTCTCAGAGTTCTTAATGTTTCTTGTGATTCATAGGTTCTCTCCCGTCTTGTTGGACGTCGACCCCTATCCACAAAGAATTTTACTCTGCTAATAACACGATCATCACACTGCTTCTCATAGAGTTTGTCGTGAGAGAAAGCCGGTAAGGGATTTCTTCCTGCCATAGTCAGAGATTTTAAGAATTGAGTATGAGCAACTGCTCTAATGGTTGCACCATCAGACCAGGACCGATGTGCATCGAGTACTGCAGAAACCTCATCAGAGCACAACACTCCACTCACTCTCCCGTGGGTAGCATGGGGCTTATTCAGTGGAACCACCTGAGATCCAGCACCCATATCTCTTTCCCTCTCCTCGATTGGCTCTGTGGACATCCGAAACATGTTTTGTACAGCATCAACCTGAAGGTTCTCTGCTTCCTCCAACAAGGTTGCATAAGGCGTTCTTGTCAGGCGATGCAAAACATGTGTCCGTACAAAGGGCTCTCTACTAAGAGCATCTGCCACCACATTCTTGGGTCCTGAAATGTACAGGATGTCAAAATTAAATGGGGCCAATTTTGCTACCCAGCGCTGTTCGCAAGCATCCAGTTTTGGCTTGGTTAGGATATGCGTCAGTGGGTTGTTATCAGTCCAGACCGTGAATTTATGTCCCCGCAGCCAATGGCAAAATTTATCGCAAATTGCCCATTTCATAGCAAAGAACTCAAGACGGTGAGCTGGATACTTGGATTGGGCATGGTTAAGAGATTTACTGGCGAATGCAATGGGTCGCGCCTTCTCATCTTGTGACTGAACCTGCGATAAAACAGCTCCTAAGCCACTGGTGGATGCATCGATGGAGAGAAGGAATGGTTTTCTAAAATCAGGATGAGCTAGAAGCACTGTATCAACAAGAGCCCCTTTCAAGTTTTCAAGTGCCTGTTTGCACTCCGGAGTCCAGTCACCCGGGTACAGCTTCCGTGTATGTCTCACTGGTTTCTTACCCTTAGTCCTCCGGGGCTTCTTGCAGCCAGAAGTAAGTGAGAACAATGGTTTGGCGAGTACAGAGCAATTTTCAATGAAATGTTGGTAATATACCACCATACCAAGAAAAGAGCGTATCTTACTGGCAGATGGGGTAATACCATCAGGTTCCATTAGATCCAATTCAGACACTTTGACAATTGCCTCAACCTTGTCAGGGTCACTTGAAACACCCTCATGGGAAATCATATGACCCAAAAATTTACACCAACAAATCATCCAGATAACAAAGAACACTTAGGAAATTCTGGTCACCGAAGATCGTAAGCATCATTCGCATAAACGTTGCGGGACTATTGCATAAACCCTGAGGCAAACGGTTGTACTCATGAAGTCCCAAAGGGGAGGAAAAAGCAGTATATTTCTTGTCGTCCTCATGCAGAGGTACATTGTAATATCCAGAGGTCAAATCCATGGTGCTAAAAAACATGTTTCCACCCAGCGCTGCTAGAACATCAGCTTGGTGTGGAAGTGGGTGGGCGTCCTTGATGCTACGAGCATTTAACCAGCGAAAATTCTTAGGTCACCATTCTTTTTCCACACCAAGACCAATGGGGAGGCATACTCACTGGTGGATTTCCGAATGATTTCCTTTTCCTCCATTTCATCTAGGGTTTCCTTCAACTTTTGATAATGAGCGGGGGCCAACCTTCGATATGGTAACCGAAAAGGGCGTTCATCTGTTAACCTTATGCGATGGCAAAAACCCTGTGCTTCACCAATGTCCAAGTTATCCCTTGAAAAGACAGATTCATATTTTTCAGAGTCAACCCATATTACACAGAGTCAACCCACGGAAAGCTGCAGGACCAGACAACATCCCTGGCAGAGTGCTCAGAGAGTGTGTAGACCAGTTGACAGATGTTCTCACAGACATCTTCAACGTCTCCCTGCGCAGCTCCACTGTCCCAACGTGCCTCAAGACCACCACCATCGTCCCCGTGCCGAAGAAGTCCACGGTGTCCTGCCTCAATGACTACCGTCCCGTAGCTCTCATGCCCATCATCATGAAGTGCTTCGAGAGGCTAGTCATGAGGAACATCAAGACCCAACTGCCCTCTTCATTAGACCCCCTGCAATTCGCATATCGTCCCAACCGCTCCACGGACGATGCCATCACCACCACCCTTCATCTCTCCCTTACCCACCTGGAGAAGAAGGAAACCTACATCAGAATGCTGTTCATAGACTTCAGTTCAGCATTCAACACCATCATCCCACAGAATCTCACCAGGAAGTTAAGCCTGCTGGGCCTCAACACCCCCCTATGCAACTGGATCCTGGACTTCCTGACAGGGAGGCCCCAGTTAGTCTGGTTCGGGGACAGCAGCTCCAGCACCATCCCCATGAACACTGGGGCACCCCAGGGCAGTGTACTGAGTCCTCTGTTGTTCACCCTGCTGACTCATGACTGTGTTGCGAAACATAGTTCTAACAGCATCATAAAGTTCGCCGATGATACAACTGTGCTGGGTCTCATCAGCAAAGGCGACGAGTCAGCATACAGGGAGGAGGTACAGCAGCTGACAGACTGGTGTACAGTCAACAACCTTCACTGGAATGTAGAGAAGACCAAGGAAATGGTTGTTGACTTCAGGAAATCAAGACTGGACCACTCTCCGCTTCACATCAACGGCTCCTCTGTGGAGATCATTACGAGCACCAAGTTCCTTGGTGTACACCTAGCGGAGAACCTCACCTGGTCCCTGAACACCAGCTCTACAGCCAAGAAAGCCCAGCAGCGTCTCTACTTCCTCCGGAAGCTGAGAAAGGCCCGTCTCCCTCCACCCATCCTCACCCTCTTCTATAGGGGAACCATAGAGAGCATCCTAAGCAGTTGCATCACTGCCTGGTTTGGGACCTGCACAGCCTCTGACCGCAAGTCCCTCCAACGCATTGTGAGGACAGCTGAGAGGATCATCGGAGTCTCTCTCCCCTCCGTCTTGGACATTTACTCCACCCGCTGCATCTGCAAAGCAACCAGCATTGTGGATGACCCCACCCACCCTTCACACAGACTGTTCTCCCTCCTGCCATCAGGAAGAAGGTACCGCAGCGTCCGGTCCAACACGACCAGACTCTGCAACAGCTTCTTCCCCCAAGACTTCTCCACACAACTGAACGTCTGAACTGATATCTTCTGGTACATGTACACTCTCTCTCTCCCTCTCTCTCTCTCTCTCTCTCTCTCTCTCCCCAACCATTTACCCCAGATAAAAAGGGGAAGCATTTTTGCACAAAGCATTGCACTAATAACTTTACTACCTCACTGGACTCTATTTATTACACATTGCACAATTTGCACACTACCAGCAATTATTTATTATTCTCTGTCTGTACTGTGTTGTGTTGTCTGTCTGCACTTGTTTGTGTTCCACTTGTGTCTTGTGTCTTGTATGCACTGTCTATGTTGCACCATGGTCCTGGAGGAACGTTGTTTCGTTTCACTGTGTACTCTGTATGTAGTTGAAATGACAATAAAACCCACTTGACTTGACTTAAAAAAGGACAAAGGTCCCACCTCTTGTGCTAGTTACGCCCCCTTTTCCTTGATAGGCTCAGACATAAAATTATATACAAAGGTCTTAGCACGTCGATTAAAGATGACTAAACTTGTTCACCTAGATCAAACTGGTTTTATTAAATAACGAAATGCCTCAGACAACCTTAGACGCTTAATGTATATTATTTACTCCTCCGACCAGACTGATACCCATCATGCGTTTTTTTCCTTGAAAAATTGGTTCAAATTTTATTGATATGACCAAAGTTCTATACTCCAATCCAACAGCAGTTATCCTAACAGGTCGAACTTTTTCACAACCTATTCAGTTAGGCAGAGAAACTCGCCAAGGCTTTCACCGTTCTCCTTTATTATTCACTTTATCCCTTAAACATCTGGCACAGGCTGTCTGGCTGACATTAATTTCACCTATAATCATTAACAACACAGCTCATTACATATCTCTTTATGCAGATGATATTATATTGTTTATGGATAAACCAAATCTCTCTATTACCCATTTTTTGATAAGTTCAGCCTTTTATCTGGTTAAAAGATAAGATTTATTGGAATAAATCTTGTTTTCTTCCACTTTTTTGACTCTGGTACAGAGGAGCTTTCTAGTACTATACCTATAGTTACCTCCTTCAAGCATCTTGGAATAGACCTTTTTTCCCTCCGTAAATGATATTGTGACCAAATATTTTAATGGTATCTTATCTAACATTGACTCCGATCTATCTGATTGGTCTTATTTTCACATATCAGCAGTTTTTATTCATACATGATCCCTCTTCCCCCACCAGTTAGGTTTTGGGATAAATTTAAATCCAAACTGTCTTTCTACATGGCCCTCATATTAAGTTATCAACCATTCAGCGAAGCAAATTAGAGGGAGACCTCTCTTTTTTTTATTTTAAATGATATGCCAAAGCTTTTGTCCTACGTCCACTGGCAGTTTGACTTAACGCAAAACTTTGAACATCATGCCGATACATTGGAGTTGCACCATAAACCCTGGAAGACCTGAAGCAGAGAGCAGTAGAAAAACTGACAGGGTCTGCTGTTAAATGGCATTTGCATTCTCTACTTTTTCACAATTATAATCTCCTCTCTGCTAATGATCCTTTTTACTGCCTGCAGTGGATCCAGAAGAATATTTGTTTTAAAAAATAAGTGATTTTATATAGTGACAAAGGCTTAAAACCTTTGAGGAACTCCAGTTTCAATATGACTTACCTCCTACTTCTTTTTTCATGTATTTGCGAATAAGATCATAAAGGGGTTTCATGTAACACAAATTTATCTACCCCACCACAACGGTGAACAGTGAGGAGATGGCGCAATGCCTTTGAAAGGCCGAAGTTGCTCCTCTTGCATGACTGAGTTCGCATGACTGTTTTGCTTGATTGTTGGAATATGCTTTTAGATGTGATGTCCCCAACACATCTGGGGTCTGTCAGTGGGGGTGGGGTTAGTGTGAAAACAAAAAATAAATATTTGTTCACAAAAAAAAACAAGGTGTAAATAACCTACACATCATTACATTCCTTTATCATTTACATAGCGCAGTTTAAAACACATAGCTCAGTTTAAAACATTTACATAGGGCAGTTTAAATACTTACATAGCGCAGTTTAAAACACTTACATAGCGCAGTTTAAAACACTTACATAGCTCAGTTTAAAACACTTACATAGCTCAGTTTAAAACACATAGCGCAGTTTAAAACACTTACATAGCACAGTTTAAAACACATAGCTCAGTTTAAAACACTTACATAGCTCAGTTTAAAACACATAGCTCAGTTTAAAACACTTACATAGCTCAGTTTAAACCACTTACATAGCTCAGTTTAAAACACTTACATAGCACAGTTTAAAACACTTACATAGCTCAGTTTAAAACACTTACATAGCTCAGTTTAAAACACTTACATAGCTCAGTTTAAAACACTTACATAGCGCAGTTTAAAACATTTACATAGGGCAGTTTAAATACTTACATAGCGCAGTTTAAAACACTTACATACCGCAGTTTAAAACACTTACATAGCTCAGTTTAAAACACTTACATGGCGCAGTTTAAAACACTTACATAGCTCAATTTAAAACACTTACATAGTGCAGTTTAAAACACTTACATAGTTCAGTTTAAAACACAGCTCAGTTTAAAACACTTACATAGCTCAGTTTAAAACATAGCGCAGTTTAAAACACTTACATAGCTCAGTTTAAAACATAACGCAGTTTAAAACACTTACATAGCTCAGTTTAAAACACTTACATAGCTCAGTTTAAAACACTTACATAGCGCAGTTTAAAACACTTACATAGCTCAGTTTAAAACACTTACATAGCTCAGTTTAAAACACTTACATAGCTCAGTTTAAAACACTTACATAGCGCAGTTTAATACATTTACATAGGGCAGTTTAAATACTTACATAGCGCAGTTTAAAACACTTACATAGCACAGTTTAAAACACTTACATAAATAAATAAAGCAGTATTACCTAACTTGGTACTCAGGGCCCAACAGACAGAAGCAGGAATAAAGGTTATATCTCTATTACAAAGTTATAAATTTTTATTAACATCAAATTACATTGTTGAGTATTTTGTTGATGTGGAGCCCATGTACACATTTGAATCTGATTTATAAAAGAACAGTTATTATTAAGTGTTAATGTTTATTTATTTTATATGATTAACAGATTCATGTTGTTTGGGACCAAAGACTGTAACTGGTTATTTGGGAGAGACTCTCAACCTCAGCTGTTCATATCCAAAGCAGTTTAAACCAAACTACAAGAACTTCTACAAACAGGATAGTCAAGTTTTTATCGAAATGAACCAAACCACAGACTCTCAGAGAGACAGATTCTCCATCTCTGATAATACAGGATCTAAAGTGTTCAGTGTGAGAATCAGTGATGTGAGAGAAGAAGATGGAGGAGTTTATTACTGTGGAGTGGGTGTTGGAAGAAAGTCAGTCAGTTATATATCCCTCTACAAAGAGATTCAGCTACAGGTTACTGGTGAGATACATTAACTTCTCCTTCTGTTCATGTTTACATTGTTTATTATTAGATATTAAACACTGAGCGTGAGAAAGAGAAGATATACTCATCATCACTAAACCACAGACAACACAGGAAGTTACAGAGTCTGAGTTTAGACTTGAGCTTCTCCTCCTGGTTTTGGTCAACTGTCTCAACATGACCGCAGTATTTACACACATATGATGAAAGATGGACTGAGTGTAGAGATCAGAGAGAACAAGGAGGGAGAGAGAGAGAAAGAGAGAGAGAGACAGAGAGAGATTGTCAGTATATCAGATTCTGAGCTTTAGACCCTAAACAGGTGCTTTATGTCATGAAAGTTTAAATCTGTTTTATTTTCTGTTGAATATTTTCAAATCTACTCCAGCAAAAACAAGACCAACTGAGAAACCAACCACACCATCTTACAACACCACAGCATCCAACTACACCACACCTTCTCAAAGGACCACACCATCCTATAGGACCACAGCAACAGTACCAACCTTGGTCCCACCTCATTCTAGTAAGATCTCATACCTCCCTCATTTATTCTGTATTCATGTTAAATGTGTTCAGACAGGAGTTCAACTGGTTTGATTGAAAAAGTATTTGTGGTCATGATTGTGATAAAGTTGGTCTGTTGTTTCTGTTCTTCATCTCCAGGTTCCTCTGTTATCATCATCACTGTATGTGTCAGTGTGGCTCTGCTGCTGATTGGAGGATCAACACTGATCTTCTACAAACTAAGATGCAAGAACATACAAGGTTTTATTCTCACACAAACAGGATAGCCACAAACACAAATCATCTTGTAGTAATTATAAAATAGTATCGTGATACAAATATAATCCAAGTTTATCATAATAATCTGTCAGTATGTCAGAACCACTGTGGTATTTCTGGGAGAACAAGTGCAGAATTAAATAAAACACTATCTAAATGTATTACTACACATAACTAACTCCACCAAAGATCTGGTGTTATATACTGCTCTAGTAAAAGAAAGAACTGGTGATGTCCAGGATTGGGTAGTTATGGAATACATGTAAAGACCTTATATAATCAGTATATGAAATAAGTATATTTCTCTATATATAGAGTAAACATACTCAGTAGCAGTACAGTAAGATCTGCAGCATTGTCCTAAACATGTGCATTATTATTATTATTATTATTATTATTATTATTATTATTATTATTATTATTATCATTAACAAAAAAAAAACTTCAGTTCCTCAAACCTGGTCTCCCTCTAGTGGAGAATGTATTAATTAAACAATTATTTTCTCTCATTTTCTACAGAGTCTTCCTTCATCAGAAGACGATCAGAAACAAATGAAATAGTAAGTAAATGGGGTTAAAGTACAAAAACAACTCAATAATTACAGAAGAATCTCTTTACTAGTAGCAGAACATGCATGTTCTGTTTTTGTCACAACTTTACATCTACAAACTGAAATCCAGTATCACAATAGGTGCCTTATGAATTATTATTAATAATGATTAATACTAAAATTCATATTGCATATTTCTGTATTTACTTATTTATTTATGAATTTGTTCTGATACAAGACTGAAAGTGATTATGAAAATAATCCACCTGGAGTCATGATGTGGACAAGTTACCAGAATGTGAATCCCAACATCAATCAACCAGATACCGTTTATCAGAGCTTGGATGCCAGAAGCAGAGAACCTGATTCAATCTACCAGAGTCTGAACCCCAACACCAACCATTCAGATTCAGTCTACCAGCGTGTAACCCCCAACACCAACCAATCAGATTCAGTCTACCAGAGTCTAAACCCCAACACCAACCAATCAGATTCAGGCTACCAAAGTCTAAACCCAAACACCAACCAATCAGATTCAGCTGACCGAAGTCTAAACCTCAGAACCAACCAATCAGATTCAGTCTACCAGAGTCTAAACCCAAACCAATCACATTCAGCCTACCAGAGTCTAAACCCAAACACCAACCAATCAGATTCAGTCTACCAGAGTCTAAAACCCAAAACGAACCAATCAGATTCAGTCCAGCAAAGTCTAAACCCCAACACCAACCAATCGGATTCAGTCTACCAGAGTCTAAACCCCAACACCAACCAATCAGATTCAGGCTACCAGAGTCTAAACCCAAACACCAACCAATCAGATTCAGCTGACCAGAGTCTAAACCTCAGAACCAACCAATCAGATTCAATCTACCAGAGTCTAAACCCAAACACCAACCAATCAGATTCAGCTGACCAGAGTCTGAACCTCAGAACCAACCAATCAGATTCAGTCTACCAGAGCCTAAACCCCAACACCAACCAATCAGATTCAGTCTACCAGAGTCTAAACCCAAACACCAACCAATCAGATTCAGTATACCAGAGTCTAAACCCAAACACCAACCAATCAGATTCAGTCTACCAGAGTCTAAACCCAAACACCAACCAATCAGATTCAGTCTACCAAAGTCTAAACCCCAAAACGAACCAATCAGATTCAGTCCAGCAAAGTCTAAACCACAACACCAACCAATCGGATTCAGTCTATCAGAGTCTAAACCCAAACACCAACCAATCAGATTCAGCTGAACAGAGTCTGAACCACAGAACCAACCAATCAGATTCAGTCTACCAGAGTCTAAACCCCAACACCAACCAATCAGATTCAGTCTACCAAAGTCTAAACCCCAACACCAACCAATCAGATTCAGTATACCAGAGTCTAAACCCCAACACCAACCAATCATATTCGGTCAACCAGAGTCTAAACCCAAACACCAACCAATCAGATTCAGTCTACCAGAGTCTAAACCCCAAAACGAACCAATCAGATTCAGTCCAGCAAAGTCTAAACCACAACACCAACCAATCGGATTCAGTCTAACAGAGTCTAAACCCCAACACCAACAATCAGATTCAGTCCAGCAAAGTCTAAATCCCAACACCAACCACTCAGATTCAGTTTACCAGAGTCTAAACCCCAACACCAACCACTAAGATTCAGTTTACCAGAGTCTAAACCCCAACACCAACCTATCAGATTCAGTCTACCAGAGTCTAAACCCAAACACCAACCAGATTCAGTCTACCAGAGTCTAAACCCCAACATCAAGCAATCAGATTCAATCTACCAGAGTCTACATCCTAACACCAACCAATCAGATTCAATCTACCAGAGCCTACATCCTAACACCAACCAATCAGAGTCAGTCTACCAGAATCTAAACCCCAACACCAACCAATCAGATTCAATCTACCAGAATCTAAACCCCAACACCAACCAATCAGATGTAGTCTATTAGAGTGTAAACACTGATTGACCTATGCATACCCCCTTCACATATATATGTTCATACCAGTTGTTGCCACATTAGACAAATTTTACTAAGCAATTACAAAATTACAATTGTTTTGTAAAAGTATAAAGTCAGAAAAGTGTTTATGTTTAAATTTTAAACTGAGCTATGTAAGTGTTTAAACTGAGCTATGTAAGTGTTTAAACTGAGCTATGTAAGTGTTTTAAAATGAGCTATGTAAGTGTTTTAAACTGAGGTATATAAGTGTTTTAAACTGAGCTATGTAAGTGTTTTAAACTGAGCTATATAAGTGTTTTAAACTGAGCTATGTAAGTGTTTTAAACTGAGCTATGTAAGTGTTTTAAACTGCGCTATGTAAGTGAATTAAACTGAGTTATGTTTTAAACTGAGCTATGTAAGTGTTTAAACTGCGCTATGTAAATGTTTTAAACTGAGCTATGTATGTGTTTTTAACTGCGCTATGTAAGTGTTTTAAACTGAGCTATGTAAGTGTTTTAAACTGAGCTATGTAAGTGTTTTAAACTGCGCTATGTAAGTGTATTAAACTGAGCTATGTAAGTGTTTAAACTGAGCTATGTAGGTGTTTTAAAATGAGCTATGTAAGTGTTTTAAACTGAGCTATATAAGTGTTTTAAACTAAGCTATATAAGTGTTTTAGACTGCGCTATGTAAGTGTTTTAAACTGAGCTATGTAAGTGTTTAAACTGCGCTATGTAAGTGTTTAAACTGCGCTATGTAAGTGTTTTAAACTGAGCTATGTAAGTGTTTTAAACTGAGCTATGTAAGTGTTTTAAACTGAGCTATGTAAGTGTTTAAACTGAGCTATGTAAGTGTTTTAAACAGCACTATGTAAGTGTTTTAAAATGAGCTATGTAAGTGTTTTAAACTGAGCTATATAAGTATTTTAAACTGAGCTATATAAGTGTTTTAAACTGAGCTATATAAGTGTTTTAAACTGCGCTATGTAAGTGTTTTAAACTGAGCTATATAAGTGTTTTAAACTGAGCTATATAAGTGTTTTAAACTGAGCTAAGTAAGTGTTTTAAACTGAGCTATGTAAGTGTTTTAAACTGCGCTGTGTTTTAAACTGAGCTATGTAAGTGTTTAAACTGCGCTGTGTTTTAAACTGAGCTATGTGTGTTTTAAACTGAGCTATGTAAGTGTTTTAAACTGCGCTAAGTAAATGTTTTTAACTGCGCTGTGTTTTAAACTGCGCTATGTAAGTGTTTAAAATGAGCTATGTAAGTGTTTTAAACTGCGCTGTGTTTTAAACTGCGCTATGTAAGTGTTTAAACTGCGCTGTGTTTTAAACTGCGCTATGTAAGTGTTTTAAAATGCGCTGTGTTTTAAACTGCGCTATGTAAGTGTTTAAATTGAGCTATGTAAGTGTTTTAAACTGAGCTATGTAAGTGTTTTAAACTGCGCTATGTAAGTGTTTAAACTGCGCTGTGTTTTAAACTGCGCTATGTAAGTGTTTTAAAATGCGCTGTGTTTTAAACTGCGCTATGTAAGTGTTTAAATTGAGCTATGTAAGTGTTTTAAACTGAGCTTTGTAAATGTTTTAAACTGCGCTATGTAAGTGTTTTAAACTGAGCTATATAAGTGTTTTAAACTGAGCTATATAAGTGTTTTAAACTGAGCTAAGTAAGTGTTTTAAACTGAGCTATGTAAGTGTTTTAAACTGCGCTGTGTTTTAAACTGAGCTATGTAAGTGTTTAAACTGCGCTGTGTTTTAAACTGAGCTATGTGTGTTTTAAACTGAGCTATGTAAGTGTTTTAAACTGCGCTAAGTAAATGTTTTTAACTGCGCTGTGTTTTAAACTGCGCTATGTGTGTTTAAAATGAGCTATGTAAGTGTTTTAAACTGCGCTGTGTTTTAAACTGCGCTATGTAAGTGTTTAAACTGCGCTGTGTTTTAAACTGCGCTATGTAAGTGTTTTAAAATGCGCTGTGTTTTAAACTGCGCTATGTAAGTGTTTAAATTGAGCTATGTAAGTGTTTTAAACTGAGCTATGTAAATGTTTTAAACTGCGCTATGTAAGTGTTTTAAACTGAGCTATGTGTTTTAAAATGAGCTATGTAAGTGTTTTAAACTGAGCTATGTAAGTGTTTAAAATGAGCTATGTAAGTGTTTTAAACTGAGCTATGTAAGTGTTTTAAAATGAGCTATGTGTTTTAAACTGAGCTATGTAAGTGTTTAAAATGAGCTATGTAAGTGTTTTAAACTGAGCTATGTAAATGTTTTAAACTGAGCTATGTAAGTGTTTTAAACTGAGCTATGTAAGTGTTTAAACTGAGCTATGTAAGTGTTTTAAACTGAGCTATGTAAGTTTTTTAAACTGAGCTATGTAACTGTTTTAAACTGAGCTATGTAAATGTTTTAAACTGCGCTATGTAAGTGTTTTAAAATGAGCTATGTAAGTGTTTTAAACTGAGCTATGTATGTGTTTTAAACTGGGCTATGTAAGTGTTTTAAACTGCACTATGTAAATGTTTTAAACTGCGCTGTGTTTTAAACTGCGCTATGTATGTGTTTTAAACTGAGCTATGTAAGTGTTTTAAACTGTGCTATGTAAGTGTTTTAAACTGCGCTATGTAAGTGTTTAAACTGTGCTATGTAAGTGTTTAAACTGAGCTATGCAAGTGTTTAAACTGCGCTATGTAAGTGTTTAAACTGAGCTATGCAAGTGGTTTTAACTGCGCTATGTAAATGTTTTAAACTGCGCTATGCAAGTGGTTTTAACTGCGCTATGTAAGTGTTTAAACTGAGCTATGTAAGTGTTTTTAACTGCGCTATGCAAGTGGTTTAAATTAAGCTATGTAAGTGTTTTAAACTGAGCTATGTAAGTGTTTTTAACTGCGCTATGCAAGTAGTTTAAACTAAGCTATGTAAGTGTTTTAAACTAAGCTATGTAAGTGTTTTAAACTGAGCTATGTAAGTGTTTTTAACTGCACTATGCAAAAGTTATAAAAGCAATGCGCAGAATGAAGTAAATTCATTTTGTAATTGTAGAAATGTCTTATGTATGTTCTTCATATGGCTCACCATTCATTTGTTAACAATTTATTAATACCTGGACTTTTCTTCTTCATTATTAATGTTGTTAATAAAACTTTTTAATTATACAACGAATTGTCACTGTATATTGAGATAAGAATGATATATATAAGATGAGAATATGTAAACTTTTTGTCCTTAGTTTATGCGTTTTTGCATTTTAAAATATAGTAGTTTTATTGTTTAGTAAATAATAAACATCACTTTTCTTTGAGTTATCTCATACACTTTCAATTTTCATTGTCTTCTGTTCAAATAATGAACATCTCTTGTGGTTAAGCAAAGACATAAAACCATATAAATAAATACTATCACATAAAATCCTGTCAAATAAGAAGAATTTTAGTTACTGTCATTTACACAGGATTCAACACAGGTCCTGATTTCACACAGACACTGTCCCTGGTGCTGAATTGTTAAAGGTGTGGATGTCATTTCATGTACTCTTATTATAAAGTGTTACTGTATATCGTAGCTACAGGCTGAAATAAGAAGACTGAGTGTGTAAAAGCAATGATAACTTGTTTTACACAAGAAGTTCAGACTATCCCCTTCTGATACAGACCACCATCTGAGATCACTGCTCTGTAGTAAATAGTAGAAGACCTCCAGTTTCTCACACCAAGTTAAGACCACAGTCTCCCTCTAGTGGAGAATAAATGAATAACACATTTGAACAACTGATGTTTTCTCTCTTTCTACAGACAATCAGGAACAAATGTAATAGTGAGTGGGTGACATACAAAAACATGTAAATAATCATAAAAACATTTTTACTAAGAGAAGAAAGAAATAAACAGTTGTGTCTTCATCACAACTTTAAACCTACAATATCAAATCCAGTATGTTCTGCAGAATGTAAAAGTCGTGTGTGGTTGATGTGCGTGTGTGGCTGTAATAAGTGCTGAAGTCTGACAGGATTACAGTACCTGGTACTGAACTGCTGCGAGTGTGGAGCAGATTTTAATTGATAAAGAATTTCATGTGTTCTTTTCTGTTTTTGTTAAGGTGGATTTGTCTTTGTGGGTCTGCAGGCTGTCTGATCACTCCAATAGAAAAGGTCCTTCATGTAATAAGAGATGTTTTTAAGTACATATTAAAACATTTTTTAAATAAGATTCAAATTCTATTTTTTAGTCCAATCTAAGTGAACAGTATAACTATTGAATTTCATACACAAATTTCAGTGTGCACAGCTACACAGACATTATGATATATGTTTATTTCTAGTTTTATATAAAACATTAAGCTTATCAATGTGTTTTTGCTTTTGGACTCCACTGTATATTTCCTGTCTCATCTTCTTTCCACTGGACCTCCATTCATTAAGGAGACACAGGAGTAGACTTTGAAGATTACAGTCCTTTTTCTTCCACAGGAATCTTCTGGGAGTGCAGACCGTACCTTCAACTCAGGTGGTAGTTGGAGGGATGACTGACTGAGTGAGGGTAGAAAACTGAGTTCTGGGTGGATTCTGTCTGTAGATGGAAGCCCGGACCCCCTTGTAGGACAGTGGTAGGACTGCATAGTTCAGAACACTTTAAACATCACTCTGGAACTGAAACGCCATGAAGTCCTGATCTAAACACTCACTGCTCTGTAATAACACTTCTCACTGTAACTAACACACTGCAAACACTCAAACTAACGTATCTGGAAACTCCACGTCTTTATAAACTCATTAGTCTTACACTGTCCTACAGAACTAACTCCTCACTGAACCCTCACATGTACATAATTACAGTTAAACACAGTCAGATTATTTTAAATCTGTACGTGGAAGAAGAACTGCACTAAACAAGAGCTTAGCCGCGTTAGCCTACATGCTAATCGGAGTACTTAACAATTAGCTTCAGTATCAGCATAAAGACTCACTTATGTGGATAAATAAACTTTAGTTCCACTCCGACTGGGTTCTGTAGTCATATACATTCAGGATTCATCATATTTCTTAAGATAGAACTCATTTTCAGCATGTTTACCTCAGTGTAGCATCACAAGCTAACTATCTTAGAAGGAGCTGGAGGAGATCACCGGAGCTCTACAAACCGTAACGGCTGTAAATCATTCAGTAAATAAGCTGAACACGATCACTTTCTCTGATAAGAGCTCTTTGGTGATCTTATCTCGTGTAGTTTGTAGTAAAGAAGCATTTCTGCTCCTATTTTAACTGCGTACTCTGTGGAGGAGCGTCTCGCTAAAGGGAGAGGGGAGAGGGGGAGGGGGGCTTCTCAATTCACTGAGCAGTAGGTGGCGCTATAACACTGAATTTAACCCCTTAGTGTACAGTTACTTTTAGGAGGAATATATATATATATTTAACAAAAATGGAGTCTGAACAATGTGTGGTGGTTGTATCTGAACTCACCTGTTGATGTCTCTCCAGCTGGAAGTTAATTTTGGCATTAATTTTAAGACATGAACTAATTCTGTTTCTGTAACATCACAGTTTCTTCTTTATCTACTGTTAGTCTAGAACTAAATAATATTATACACACATCTATTAACAGAAGTTTTAACTTCATACATAACGTATAGAACTATTTACCCCTAACATTATTTATTGTTTTGTATAAGCAAACTTGATAAAGCAAAAAGCAGTGTTTCCGAACTCTGTCCTTGACCAATCTTCTACAAAGTAGTAAACACTTTACCAGAATGACACTGTAGTGTCTCAGAGAGACAGACTCTCCATCTCATCTCAAACCCAACTGAGAAACCAACAGCAGTATCCTACAAAACACAACATCCAACAGCACCATGACAAATTTAGATTCAACAAAGCACTGTCAAAATATAATAACAAACACATGTACCTAGAGATGGAAGGCCATGTATCGGTATCGGCCGATTTTTAATCAAAATATGTGATCGGTGATCTGCTGATATCGAGAGCCGATCGATGGCGGTAAACAAATGATCCTAATTTCTGTATTTCCAGCTAGAGTTTCATCCAGAGAGAGGGGCCCTACGTGAACCCCCCCCCCGGCCAGCTCCCTGCAATTCCTATCTGAACCACTAGGTGGAAATACATACCGTTGACTAAAGCAGCGGCTTTGTGAGGACAGTTTACGACGTTCACCGCACGTGCGGAAAGAAAACATCGTCCGTCTGACAGTTTGTAACCGTATGTGTCTCAGACTCATCCAGGACAGTTTATAACATCTGTAAATTAGTAACATCAGAGTCTCTCACGGGAACCAAGACAAAGACATTTAACACTATTAATCTGATACACACTTCAGAGACACCACACAGCTGAATACAGTGAGTATCAGTAAACAGCAGAGCTAGCACACACAGCTAGCACAAAACTAATAACCCAGAACACCTACAGACCAGATCTGACCGGTACTAACAGAACAGCAGCAGAAACAGCCAGACAGCTAAAGAACCACAGCCAGAGTGATTGAGTTTATAGTTCTAGATAAGCAGCTCTTCTCGGCTGTAGAAGACATTCATACTGCTGCTTAATGTTCCACCTGGATCCACGCTCTGCTGTTCCTAGTAGAGATACTTTTCAGATGTGGATCTTCTGGAGCTGTATCAAGCAGTTTACTCCCACATAGACCAACTTCTAGTTTAGGTAAAATATTATACTGTTTCACATGAGCGACCTCCAGGACCACAACTCATATCATCCATGACAGGCTCCCCACTGCAGTTGTTAGCCCACCAAATTGTTCATTTTCGCTGACACAGCAACTGGATACACTTGGAATTTCTTTGTGTATGAGGGAACGAGTTCCATGACATCAGGAAAAGGACTCAGTTATGACTCAGTCAAAGCACTGCTTGATTATTGTCTTCTAGGCACTGGATACAAAATGTACATGGATAATTTCTATACAGGCTAAACTCTTTTCTCCGACCTGCTGCAGGAAAATACTCTCACATGTGGTACCGTCTGTAGCAATCAGCAAAGTTTTCCATGAACGAAAAGAAATGATCTGCTAAAGAAAGCCACGAGGGGGACCATCTGCTGGTACAGACATGGAAAGCTGCTGTTTCTCAAGTGGATGGATACAAGGGAGGTGAATGTGTGTTCCACAAGGCCTACACAGGTGACACAGTAAACAGGTGGGTAAAGATTGAACAAGGTGTGTGTACCACCACTGCTGTTCCAGTTCAGACAGTAGTCAAATACTGCAATAAACACATGAGCGGTGTTGATCTTTTAGATGCTCTGATTGGAAATTACAGTGTTCTTCACAAGTCACTAAAGGGTACATGATACATTTTTTATATTTTATTGAAATTGCCACCAATAGCTTTACACTGCATCAGGAAATGGCCAAAATACATGCACAAGTTGTTACGGTTGGGTGTTGTGGAGGATCCAAGTGCAAGGCTTATTTTATTTATTTATTAATTTCATGTATGTTGATTGATTTATTATTTAATTATTGTCATTGAGTCAAAAGGTGAGTGCAAGTGTGTTGGTACATGAACCAAGGCAGTTGGCACTGAGCACCGCTGTGCACTCTGGGACTTGGAGTTCTTTAACACAACTCCACCATTTCTTACCCTGCACCTACCAGTCCCCCTGCTGGCAGCTGGCGGCACAGCACCACCTCTTACACAAGTGTCTCTCACACAAAAAGTCTTCAAGGAAAGAGAATTGAT
The DNA here is from genome assembly GCA_021613375.1 of Megaleporinus macrocephalus. Lineage (NCBI taxonomy): Eukaryota > Metazoa > Chordata > Actinopteri > Characiformes > Anostomidae > Megaleporinus > Megaleporinus macrocephalus. The sequence goes on along the minus strand of CM038722.1, from coordinate 35,956,301 downwards.
TGAACTGGCTCACATTGTGCAGGTATAATCAGATGTATCAGATGTTGGCGGACCTTCAGGAGAATCAAATTTCTTTATTTGTTTTCTCTGTCCTGTGTACTGCAGGCTGCATTCACATGTTAGTGGAATTTCAGTTGGTGTATGTACAATAGTGTGTACAGTAGTGTTTTTATGTTATCTGTGCAATTGCTGCTAAATGGGTCTGGCGCCACCTGCTGGTCGGTCAGTGTTTTACAGCATCTATATATAAGTGATTCAGTGCAGTCTCTGCAGTAGAGTGTAGGCACGCTGCCAACAGCTTCAGATGTTCAGCTCAGTATAACTACAAATAACACAGTAAAGCTTAGTGTCTGTAATTACATGTAACAGAGACCAGTACATCCTGTTTAGCTTAAGGAGTTAAAGAATTCTGAAGCTAAACCTGAAATAACATATTTAATAAATACAATAACATTAATATTGTTGTTGAAGTGTTAGTATAAAAGCAGTCTAGCAGTTAAGATGTTACCTCAAATATCACAGCACACAAGAGAGTAGGAGAACATCATGTGCTGGAAAAACAGATATGGGAACGGATCAAAAACACATGGATAAAAGTCAAGTCAAAGTCAAAGTGAACTTTATTGTCATTCAGACTTTACAACTGAGTGCATAGCTGAACGAGATTGTGTTTCTCCAAACTCCAATGTGCACATGTATAAAACACAAGACATACAACTAACATAAAGCAGTGAGCGTGGTTTATTAGCAGGGCAATCCAGTAGCGTGGTCATTGAAACAGTCCAGTTCAAACCTGGCACAGCTGACATACACATGGAGTTTCCAAAAGGCAGGCAGAGGTCAAAACCAAAAAGGGAATAAGTCAAAAACAGAACCAGCGAACAAGAGAATGCTCAGTACAGGAGTACCTGCCAATACGTCACAAAGTGAGAAGTTAAACAGACAGCTTAAAAACAAACAGATGAGTCCAATTAATATTCAACAGAGCTTGATCGAAAGGAGAATCATTCAGAGCATATGACCATGAAATCAGAAGCCAGGGAGTTCTCTAAATAACAGTTTCTCTGCTGAACATTGAACGGGAGGAGGTAACTCTTGGGTAATTTGTTCAGTCTCTTTGTCAGTCTTCCATATGATGGGCGATACCACAACAGAGGGTTGGAGAATGGGTCCAGGATTTGATGGCTCTGGTGAATGTCTTTTACTTTTGAACAAATGGGATAAGGTTTTAGCTTGTTGTGGATTCAGACACTTAGCCAAACCCAATAATGTGGTCAGTTAAATCTAAGAAAGAGTGAGAAGCACCCTCTAACCAATGATGCCACTCCTCCAGTGCTTATTTCATGGCAAGGAGTGCGCTGTCACCAATACCATAGTCACGCCTCGCCAGAGTTAACTTATGGAAGAAAAACGCAAGGGGATGCAGCCTCCTTGGCAAATCATGGTATTGAGAGAGGATGGCTCCTACACCAACCCCAGATGCATCAGCCTTAACAACGAAGAGCTTGAATGTGTTTGAGGTGAAGGCTTTCTTGATGGACAAAAAAGCTGACTCAACTTGAGGTGGTTGGATTAATTACTTAGCATTAATTCAGTTCAGTGCTGATATGGAGGGTTTAGTTCAGTTCAGTGCTGATATGGACGGTTTAGTTCAGTCCAGTGCTGATATGGACGGTTCAGTTCAGTTCAGTTCTGATATGGACGGTTCAGTTCAGTTCAGTGCTGATATGGACGGTTCAGTTCAGTTCAGTTCTGATATGGACGGTTCAGTTCAGTTCAGTGCTGATATGGACGGCTTAGTTCAGTTCAGTGCTGATATGGACGGTTTAGTTCAGTTCAGTGCTGATATGGACGGTTTAGTTCAGTTCAGTGCTGATATGGACGGTTAACTTCAGTCCAGTGCTGTTATGGACGGTTCAGTTCAGTTCAGTTCTGATATGGACGGTTCAGTTCAGTTCAGTGCTGATATGGACGGTTCAGTTCAGTTCAGTTCTGATATGGACGGTTCAGTTCAGTTCAGTGCTGATATGGACGGTTTAGTTCAGTCCAGTGCTGATATGGACGGTTTAGTTCAGTCCAGTGCTGATATGGACGGTTCAGTTCAGTTCAGTGCTGATATGGACGGTTTAGTTCAGTCCAGTGCTGATATGGACGGTTTAGTTCAGTGCTGATATGGACGGCTTAGTTCAGTTCAGTGCTGATATGGACGGTTTAGTTCAGTTCAGTGCTGATATGGACGGTTAACTTCAGTCCAGTGCTGTTATGGACGGTTCAGTTCAGTTCAGTTCTGATATGGACGGTTCAGTTCAGTTCAGTGCTGATATGGACGGTTCAGTTCAGTTCAGTTCTGATATGGACGGTTCAGTTCAGTTCAGTGCTGATATGGACGGTTTAGTTCAGTCCAGTGCTGATATGGACGGTTCAGTTCAGTTCAGTGCTGATATGGACGGTTCAGTTCAGTTTAGTGCTGATATGGATGGTTCAGTTCAGTCCAGTGCTGATATGGACGGTTTAGTTTAGTGCTGATATGGACGATTTAGTTCAGTTCAGTACTGATTTGGACGGTTTAGTTCAGTTCAGTGCTGATATGGACGATTTAGTTCAGTTCAGTACTGATATGGACGGTTTAGTTCAGTTCAGTACTGATAGTGATTACCCTTTCCAAACCAAACTGGAGGCAGTTGGTTTGCAATGGCTCCTAAAACACTGCTATTAGTAACACAGCGCTGATTTAAATGAATGAGCGCCAACAGCTTATAGCTTTTCGCTAGCTGCTGTTATCAGTGCTCCAGAGCGCAGCCGCTGAAGGCCAAGGCAGTATATTTTAAGAAATTATAACGTATAAGAGTCAATTTTAAATTAATACGCTTGCTTTAAATATATTTATGTATTTAACAGTCTTGAACATGTTGACACAATGCATGTGCTGAAATAGCCTGAATGACATCATCACTGACTTCAGTTGAATATGGTATGTGGTCAGTGATGCTTCTGGGAGGAGCTGTGAGATTGAGAAACTCTGACACTTACCAGAGAAACAGGAAGCAACCAAACCAGAGAGAAGAGTAGACACGGACACACTGAAAGACTGAACATCACAGAGAAAAGCTGACTTCACTTCTAGAGAAGTAAAAAACACTGTCTGGAGTTTAATGAACACCAGTGAAGCTGAAGTTCAGTTCAGGATGAAGGTCCTCCTCATCTTCACCCTCTACCTGATCTCAGGTCAGTTATTCTACTTCAGATTATAAACTTTATATATAAACTGTAGAATTTAGAGAATTTGGTGGAATTTAATGAGATCAGAGAGAAGAGTGAAAACTTTCAATCTGATTGGCAGGTCCAGTGAGCTGCTTTGATGTGATTGGCTATCCAGGCGGTAGTGTCATGATCTTCTGTAATAATACAGAGAAGAAAGAGTTTAACAAGTATTTTTGTAAGGAGACAACAACGGAGTGTATATACACACAAACACTAAACATATGGAGTCATAAAGACAGGTTTTCTATAATTGAGTATCCTGGATACATTACAGTGATCTACAGAAATCTGAGTTTACAGGATTCAGGATTATATCAGTGTGGAGAGTCTGGAGTGTGGAATCACACTGTGAACCTGACAGTAAAAAGAGGTGAGAAATACTGAGAAACACTTTATATTAACTTTAACTGATCATTAATAGCTGTGAACAAATCATTAATCAGAATGTGAAAATGTACAAATGTTTATAAATGACAGATCATGTAGTTGTTGATGTGTATATTCACATTGATGTACATTTATAACAAACCCTTTCATTAATTAATAATGACTAATAAAACACACTAACTAACACACCACCACCATGTCAGTGTCACTGCAGTGCTGAGAATGACCCAAGTAGTACCTGCTCTGTGGGGGTCCTGTGGGGGTCCTGATCATTAAAGAACAGAGTAATAAAGTATACAGAGAATCAGATGAACTACAGTCTGTAAGTGGAGCTCCTGTATGGTCAGTGGAGCTGATACAGTGGACAGTGAGTGGAGGTCCTGTATGGTCAGTGGAGCTGATACAGTGGACAGTGAGTGGAGGTCCTGTATGGTCAGTGGAGCTGATACAGTGGACAGTGAGTGGAGGTCCTGTATGGTCAGTGGAGCTGATACAGTGGACAGTGAGTGGAGGTCCTGTATGGTCAGTGGAGCTGATACAGTGGACAGTGAGTGGAGATATAAGGAGATGGTTTTAAATATTATAGCTGTTTGGTGTATGTCTATTAAATTAAATACAGGGTTTAAAGGATTTACACATCAATACATCCTGTTATTATATTTTACACAGTTTCTCTTTATTAAATTAAATAAGTTAAATTAATTCAGTTACAGTTTCAGACACACAGTAATTATGTTTATGTAGTATATTATATTGATGTTGAAGACCATGCACACATTTGATTCTGATTTATAAAAGAACAGTTATTATAAAGTGTTAATGTTTATTTATTTTATATGATTAACAGATTCATGTTGTTTGGGATCAAAGACTGTAAACGGTTATCTGGGAGAGACTCTCACCATCAGCTGTTCATATCCAGAGCAGTACGAGAGAAACACCAAGTACTTCTACACACTTCAATACAGTCTACATTTTACTGAACTGATCAGAACTACAGACTGTCAGATAGACAGATTCTCCATCTCTGAGTGGAGAGAAGAAGATGGAGGAGTTTATTACTGTGGAGTGAATGTTGGAAGAAAGTCAGTCAGTTATAACTCCCTCTACACAGAGACTCATCTACAGGTTACTGGTGAGATACATTAACTTCTCCTTCTGTTCATGTTTACATTGTTTATTATTAGATATAAAACACTGAGCGTGAGAAAGAGAAGATATACTCATCATCATTAAACCACAGACAACACAGGAAATTACAGAGTCTGAGTTTAGACTTGAGCTTCTCCTTCTGGTTTTGGTCAACTGTCTCAACATGACCACAGTATTTACACACATATGAAGAAAGATGGACTGAGTGTAGAGACCAGTGAGAACAAAGAAAGAGAGAAAGAGAGAGAGAGAGAGAGAGAGAGAGAGGAAGAGAGAGATTTTCAGTATCAGATTCTGAGTTTTAAGCACTAAATGTGTTCTTTGTGTCATGAAAGTTTAAATTTGTTCTGTTTCTGTGGTTTATTTTCAAACGTACTTAAAAACCACCAACACCAGCAAAAACAAGACCGACTGAGAAACCAACCTCACCATCCTACATCACCACACCATCCTACATCACCACACCATCCTACATCACCACTCCATCCTACATCACCACACCATCCTACATCACCACACCATCCTACAGGACCACAGCATCCTACACCACCACACCATCCTACAGGACCACAGCATCAGCACCGACATCAGCTACATCTGTTGAAGTACACTTCAGTAAGAACTCATAACTCCTTCTTTCAGTCTGTATTTATATTAAATGTGTTGTCACGGCCAGCTCGTTCTCACAGACCGCTACATAAAAGAATGTGAAACAACACCGGACTCAGTTATAATAAACAGAGAATTGATAAAGAAATCAGGTCCAGAGAAAAACACCAAAAATAAAACATCTCAGACAAAAGAGGTCTACAGAATAAACAACAAGCCTCATATCTTCCTCTTCTCAGGCGTCTCCAATCACATTATTCAGTAACACCCTGCCAAATACTTACTGCCCCCGCAGGCCAGACAGGACACCCGTACACAGTGTTCAGACAGGAGTTCAGTGGTTTCAGGCTCAAAACTAGGAACTGGAGGGAACCGGTTTGACTGGTAGACTGTTTGTGGTCATGTTTTTGTTAAAGTTGGTCTGTTCTTTCTGTCTTTCATCTCCAGGTTCCTCTGTAATCATCATCATCATCATCACTGTATGTGTCTGTGTGGTTCTGCTGCTGATTGGAGGATCAACACTGATCTTCTACAAACTGAGATACAAGAAAACACAAGGTACAGTTAAACTCCTGTTAGCTCTGAAGCTGTCTGAGAGAGTTTGTTACTCTGATGTAGAAACTGAGTGTAATCTGTTCTGTACAGTTACAGGCTCCACTCCTGCATCCAGAATGGAAGTTAAAGACCAAGGTCCCACTTACGCCACTGTTAGTTTCCAGAAGAATCCAGATTCTCCCACTGATGCTGCAGTTACCGTCAGTAAGGAGGAACCTGCTACTGAATACGCCTCCATCAATCACCACACCTGACTGAAAGAACTTCAATTAGTAACTGCAAATCATCCACATACTGTTAATGATACAAACAACAGATTTAAATCAACAACTCACACATACAAATTTCAAACTAGTCTGAGATTAAAGTTTATTATTTAAAAGTAACATAAATCATATTTTAGTTTCTGTTCTTTTGCAGTGGTGCCTCTAGAACTTTTTCATAGGGGCGGCCAAATGTGAACACTGAAAATCTTGGGCTGGAAAACCAAAACCAAAATCTATAGCTGAATATCATGAATTCTATTTTGCTGTTATCTTATATAGTTTAACTGAAAACTAAATAAATATGAGAGTGAAAGAATATCATACTGATATACTTTGGGTTTTTATTTTACAGTTAATGTTTATAATAATCTGATGTTTATTATTGCTGAATATCTATTTTTGTTTATTTTCTTCATAATAGTATAAAACCAGTAGAAGAAATGTGTGGAATACAATCCAGTTCCCTCTCAGATACACATGAACCACTGACTGAATTGTTTTCCCGTCTGACATCAACAACCCTTCCTATTCCTTTATCTGATTGGATCATCTGCCCCTTGTTTTAAGAGAGTACATTACAAAACAGTACAATAGAGTTTATAGAGAAAACTTGTCTCTGGAACACTTTACTGTCAGGTTTAGTTTAGTTCAGGGTTTTAAAATGTATACATCTATTGAGAAGGAAAATAAATATATATTGACTGAAAATGTGCAGTCTGAAGTTTTAGCTTATTTTTAACAGATGTACAGTTCTTTCAATTCTGTTTCTAAACAATACAAAGAAATAAAAACAAAAACAATAAAAATCAACATTTCATACATAATGATGATCATTCCTCAGTTTTATTAGTGCTAACCAACAGGTTAGAGGATCAACACCATCCAGTCACGCTTCTTAAACCAGCTTTCCTACCTAACATCACTAACTAATATAATATTATACTACTAACAATATTAGATAACTAGGTGTAACTGTGTGTCTTTGAATTAGTTATTAAAACAGTAACTAATCACAGGAGACTGTCAAGTTCAAAAACATTTAACAGACACAGAACCGACTGACTGTAAGAACAAATGTTTCAAATACCGTCCTCAGTAAGTGTCCTAAAAACACTGAAACTCTGGAAAGTTAAAAGAAAAAGATTTAGAAAGGTGTAAATCTTCACTTTACCGCTAACTGCTTTTTGCTTTATTAAACTGAGGAATATTAGATTTTCACCAATTTCACATTCCATTGTTTCAGCGCTGTGTGAATGAGCTGCCCGTGACCATGAGAGGGGCAGTTGGTTAGAGATCCAGTCTTGTGACTAGGAGGTTGCTGGTTCGGTTCCCTGAACTGACAGAACACTGAAGTGCTCTTGAATAAGACACCAAATCCAAAACTGCTCCCTGGTACTGTGGATAGGGCTGCCCACCACTCAGGGCAAGTGTGCTCACTGCCCCCTAGTGTGTGTGTATAAGTGTGTTTCACAGCACGGATGGCTTAAATATAGAGGTCAAATATTTCTAAATTCTATTCTATTCTGATTTATCAGGGGAACGTGAATTTGAGGGGAACTGAAATGGATGTATGTTGTTGACCTGTGTCCTCAGACTGCTAGTGCTGAAACAGTAGACTAACTGTATCTTACATACAGCTTTATCTTGAGATTGAACAGTTTTGCTGTCCACTGACCTTTAAGTCCCGCTTATACAGGGCTGATTATTGATCTCTCTGTAGCCGAGTTGGGTTGTGATCTCTCTGCCATCGTTACCACATGGTTGTTTAATTATTCTCTTGTTTCAGCTTAACCTACATGTCATTTTCAATCATTACAGTGATGATGTGTGATTCCTGTCAGTAATGCAGTGTATACAGTCGCGGCGTGACTGTGGCTGAGCCACTACTGTTCTGATTCAGTTGTACACTGGTTCTGTATTATTGCTGTTTTTATGTACATTTGTAATTTTCTAGAACTGCTTACATTTCTAACATGTACTGTTTAAGCAATATTTAAAATACATGCTCTCTATGCTGATAAATGATACCTCAGGCTCTGATTTTTGTTTTAATAATCAATATTTGTGTGCTAATATAGCCTATAAAGCTCACAGCCCAGCAAATACAGCAGCAAGACTGTAGAATGCTAAGAATAATGAAAGAATAAACAATAATCAAACAAATAAAAATGATAGTAGTTGCATTTACAAGAACAATCTGTTAATTTGCCTCAGAAACCATCAATTTATATCATGTTTTTGAATAAACTCTCATATCATAGCTATACTATATTAGCATACTTTTACATAACACTAAAACTCAATCTGCCCTGGATCTTAGTGTCCTCATACACGAATATGGACAAAAGTATGTGGACACCATCTCCTAATTATTGGGTTTGTGTGTTTCAGGCCCCACTCATTGCTAATCGGTCTACAAAATCAAACACATAGTCGTGCAGTCGTGCAGCCATAGTGACACACTGGTAGTAGAAACGGTCTTACTGAAGAGCTCAGTGACTGGTACTAGAGGCTTTTCCATCCAATGACTTTTTGTGAATTCTGAAAATGCCCTACACTCAGCAGTTGTCATATATACTAATCTTCTAAAGAGCTAGTGTAGGCCTTTGACTGCCTAATTAAACATGATCAAGTCAAGTCAAGTCAAGTCAAGTGGGTTTTATTGTCATTTCAACTACATACAGAGTACACAGTGAAACGAAACAACGTTCCTCCAGGACCATGGTGCAACATAGACAGTGCATACAAGACACAAGTGCAACACAAACAAACAAGTGCGGACAGACAACACAACACAGTACAGACAGAGAATAATAAATAATTGCATGATGGAGAATTACAAAGATCTGGTGTAGAGAAAACTATTTTATGAGCTCATATGTTCCTGACCTGCCATCTCTACTGGACATTTAATAGAATAACTTCACATCACATGTGATACAATCAGCACTAATGTACCATTCGCTGCATTAAATTCATGTTTTGACAAGTACATTAACACAAAGCCTATATTAACTGCACGAACCAAATTAATATTTCTTATTCAATTTCTTCAATTCAACTACACTGAGCCAAAAACACAACTACTGTCCTAAAAGTCCATGACCCCGACTCTAAAACAAGCCGAAAACCCTTAGACTTGCCAACTTACTTGTCCACAAAACATTATCACTTTTGAATCTTAACCCCAAGTTTGACCCCACAATACAGCGCCATCAAGTGGCTGGGTAATTTATTTGCAAGGCCTGTAGTGAGTGGCTAACTGTCTAACTGGAGATGGTAGAGGATTACAAAGATCTAAGAGAAATTACTATTTCATGAGCTCATATGTTCCTATGGTGCCGTCTACTGGCCATTTTATGTAATAGCGTTCCCTAGATGTGATGCATGAAGCATAAAATCCCCCTTCTCTGCACCAAAACCATGTTTTCACATGAACATTAACAGAAATCCTATATTAAGTACACCAAGCAAATTCATCTTTGTAACATCAAATGTCTTATCAACTCAAATCACTCAAAAGCCCTGCATTTACATTCTCTCTCATCATGTTTTCACATTTAATAAACCTTTTCATGTTTCCTGTTCTACCCTTAGAACATTCATCTCCATGTCTGTTATAGCTTGAAAGACTTCTGCTTGCCAAACGAACTGCTTCATGCCTCAGAGAGACGTACAGAGAAAAAGATATCCTCTTTTCAATCATGCAAGTTCACAGCCAATCAGGTGCTGGAACTCAAATATATGCAAAATGTAGTGGAATTACTGAGAGTCATACCTCAGAACTATCCCTTTACCTACTAGTATGTGGCTTAACACTAGCCGTAACCCCACTGTTGTACCCAAAGCTAAACACTAAGCTCTTCTGTTCAGCAAATGTCATTCACTAAATTCTAACCCCAAACTCTACCCTAAGTCTTAGCTCTAACCCTAAACCTTAACACTAGCACTTAACCATAACCCTTCACCCATAACCCTAACCCTTCACCCATAATCCTAAACCTTAACCCTAGCACTTAACCCTAACCCTTCACCCATAATCCTAACCCTTCACCCATAATCCTAAACCTTAACCCTAGCACTTAACCCTAACCCTTCACCCTTAACCCTGGCACTTAACCCTAACCCTTTACCCTTAACCCTGGCAATTAACCACAACACTTAACCCTAACCCTTCACCCATAACCCTAAACCTTAAGCCTGGCACTTAACCCTAACCCTTTACCCTTAACCCTGGCACATAACCACAACACTTAACCCTAACCCTTGACAAATAACCCTAAACCTTAACCCTGGCACTTAACCCCAGCACTTAACCCAAACCCTTCACCCATAATCCTAAACCTTAACCCAGCACTTAACCCTAACCCTTCACCCATAACCCTAAACCTTAACCCCAGCACTTAACCCTAACCCTTCACCCATAACCCTAAACCTTAACCCTAGCACTTAACCCTAACCCTTCACCCTTAACCCTGGCACTTAACCCCAACACTTAACCCTAACCCTTCACCCATAATCCTAAACCTTAACCCCAGCACTCAACCCTAACCATTCACCCATAACCCTAAACCTTAACCCTAGCACTTAACCCTAACCCTTCACCCATAACCCTAAACCTTAACCCCAGCACTTAACCCTAACCCTTCACCCATAACCCTAAACCTTAACCCCAGCACTTAACTCTAACCCTTCACCCATAACCCTAAATCTTAACCCCAGCACTTAACCCTAACCCTTCACCCATAAACCTAAACCTTAACCCTAGGACTTAACCCTAACCCTTCACCCATAACCCTAAACCTTAACCCCAGCACTTAACCCTAACCCTTCACCCATAACCCTAAACCTTAACCCTAGCACTTAACCCTAAACCTTAACCCCAGCACTTAACCCTAACCCTTCACCCATAACCCTAAACCTTAACCCCAGCACTTAACCCTAACCCTTCACCCATAACCCTAAACATTAAACCCAGCACTTAACCCTAACCCTTCACCCATAACCCTAAACATTAACCCTAACACTTAACCCTAACCCTTCACCCATAACCCTAAACATTAACCCTAACATTTAACCCTAACCCTTCACCCTTAACCCTGGCACTTAACCCCAGCACTTAACCCTAACCCTTCACCCATAACCCTAAACAATAACCCTAAACCTTCACCCATAACCATAAACCTTAACCCTAACACTTAATCCTAACCCTTCACCCATAACCCATAACCTTAACACTAGCACTTAACCCTAACCCTTCACCCTTAACCCAGGCACTTAACCCCAGCACTTAACCCTAACCCTTCACCCTTAACCCTGGCACTTAACCCCAGCACTTAACCCTAACCCTTCACCCACAATCCTAAATCTTAACCCCAGCACTTAACCCTAACCCTTCACCCATAACCCTAAACCTTAACCCTGGCACTTAACCCCAGCACTTAACCCTAACCCTTCACCCATAACCCTAAACCTTAACCCTAGGACTTAACCCTAACCCTTCACCCATAACCCTAAACCTTAACCCCAGCACTTAACCCTAACCCTTCACCCATAACCCTAAACCTTAACCCTAGCACTTAACCCTAACCCTTCACCCATAACCCTAAACCTTAACCCCAGCACTTAACCCTAACCCTTCACCCATAACCCTAAACATTAAACCCAGCACTTAACCCTAACCCTTCACCCATAACCCTAAACATTAAACCCAGCACTTAACCCTAACCCTTTCACCCATAACCCTAAACATTAACCCTAACACTTAACCCTAAACCTTCACCTATAACCATAAACCTTAACCCTAACACTTAATCCTAACCCTTCACCCATAACCCTAAATCTTAACCCCAGCACTTACCACCCTAACTAAAATTCAACCAAGTCTTATCTTACAAAATTAAACATTGCAGTATATTCAATAGATGAGTCTGTGTTCAGCAACACAAGCAATTTGAGGTCTGTACATCTTACGGATGTATGTAATTATAATAATAATAATTATAATATAATAGCAATTCATTACTTTTAATAAATAACTGAATATCAACCAAAGCATATCGTACCAAAGTAAAGATTGTAGTATGTTTGTAAGATGTGTTTTAATAACCTACACACGGTTTTATTTTACAGCAGGCTCATGTGTGTCTCAGTAAAGTTTTAGGAGGTTGTGGTTTAGTCTGTATGTCTGTATTGTTTACTACAGCTCTGTAAAAGTAGTAGATTTTAACATAATCTGTGTTTTTCAGTTTCAGGTATCAAATAACACATACAGATTTCTCATTTCTCTGAATGTTGTACGTTATTAAACAGTACCGCACTTTATAGACGGTCCCTTATCGTCTTCAGCATTGCTTCCACCTATTTAGATAGAAACTAATGGACTACTGGAATGGAGAGATGAGGAACTGTGGGAAGATTTAGTGATCAGACTTTGTTCTCTGCTTCACCACCACTTACACAACACTATTCTCTAAAATATCCACATGTATCTGTTTAGTCCACTGTTATGTCTCCAGTGACTGGAAACGGTTGTTCCCTACAGATGGTCCGATCATGGCACACAACTTTCTGTAGGTTACTTTCCACATTTTTACCAAAAGCTTGTTTGAAAAATGGTTCTCCACAATGTGCTCCCAGAACTCTCTGGTGGGTTTGCATTCCAGTGAAGTTAAAGGTGGTCTCTTATCTGAATTTCCTATACTTGATGAGTCACTTACATCCTGGTTGCATTTAAGGTGGAACGAAAAATTTAAATACAGCTTTAAAAAGACAACTGGACATCATTGGGTTGGTGAATCAATTTCAGGCCTCAGCTGCACATCTGAGCTGCACATTTATAAAAAGACAGCAAATGACTGTAATGATTCTCTTAAAGCCAAAACACAGTAAAAGCTCTCTAATTCCCTCGTTTACATGCAGTCTCTAATCATGGCAGTCTATCATCTAAAGATTCTTTTTGTGAAAGGTCTGGTGAAAACCTGGCTACTGTCATAGGATGCCAACTTGACCAGAAGTCAGTTTGTAAAATTTCTGTCCTACTAAATCTGCCTTGGTCCACTGTATGTGCTATTATTGTAAATTGGAAGGGCTTATAAGCAACAACAGCTCAGCCACAACATGACAGGCCATATGAACTCATAGAGCAGGATCCTGTAGAAACCTTAGATTCTCTATTACATCACAAGCTGCATTTCCAACCTGCTTTTGGAACATCAGCCCCAGAGCTGTGCATCAGGAGTTTTCTGAAATTTGACTTCCATGACGGAGCAGCTGCACACAAATTCCAGATCACTGTACACAATGAAACCAGTCCTTACCTTTTAATATCAGTGTCCGAGCTCACGGTTTGACTGAATTAGCAGAAATATTTCCACACACACTTCAAACTCTTATACAGATTTAGATGTAGCTACCACGATTAGGAGCTTCATCAAAACAAACATGGAGAGATTTCACTGGGTTTCTGCTTTAAGTAGATTATCTTTACAGACATTTATCTTTTTATGACCGTGTAGTTTGCAGCTCACAGGCGCCAATCAGAACAAGCAACGGCCTATTTCCACCTTGATCCACCATCTGGGAACACAAACAAAAACACAGCAGACAGTTTTAAAAGCTAAATTTTAAAGCAAACATTTCAGCATTTCATTAAAAGCAATCTTTGAAAAGGTATGGTGCATCACTGGACCATCAGTGGGGCCAGTAGTTTCCAGTCTCTGGCCCTCCATGTCCACTGATAAGAGAATCTCCACTGCTCTATACAAGCTAGCCACTTGTGTGGAGTGTTGGGTTAAGGGTGAAATGTTTGGGGTAAACAGGTCACAGACATCCAGTTGCTCACACCAAGTTAGGACCACAGTCTCCCTCTAGTGGAGAATAAATGAATAAAACATTTGAACAACTGATGTTTTCTCTCTTTCTACAGACAATCAGGAACAAATGTAATAGTAAGTGAGTGGGTGACGTACAAAAACATGTAAATACATATTTAAACATTTTTACTAAGAGAGGAAAGAAATGAACAGTTTATATAATATAATTATATTATTTTCTATTTATAACAGAGTTTTTAATTAATGTGCTGCATCAGCATAATTTGAGTGAACAGTAGAAACTTTGAATGTATACATGAATTTCAGAATCTCTTAGTATTTGATGGTGTCCCCCTTTTGCTTTACTGACAGCCTGCAATTGAGGTACATGGACTTTGTAAGACTTCTGTTTATATATAAAATAGAAGATTTTCAATGTCAATCTCCATTCATCACTGAAACACAGTAGTAGAAGATTCTGAGTTCGTTTTCATTCACAGGTGTGATATACTAACTTATCTTGTATGAGTTTGGAGAAGAACTTCAACTAAGCTGGTAGTTTGGGAGATGACTGACTGAGTGAAGATAGAAAACTGAGAATTCTGGCTGAAGTTCTGGGCGGATTCTGCCTGTAGCTGGAAGCCTGGACCCCTTTAACTGTAGTATGACTGTCATAGGACTGAGGAACAGAAAGCAGATTGGATGGTGGTGGGGACTGCAAAAACTTGTCACTGAAGAAATGTGAATTTATGGAATGAGGAGTTTAAGGCATTTTCCTCCCCAAAACTCAGTGAGATCTGATTGTGCCTTCAACATGTGGTGGTAGTATGAGGGCAGACTGACTGTGCTAGTAAACCAGATGAATTCAGAACTGTTCAGATCCTGGGCTGAGTGAAGAGGATTCCTGAGGGACGTTCACATGATAAGAGGGACAGTAGTCTAGACATCTCTGTCCTGCAGTAGCTGATTATGAAGCAGTTACATGAGATCTGTTCCAGCTTGGATAGAGAACCTCAGCGTATACCAGGGGGTTATGGAGGAGCTGGATTCTGAATGATGGGTTGGTCAGATGGTGGATAATTCGTTGATCATTAGTGTAGTGCACTAGGCTTCATGTGGATTGAAGGAGAAGTTTAGCCTAAGAAGAACAAGTGGTCTACATGATCCTTTTTTTGGTGATTAGGGTACGTAGTGTGTTTCTATTGAGGTTGTATGATGAGAAGACAGATGGAGCAGATAGATTTGTTTCAGTATAACAGCTTGACTGTGACCAGGACCACAAGGAAGAAACCTTCTTATCCTTCTTGGTAACAGAATGACTGTTTAGAGGACCACTTCATTGAAATACAAGCACCCAAAAAGTCCAGAGATGGTTAAAGAACATGAATACAGAAGACTGAGGAAGTAAAAGGATCACCAGTCAAGAATATGGGAGAAGTCAAACCAGCAGAGGCAGAGATGACTAGGAGAGTAGCAGGTTCCCAGAGGCACAGGCAGCATCTTCATGAAGGACCCCATGTTAGTTAGACCTGAGGGGAAAAGTTTGGGGTATATTTAAGGGGGTTCCTCTGCAGCGTGATGCAATGATGACCCAGGCTGGGGCTGACATAGCAAGACTGGATGGGAGATGAAAGAAAGCTGTTGAGGTAAAATATGAAAGTTCTGACAGGTCTGTGGGTGATCTTAGCTGAGATTAATCTGAATTTAAAGGGAGCTAAGATGAGGCAGAGCTGAGAAGAGTTTAGGAAGACATGAGATGGAGTCAAGTTAAAATGATGCTGAGTTAAGTAGGAGAACTAAAAACTGAGCTGCTCTGAGATGGAGCTGTGTTGAGTCAGAGCTGAGTTGAACAGGAAATGAATGGTGCAGCTAAGATGTTAAGATGTTAAGATGAAGGTGGGTCAGGAGTTGAGATGTGGTGGAAGACGCATTGACGGTCAAGCAATGGAGAAGCAAAAGGGCACAGGAGCAGGTAAAGACAGCAGCCTTGTTTTCCACCAGCAGAGACAATGTGGAATAACAGTCCAGGCAAAGTGATTCATCCCTCAGCAGGTACAAGTACTCAGTCACAGTCAGAGGGACAACAGGGACAAGGCTGGTGGGTATGAGGGCAGGAGAGGAGGTGCATCAGGCATAAGAACCAAAGGGGTCGCCGCCATGCCAGGAATGATGAGTCCAGTCAGGGAGATCGTGCATTGCTGGGAATTGTAAGCATAGCAGCAGGTATGATGAACACAGGATTAGTTTGGATACTGGCTGGATTGTAAAAGAAGGTGGAACAGACAGATGAGAGAATTCAGGAGATGGAGTTGAGGTGAGTGTCTTGTAACAGAACTGGCATCTCACGGCTGATTCTAAAAACTTCATCATATGATAAAAGTAAGGACGGGTATTTAAGGAGGAGGAGTTTTAGATTTGGGCAAAAAGCACTCCAGTAGATAGCTGAGAGATATCAGAGAGATGTTTTCTTCTAGATGGAGGGGCAACACTATTATTTAGCCAAAACACTGTCAGTAAAGGCCTCGTTGTCTGGGATATTTCCTTTTTTAACATTTTTAAAAAATAACTGAAAAACACAGCAGTGGTATTAATGTATACATTAGTATTTTAACTGGTTTTAGTGAATCAATCACATAATCCAAATTCAGGAATGTTTAAGATGAAGAATGTTCATCAAGATGTTACATAAAAAAACTTATGACTGACGTTCAGCTACAAATAATATACGACATACTTTCCTGGATAACAAGCATTTTATAGAAATATTCAGGAATTCGGTAATGCCACTCATTTAATTACAAAGTCAGTGCTGGTGGTATCTAACCAGGCATCACTGGATTACATGAATAACCCAATAAACTGATTCATAAGAATGCAAGAATCTCTAAAACATGGTTACGGTGATGCAGTATAATTCTGATGTGACCCCGAGTTACTCTCAGCGTTTGTACATTGTTAATAAAAAAATAAAAAAATCACAATGTCCAGTAGAGGGCGTCCCTGATTAAGCACCTGAAGTAAATCTCCCTAATATCCTGTCATAATTTCACACTGACTCTACCACTGAGTTCACTAAGCTGGGTTTAGAAATTCAGTGACTGTAGCTGCACATATTTGTAGGTGAAATCTGATATAATCCTACAAATATTAATATAACTTGTATATTAATGAAGAAAAATAATACATACAGCACTGCAGGCTGAGC
Organism: Megaleporinus macrocephalus; assembly: GCA_021613375.1. Taxonomy (NCBI): domain Eukaryota; kingdom Metazoa; phylum Chordata; class Actinopteri; order Characiformes; family Anostomidae; genus Megaleporinus; species Megaleporinus macrocephalus. The sequence goes on along the minus strand of CM038722.1, from coordinate 35,939,052 downwards.
CACCTCCAGTAACATGACCAGCCACCAGAGGGAGAGCAAGACCTGCCACTCTCTACCCTTCAAAAACCAAGCTCACCTACAATCTCGGGCTCAGTCCTCGTGTTTTTAGAGTTCTGGCAGCAGACTGGCTGGTGATTCTGATGGAGGCTTCTGGAGATTTTCTTGTAATTTTGCCCTTTTGATTTTCCCAAGGACTCCCTTTGCTTTTTTAGGTTTTCCCATTCTAGTGCTTTGATGGCAAAAGGTTTAAGAAATTAACAATTTGTGTTACTTTTCTGTTCACGAGGTTGTGAGTCTTTTCCCCCCGACATTCTGCGTTTGTATGTCTCCCAGTATGGCTTAATGATAAGGTGCAAACCTTCCAACCCAAAGGTCGCTGGTTTAAACCCTGTCTGAATGAAAAAAATAAAAGAATGAAAGAATAAAGAAAGTCGTTTGATTCTAGAGTTTTCTTTCTTTTTTCTGTGTCTCGTTCCAAGCTCTGCACTCTTTCTCCGGTGGTGGCTCACTGACTTTTCCCTGGCCTTCCTGGATGCAGCAGAGCAAACAGAGCTGGAAAAGATGAAAGTTGCTCTAGCTAGTCAGGGCATGGCTATCAGCAGACACGAGCAGCCATAGGGTCTTAAAGAAACCCTACAGGTTGTGGTGCTCCCACCTCCAGTTGTAGAACCCCCACCTCAAGCTGCGCCTGAACCTCCTGTCCGAGCAGAGACCCACCTACCTGTTCCAGAGAGATATGATGGGGATCCATTGCAGGGGGTTCTTGCTTCAGTGCTCCCTGGCATTTGAGTAGGAGCCCTATTAATTCCCTACGGAAAGAGCTAAGGTGGCTTATGTCATATCCCTGCTCACGGACATGGCCCTTGCTTGGGCCACCTCGATTTGGGAGCATCAGCCTGCTGTGTGTGGCCCCATAGACCAATTCATGGCTGACAGAGGCTGTACATGTGACCATGCAGTCTATGCATGGCAGACGGGCTCCCGCAATGGCAGAGAAAGCGCTCAGTTCCAGATTTTGCCATTGAATTCCAAATTTTGGCCCCCATAAACAGCTGGTACTCAGAAGCTCTGATATTGGCCATCCAGCAAAGTCTAACTGAAGACCTCAAAAGATGTGTTGGCTCCTTTTGACCCCTTTTATCGTTAGGATGGCTCTCAGGCTAGATAATCAGCTGTGAGAGCGCCAGAAGGAGCGGGAGGCTGCCAGGCCACCATTGCAGCGTCGGGCTACACTAGTGGTTAACACAGAAGATCTTCCCCATCCTGATTCCCCTGAGGCAGGCAAACAACCCATAGAGTCGGGCCTCACCTGTCTCTATGGACAAGAGCGCAGATGCCTGCATGCAGGAAGGCCAGTCACTACATCTGTTTGACTACTCTAGCGTTTTCTGGGCTTTGTGGATATTTACTGCTGTTTTGTCCAGAATTTTAGAACAGTGGCCACTCCTCTCACAGACCTCACCAGAAAGAAGGCGGGGCAGTTTATGTGGATGCCTGAAGCCCAGAAAGCCATAGAGGAACTTTCAGCGTCAGTCCTACATGTTCCCAACTCCAGGCCTCCTTACATTGTTGAAGTGGATGCCTCAGATGTGGGTGTGGGGGTTGTACTTTCCCGATGTGCCACTCCCAACAAGCTCCACCCATGTGCTTTTTTTTTATTCCCACTGCTTAACTCCTGTGGAGGGTAATTACAGTGTGGGGGACTGGGAGCTCTGTTAGTAATGGAGGAATGGAGACACTAGCTGGAGGGGGCTGAACCTCAGTTCCTGGTCTGGACAGATCACAAAAACGTACGTTGAGTGCCTGAACCGTCACCAGGCCAGGTGGGCCGTATTCCTTAACTGCTTTGATTTTGGCCTGGTTCAAAGAATGCCAAGACAGATGGCCTCGCCAGACAATGGGACTCTCCCTCCTCTAACAGCCGCCATTCAAGCAGCACTTCCCCAAGAGCATGATGCAGGAGGAGGTTCCCCGGGTAGACTCTATGTCGCCACCTCGGTTCAGTCAAAAGCCCTGGATTGAGGGCATGCCTAACCTTTCACTGGACACTCAGGAAGGACTAAGACCCTGGATTTTTTAAAGAGGCATATGTAGCTGCTTGCCAGGCCTGCGTCCAGAACAAAGACACCTGGATGAGACCAGCAGGCTTGTCACAAGCCTTAATACTGCTGTTGAAGTGTTAGTTTGAAAGGAGTCCAGCAGTTATGATGTTATTTATAATAGCACAGCACAAAATGATCTCATATCCTGTTTGTTTAACTTAGTATGTGGTCAGTGATGCTGCTTGAAGGAGCTGAGTGCTTAAGCAGCTCTGATCCTTAACAGAGAAACAGTCACCCACCAAACCAGAGAGGAGACACAGACACACAGAGAGAACTAAACATTACAGAGAAAAGTAGAATTACATGTGACAACGCCCGCCTCCTCCGCAAATAGCATGGTAAGTGCTCAGTGGCAGATTATACCATCGAACTCCAAATTCCGGCTGCCAAAAACGGCTGGAAATCAGAATAACTGAATAGCTCAAGGATGTGTTGGCCCATTAGGACCCCTGTTCCTCACTTGATGATCTCATCGAGATGGGTCTCAGACTACATAATTGACTGTGAGAGCACCATAAGGATCGAGAGGCTGGCAGGCCACTCTCGCAGGGTCGGGCTACACTAGTGGTTCCCACGGATGATCTTCCCCATCTTCATTCCCCTGAGGTGGGAAAACAACACATGCAATTGGGCCTCACCTGTCTCTGTTGAGCGCAGATGCCTGCATGCAGGAGGGAAGATGCCTGTACTGTGGACACTCAGACCACCTTCAACAGAATTGCCCAGAGCTTCAGGGAAATGCCAGGTTTTATCCCAGTGTGGGAGGCCTGTGATAGACCTGGGTTGTTCTCCACAGACCTCAGAGAGGTCCCTAATGCAACCATCACATGAGGAGGCCTGCATGAGGAGCACCTCAGGACATTAGTTGACTCTGAAGCAGAAGGCAATTTCATAGCCAAGACCCTGAAATTACCTCTAGAGACCACAGAACCACCGCTGACCAACTCAGCCATCAATGGAAGGGCTGTTGGCGCATGGGGCAAGCCTACGGAGAAAATCTTCTGGCTTCTAGTGCAGGCCCCCCATGTCTGTGACATTGTATGCACTGCAGAAGCACCTCAGCCTCATCCTTGTTCTTTTGTGGTGCCTCACTGAGTTTTCCTTCACCTCACAACATTTAATACTGCTGTTGAAGTCTTAGTATGAAAGTAGTCCAGCAGTTATGATGTTATTTATAATAGCAAAATGATCTCATATCCTGTTTGTTTAACTTAGTATGTGGTCAGTGATGCTGCTGGGAGGAGCTGTGAGTTTAAGCAGCTCTGATCATTAATAGATAAACAGTCAACCACCAAACCAGAGAGGAGACACCGACACACAGAGAGAACTACACATTACAGAGAAAAGTAGAATTTAACTCTGAGAAGAAAAGAACAAACACTGACTGGAGTTTGTGTGAACATCAGTGAAGCTGAATTAAACTTCAGGATGAAGAACCTCCTCATCATCGCCCTCTGGCTGATCTAAGGTCAGTAACTGTGCTTCAAATTACAGATTTTCTATATTTATATTTAATATGCAGTTTGTGTTACATGAGAGTATAATATTCAGATTGTGTGATATTGATAGAAGATTTTGTGTTGCAGTTATTTTGATGTAAAACTGTGGAATTTAGAGAATTTAATGAAATTTAACCAGATCAGACTAAAGATTCAGAACCTTCAATTTATTTCTAGAATCAAAACTGAATGGCTGAAATTATATCATCAGTTTAAATAAAAGAAGTATATTAATTATTTGTTTTACATTGACTTATATTGAAAGTTAAGAAAGTTTCTGGTCTCTCCTGTAAAGTTACTATTTTGGAGATACTTGTTTTTCTTTGAACAGTGATTATATTAATTTCTGCTACATGCGGTTCTACATTAGAGAGAATCGTCTAAGAAAGTACACAGGCTTATTTTTAAACTCCTGCAGGCCAGTAGCGGCTAGTCAAACAGGTAGCAGCTAGTCTGAAAATAGCACAGGCACATACAACAGCAGCGTTTAGCCTAACAGCTAATGATCTCAACAGAGCAACAACATTTCCTAAATTATTTTAATTAAATTCTACAAACAGGAATGTTGGACTTGCAGTATATTTTGAGTAACTATAATGTATAAGACTAAATATTAAATTAATACTCTTACTGAAAATCTATTTATCTTATAACAGTCGTGAACATGTTGACACCATGCATGTGTTGAAATAGTCTGAATGACATCATCACTGACTTCAGTTTAATATGGTATGTGGTCAGTGATGCTGCTTGGAGCAGCGGTGAGAACCAGAGAGACAGAACATCACAGAGAAAAGCTGACTTCACTTCTAGAAAAGTAAAAAACACTGTCTGGAGTTTAGTGAACACCAGTGAAGCTGAAGTTCAGTTCAGGATGAAGATCCTCCTCATCTTCACCCTCTACCTGATCTCAGGTCAGTTATTCTACTTCAGATTATAAACTTTATATATTTACATTTCAGGAACAAAAGACTCAGATTTGGTGTTACTGATAAAAGATGCTGTTCTGCAGTTATTTTGATGCTAAACTGTAGAATTTAGAGAATTTGGTGGAATTTAATGAGATCAGAGAGAAGAGTGAGAACTTTCAATCTGATTGGCAGGTCCAGTGAGCTGCTTTGATGTGATTGGCTATCCAGGCGGTAGTGTCATGATCTTCTGTAATCATACAGAGAAGAAAGAGTTTAACAAGTATTTCTGTAAGGAGACAACAAAGGAGTGTATATACACACAAACACCAAACACATGGAGTCATAAAGACAGGTTTTCTATAATTGAGTATCCTGGATACATTACAGTGATCTACAGAAGTCTGAGTTTACAGGATTCAGGATTATATCAGTGTGGAGGGTCTGGAGTGTGGAATCACACTGTGAACCTGACAGTAAAAAGAGGTGAGAAATACTGAGAAACACTTTATATTAACTTTAACTGATCATTAATAGCTGTGAACAAATCATTAATCAGAATGTGAAAATGTACAAATGTTTATAAATGACAGATCATGTAGTTGTTGATGTGTATATTCACATTGATGTACATTTATAACAAACCCTTTCATTAATGAATAATGACTTATACATCAGTACATGTACACAAACCATCACAGTGAATTACTGACATGTAGAACTTTCTAATAGTCACATAAGCTTTATAGTTTATCCAGTATGTGTATATAATGATATATGAGATAATGTATGTATGAAGTTAGAACAGTAACATCACAGTTTCTACTTTATCTACTGTTAGTCTATAACTAAATAATATTATACACACATCTGTTAACAGGAGTTATAACTTCATACATAACGTATATAACTATTTACCCATAAGATCATTTATCATCCAGCTAGTTAACATTCTCAGTTTTAACACTGTATATACACCAATCAGCCATAACAGAACCACTTTCTTATATCTACACTCAATGTCTGTTTATCAGCTCCACTGACCATACAGGAGCTCCACTTACAGACTGTAGTTCATCTGATTCTCTGTATACTTTATTACTCTGTTCTTTAATGATCAGGACCCCCACAGGACCACCACAGAGCAGATACTATTAGGAAGGTGGATCATTCTCAGCACTGCAGTTCCACTGACGTGGTGCTGGTGTGTCAGTGTTGTGCTGGTGTGAGTGGATCAGACACAGCAGTGCTGCTGCTGGAGTAACCCCCACAGGACCACCACAGAGTGGGAACTATTAGTCAAAGTTAACTTTATTGTCAATACTGTAACATGTACAGGACATACAGAGGACTGAAATTACATTTCTCTCAGACCCGTGCTGCAGTAATAAATATTAACATTAAATAACATTAAGCATGAAAATATATAAATACTACTAATCATACAAATATAATTATAAAAATATGACTATGTTTATAAATATTACTAATCGTACAAATATAATTATAAAAATATGACTGTTTATAAATATTACTAATCGTACAAATATAATTATAAAAATATGTCTGTTTATGATTATTAATCGTACAAATATAAATATAAAAATATGTCTATGTTTATAAATATTACTAATCGTACAAATATAAAAATATGACTATGTTTATAAATATTACTAATCGTACAAATATAATTATAAAAATATGACTATGTTTATAAATATTACTAATCGTACAAATATTATTATAAAATGTTCCTGATATTGATATTGAAACAATGAAGTGATGTAGGTACCTGACAGATTAAAGACTGTGGGCGTGGCTAGTGCAGTTATAAACAGTAGTGCAGACTGGATGAACTTACAGTGTTGTGTGCGTAACCAGTTCTTGATTTGTGCAGGAATGCAGGATCCACAGTTAGTGTGTGGAGGGGGTAAGAGGGGGAGGGGGTGTTACCCTTTTCTGACCCTGGATCCCGGCCGTAGACGGGGGTCAGTGGAACTTTCTGCTGAAGCTCCCTGGCCTAGAGCTACTTGCTCTAGGGTAATACCTAAAACTTCTAGCTCACCTCACTACGGTAGTGAGTCAGTCTGAGACCACTTGAAGTGCAAACACGGGGGCATTTATTCACACTTCATTCAGAGTAACTCTGCAGAAAGGGGGGGGGGGGGTTGGGGGGGTGGAGTGACTGAGTCTATCTGGAGTAATCATTCAGCAGTAAATAAACAACAGTGTTTAGTTTATCCAACATACACACTGAACCGAGCTAGCAGTACTGAACGTACACACCCTCTAGAGAGAAGAAGAAGAAAATATATATTAGCATGCGCACTCCCACACTTCTTAAAGGAGCATGACCCTTATCTCACACCAGGGGGCAGAGCAGGGAGCATCCTGACAGCCTGGTGGACGAAGCTGCAGTGACACTGACGTGCTGGTGTGAGTGGATCAGACACAGCAGTGCTGCTGGACACCTCAGTGTCACTGCTGGACTGAGAATCGTCCACCAACCAAAACTATCCAGACAGCAGTGTCCTGTGGGCGGCGTCCTGTGTCCACTGATGAAGGACTACAGGAACACAAACTGTGCAGCAGCAGATGAGCTACTGTCTCTGACTTTACATCTACAAGGTGGACCAGCAAGTAGTAGGAGTGTCTAATAGAGTGGACAGTGAGTGGACACAGTGTTTAAACACTCCAGCAGCAGCACTGCTGTGTCTGATCCACTCACACCAGCACAACACACACTAATACACCACCACCACGTCAGTGTCACTGCAGTGCTGAGAATGATTCACCTCCCTAATAGTATCTGCTCTGTGGTGGTCCTGTGGGGGACCTGATCATTAAAGAACAGAGTAATAAAGTATACAGAGAATCAGATGGACTACAGTCTGTAAGTGGAGCTCCTGTATGGTCAGTGGAGCTGACAGTGGAGCTGATACAGTGGACAGTGAGTGAGGTCCTGTATGGTCAGTGGAGCTGATACAGTGGACAGTGAGTGGAGGTCCTGTATGGTCAGTGGAGCTGATACAGTGGACAGTGAGTGGAGGTCCTGTATGGTCAGTGGAGCTGATACAGTGGACAGTGAGTGGAGGTCCTGTATGGTCAGTGGAGCTGATACAGTGGACAGTGAGTGGAGATATAAGGAGATGGTTTTAAATATTATAGCTGTTTGGTGTATGTCTATTAAATTAAATACAGGGTTTAAATGATTTACACATCATTACATCCTGTTATTATATTTTACACAGTTTCTCTTCATTAAATTAAATAAGTTAAATTAATTCAGTTACAGTTTCAGACACACAGTAATTATGTTCATGTAGTATATTATATTGATGTTTAAGCCCATGTACACATTTGAATCTGATTTATAAAAGAACAGTTATTATAAAGTGTTAATGTTTATTTATTTTATATGATTAACAGATTCATGTTGTTTGGGACCAAAGACTGTAACTGGTTATCTGGGAGAGACTCTCACCATCAGCTGTTCATATCCAGAGCAGTACGAGAGACACACCAAGACCTTCTACAAACAAAGTAGTCAATATTTTACTAGAATAATCCAAACCACAGACTCTCAGATAGACAGATTCTCCATCTCTGATAATACAGGATCTAAAGTGTTCAGTGTGAGAATCAGTGATGTGAGAGAAGAAGATGGAGGAGTTTATTACTGTGGAGTGGGTGTTGGAAGAATGTCAGTCAGTTATTACTCCCTCTACACAGAGATTCAGCTACAGGTTACTGGTGAGATACATTAACTTCTCCTTCTGTTCATGTTTACATTGTTTATTATTAGATATAAAACACTGAGCGTGAGAAAGAGAAGATATACTCATCATCACTAAACCACAGACAACACAGGAAGTTACAGAGTCTGAGTTTAGACTTGAGCTTCTCCTCCTGGTTTTGGTCAACTGTCTCAACATGACCACAGTATTTACACACATATGATAAAAGATGGACTGAGTGTAGAGATCAGTGAGAACAAGGAGAGAGAGAGAGAGAGAGAGAGAGATTTTCAGTATGAGATTCTGAGCTTTGAGTTCCTTCAAGACATGAAAGTTTAAATTTGTTTTGTTTCTACTGTTTATTTTGAAATGTACTTAAATCCACCAACACCAGCAAAAACAAGACCGACTAAGAAACCAACCACACCATCCTACATCACCACACCCTCCTACACCACCACACCATCCTACATCACCACACCATCCTACAGCACCACACCATCCTACAGGACCACACCATCCTACAGCACCACACCATCCTACAGGACCACAGCATCAGCACCGACATCAGCTACATCTGATGAAGAACACTTCAGTAAGAACTCATAACTCTTTCTTTCAGTCTGTATTTATGTTAAAGGTGTTGTCACGGCCAGCTCGTTCTCACAGACCGCTACATAAAAGAATGTGAAACAAAACCGGAGTCAGTTATAATAAACAGAGAATTGATAAAGAAATAAGGTCCAGAGAAAAACACCAAAAATAAAACATCTCAGACAAAAGAGGTCACTACAGAATAAACAACAAGCCTCATATCTTCCTCTTCTCAGGCGTCTCCAATCACATTATTCAGCAACACCCTGCCCAAACCCTTACTGCCCCCGCAGGTCAGACAGGACACCCGTACACAGTGTTCAGACAGGAGTTCAGTGGTTTCAGGCTCAAAACTAGGAACTGGAGGGAACCGGTTTGACTGATAGACTGTTTGTGGTCATGTTTTTGTTAAAGTTGGTCTGTTCTTTCTGTCCTTCATCTCCAGGTTCCTCAGTAATCATCATCATCTTCATCACTGTATGTGTCTGTGTGGTTCTGCTGCTGATTGGAGGATCAACACTGATCTTCTACAAACTGAGATACAAGAAAACACAAGGTACAGTTAAACTCCTGGTAGCTCTGAAGCTGTCTGAGAGAGTTTGTTACTCTGAGGGAGAAACTGAGTGTAATCTGTTCTGTACAGTTACAGGCTCCACTCCTGCATCCAGAAATCACAGATACACATTTCAAACATTTGTCTGAGATTAAAGTTTATTATTTAAAAGTAAGATCAATCATATTTTAGTTTCTGTTTTTCTGCAGTGGTGCATCTAGAACTTTTTCATAGAGGCGGCCAAATGGACCACTGAAAATCTTGGGCTGGAAAACCAAAACCAAAATCTATAGCTGAATATCATGAATTCTATTTTGCTGTTATCTTATATAGTTTAACTGAAAACTAAATCAATATGAGAGTGAAGGAATTTCACACTGATATACTTTGGGTTCTGATTTTACAGTTAATGTTTATAATCATCTGATGTTTATTATTACTGAATATATATTTTTGTTTATTTTCTTCATAATAGTATAAAACCAGTAGAAGAAATGTGTGGAATACAATCCAGTTCTCTCTCAGATACACATGAACCACTGACTGAATTGTTTTCCCATCTGACATTAACAACCCTTCCTATTCCTTTATCTGATTGGATCATCCCTTGTTTTAAGAGAGTACATTACAAAACAGTACAATAGAGTTTATGGAGAAAACTTGTCTCTGGAGCACTTTACTGTCAGGTTTAGTTTAGTTCAGTTCAGGTTTATAAAATGTATACATCTATTGAGAAAGAAAATAATTATATACTGACTGAAAATGTGCAATCTGAAGCTTTAGCCTTTACCCTTTAGTTATACAATTCTCTTAATTCTGTTTCTAAACAATACACAGAAAAAAACAAATCTAAATTTCATATATAATGATGATCATTCCTCAGTGCTAACAAACAGGTTAGAGGATCAACACCAGCTTCTCAAATCAGCTTTCCTACCGAACATCACTGACTAATTAAACTCTGATATTATACTACAGACAATATTAGATAACTAGGTATAACTGTGTGTCTTTGAATTAGTAAAACTGTAACTAATCACAGGAGACTGTCAAGTTCAGAAACATTTACACAGAACTGACAGACTGTATGAAGAAATGTTTCAGTTATCATCCTCAGTGGTGGCGGACTCAGGTTGTTTGAAGGTGAAAAAACTAAAAGGGTACTAAATACACAACACCAGGCCCTAACAGCATGCAGAAACCTATGATGCTCATTTACTGTTTGATGTGTTTTTATATGTCAGTGACCTCATTACTCATTATGGTCAACTTGGACATCACTTTCAATTGACAGCAGCAGAAGATCAGAGAGTCTTCTTTCCACACGTCAGTTTCTGATCTGGTTTTTGATCATCTTCAGTTTAGAGAATGATCTACTGAAGCAGTTGTCTCTGGGATTGTAGCATATGTTCTCTAAAGAGAAGATTAAACACTGCTGTTGATTTCTAGGCTATACAGCTAGACTAACAATGTGCAGCTATTAAACCACCTGAAGTGAGCATACTTCAATATTTAGTAATGCTGAATGTCTCAGCCCTCTCTGGAAACTGAACATTCTAGAGGGGTGTGGCTAAAGTTTTCTAACAATGAAAATGAGAATTTTAAGCTTGATTGTGTCATTTTATTACACCAAGAAACAAGGACAGTGCAGATTAGATTCAATCAAAACTCCATATATATATATATATATATGTAACCCATTGAGCAGTTGTGTTTATCAGCTCAAAACTGTGAAAACGCTGCTGTACGATGAGTGAAGTGACGGTAATGTTCTGTTATCTCTTGTGTTTTACTGCGTGCAAGTAGAAGTTTAAGTTTTTTGAGGTGCAGTTTAACCCTACTCAGGATTAGCACTAAGCCTCGTGGGAATAGCTAACACTGGACTTGTTTGGCTAGTAAAACCAAGCTTTAGTGTCCAACCAAGTTCAAGACCTCACCTGTTCACCTGACACTCAGAACAACCAGTTAACCAGTCAGGCCAGCTGAACCTCCACCAACACCAAGGGGAACTGGATTGTTAGCTTAGCCACCACAAGCTAACTTGCTGCAGCGATAGAGAGAGAGAGGGAGGGAAGGAGAGAGGAATGGAGAGAGAGGAATGGAAAGAGAGAGGGGGAGAGAGAGAGAGGGAGAAAGGGGGGGGGGAGAGAGAGAGGGGGGAGAGAGAGGGGGAGAGGGAGAGAGAGAAAGAGGTAGAAAGAGAGAGCGAGAGAGAAAGAGGGAGGTAGAGAGAGAGAGGGAGGAATGGAGAGAGGGGGAGAGAGAGAGAAAGAGGTAGAGAGAGAGAGCGAGAGAGAAAGAGGGAGGTAGAGAGAGAGAGAGAAAGGAATGGAGAGAGAGGGGGAGAGAGAGAGAGAGACAGAGAGAGAGACAGAGAGAGAGAGAAAGAGACAGAGAGAGAAAGAGACAGAGAGAGAGAAAGAGACAGAGAGAGAGAAAGAGACAGAGAGAGAGAGAAAGAGACAGAGAGAGAGAGAGAAAGAGAGGGAGAGAGAGAGACAGGGGGAGAGAGAGGGAGAGAGAGAAAGAGGGAGAGAGAGAGAAAGGGGGAGAGAGAGGGAGAGAGAGAAAGAGGGAGAGAGAGAGAGGGAGAGAGAGAGAAAGAGAGAGAAAGAGGGAGAGAAAGAGGGAAAGAGAGAGAGAAAGAGGGAGAGAGAGAGAGAGAGAGGGAGAGAGAGAGAGAAAGAGGGAGAGAGAGAGAGAAAGAGGGAGGAATGGAGAGAGAGAGGGGGGGGAGAGAGAGAAAGAGGGAGAGAGAGAGAGAGAGAGGGAGGAATGGAGAGAGAGAGGGAGAGAGAGAGAGAGAAAGAGAGAGGAATGGAGAGAGACAGAGAGAAAGAAAGGGAGAGAGAGAGGGAGAGAAAGAGGGGAGAGAGAGATAGAGGGAGAGAGAGAGAGAGAAAGGGAAAGAGGGAGGAAGGGAGAGAGAGAGGGGAGAGAGAGAGGGAGAGAGAGGGGAGAGAGAGGGGAGAGAGAGGGGAGGGAGAGGGGAGAGAGAGGGGAGAGAGAGGGGAGAGAGAGGGGAGAGAGAGGGGAGGGGAGAGAGAAAGAGGGAGAGAGAGAGAGGAAGACTTTTTTTGACGGTCCTTTATTTAAAACAGTGTTTTGACCAGTCAGTAGTCATACGGTCGTCTTAATTTACAGTAAAATAATAATAAATTAATCAGGATGTAAAATCAGACACTACAATATAAAAGTACACCAGTAAAATCAGACTGTTGGCCTAAAAGAACTCAGGAGTGAAGCAGAGCTCACCCTCCTCCACTGAGCACACTGCCTCACCCCAGCACCACACAGCTTTAAAAGCTTCCAGATCCCGCATACTTTTATAAAAATTAAAATCAATTAAAACCTGCATCTGACCAGCCTGGAGAGAATCGCTGTGGCCTCACAGTCAGCGTCTCCGCCACCTTGTTTTTACGACTGACATAAATAGCCATTTTGGCCCCAGAATAAAATTAATCAGCTGAAACCTGAACCTATCACTCTTCACACAAAACCAAGAATAACAGTCTGCAGAGTTAAAACCACATTAAAAGACTCAAAAACAGACTTTAAAACATCAAACAGGACACAGCCTAAAACAGTGCAGAAAAGCATGAAACACTGTCTCTCTCTGGGAGCAGAAAGGACAGTGCGGTAAAATCTCAGAGTTTAAAACTAAAAGCGTTCACTGAGATAATACCATGTAAAACCCACCACTGCAAATCAGCTCCCCTCTTAGCTAACGGTGGTTTATACAGTGCTCTCCACTCAGGCTGCACCTCCTCACTCAGATTAAACACCTCCCGCCACGGAGTGTCAGTCCTGCCGTGCAGTCTCTTCCTGTTCAGGACCTTCACGCAGGCCCTGTACAGCAGCTTCCCCAGACACTCAGGTTCACGCCGGACTCCCCCCCCACACTCTAGAAGAGGACCCTCACAGTCCTCCAGGTCGAGCATGATGGTAACCTCTGGAAAGGGGTCATCCTCCGCAGGGCTGACCACCCCCGCACCGTAGTCCCTCACCAGCTCCCGCTCCTCAGGAGAGAGCACTGATCTCAAACCCTGGAGGAGCCGATCCACGATCCGCTGAGATCTCACTCCCAGCCACTCACTCTCACTCCACGAGGTCGGGTCCTGCAGCACCCACCAGACGACGGAGGGTTGTGACTCCCGAGGACAGCAGGACTCCGGACAGTGCAGGGGTGACCGGCAGGTCCAGCCATGATCCGTGGAGCAGAGGTTCCTCCAGGAGCCAGTGTAAAGAGGAGCCAGCATGAACCTGTCTTTTAAAAAAGTTCCATATTTTAAAAAGTCCACGATGAAAGACGGGCAGTCCAGCAACGTCCAGTGTTTTAAAATCCATTAAAAACAAAGTCCTGTCCGACTCCAGCCCTCCTGCTGTCCGCAGTATCCTGCACGACACCGCCCTCCAGACCAGCTCAGCGGGACCAGCAAGGAGTCTCTGAATGAACTGGAGTCGGAACGCAGCAGTCCTGCTGGCCAGGTGGACGAGACCCTGCCCTCCTTCTTTGGGCAGGTGCAGGACGCCCTGCGAAACCCAGTGCAGGTGGTCCCAGAAGAAATCCACCAGCATAGCTTGTAAGTTCACTAGCAGATTCGGAGGGGGGTCCACACAAGCCAGCTTACGCCACAGTGAGGAGGCGGCCAGGTTGTTGATAACAAGCACCCGGCCACGATAGGACATCTGGGGGACTAACCATTTCCACTTTCTGAGACGGCCTTTCACTTTTTCTACTATGCCGTCCCAGTTCTTCCCAGTATAGGTACTGTCCCCCAGATACACCCCCAAATATTTAAAACCACCCCTCTTCCACATCAAACCACCAGAAAGTGAGGGTTCCCCACCGTCCCACTCCCCAACTAAAACTGCCTCACTCTTACTCCAGTTCACTTTTGCTGATGATAAAATCCTAAAATCATTTAAAATGCCAGCTAAAACGTCCACGTCAGCCTGGGTACTTGTTACCACAACCAAATCATCAGCATTGCTACTGACACGCACAGGGGTGGGGCAGGCCGGGACCACCAGCCCAGAGATACAGTCTCTGAGCTTGGCCAACAGCGGTTCTATGGCCAGAGAATACAACATGCCAGGCAGAGCACAGCCCTGTCTGATTCCCCTGTGAACTTTAAAAGGAGCACATAAACCACCGTTAACTTTCAGTACACTCTGAACGTCACTGTACAGCACCTTGATCATGGCTATGAAACCTGGGTTGAACCCAAAGTTCTCCAGAACTTTCCACAGCTAGCCATGTTCAACCCGGTCAAAAGCCTTTACCTGGTCCAAAAATACGAGACCAGTCTTTAAACCCAAAAGTCTGGAGACGTCCAAAACATCACCAATCAAATATATATTATCAAAGATGGACCTACCAGGCACACAGTACGTCTGGTCAAGGTGAATGATCTGCTCCATTACCTTCCCCAGTCTCGACGCTAACGCTTTAGAGAGCAGTTTACAGTCAGTGCAGAGCAGCGAGACGGGACGCCAGTTCCTCAGCTCAGTCAGGTCTCCCTTCTTCGGCAGTAAGGTCAGGACGGCTCTCCGACAGCTTAGGGGAAGGACCCCTGCCTTTATGCTGTCCCAAAGGACGTCCAGCACGTCCTGACCCAACACCGCCCAGAAGGCCTTATAAAACTCAACAGGGAGACCATCGATACCAGGCGCCCGTCCATTCTGCATGCCCTGCAGAGCCACATGGAGCTCCTCCAGAGAGAGCTCCTCCAGAGAGAGCTCCTCCAGAGAGAGCTCCTCCAGAGAGAGCTCCTCCAGAGAGAGCTCCTCCAGAGAGAGCTCCACATCCAGCATCGCGGCAGACTCTGGAGTGAGAAGGCAGAGGGTCTGGAGGAACTTGTCCTCCACCTCACGCGACTCTGCCCATTCGCTCTCTCACAGTTTAGAATAAAACCTGACTGTTTGCTTGCGAATGTGAGTAGGCTCAGAAACGAGATCCCCTGATTCTGTTCGCACAGCATGCATAAACCTTTTCTGTCTGTGACAGAACGAACAAACTAGTTAAATCCATGTCTTTCCATTTTCTCCCTTCATTCAGTCCCGTTCTGTCCCTGCTCTAGTTTACAGGGGTTCATGCCCTCTTCCTCACCATTTTAGCAGCTACTGCAGCTGTTTTACTCCTCATTACTCCTCATACTGCAATACTTACATTTGCTAGCTTTTTAAATAATCTCACCTTTTTACAGTTAAAACATGAACCTTACATCTTTAAAGGAGTAGCAGGTAGAATGTACATACTTACAGGGGCTGTGTCTTAGTGTCCTTGTCCGGGAAAAGGCCCAGACCATGTTTGAGCTGTCCTTAAATAATGCCTGGGCAAATTCAGACATGCCTAGTAGGACCCTGTTGGAGTGTTCCATTTGGAGGGGGTTCATGGGGTTTATCTGAAATGGTTTTGTTGTTATGTAAATGGAAACGTTGGTGAATTTTATTTTAAAACTCTTCGTTTTGGCTGGAAAGAGTAAAGAGTGAAGAGGTCAGTGTGTTTTTGTTTCTAGGCCACCACGCACGCTAGCAACGATTTCAGGCCCCAACGATGTACCTTAACCAGTTACATGTCAGCTTAGGAGTGTGTGTGTGGGTTTCAGTACAGTATATCACAGTTATTACTTAATACCTTGAGGAAGTTTGGTTTAATATAAATATAATAAGTGATATTATTTTATTTAGAGCTGAAACTGGGTTAAAACCTTTTCTATTGTTGGTGCTGTGAATTAACACACACATCATAACTTACTAACTGGCCTCTTATATTTTGTTAGCAGCTGTGCAGTGTTTTAAATGTAAGCAGGGTTTAAGTCATATATTTATTTTCCATAAAGACACATGTTTTTCCCATTCTGAGGACACATATATAGATCATCACATTTAATCCACTGGCATGGCAACCATTCAGAATCCCAACTCATTCTCACCCATGTAGATACAGTGCACTGCATCACATTTTACCCACTGGAGGGGCACTTCTCATTTAGAGGGGCACCTACACAGGCCCTTCATCATGTACCATTGTAGGACAACCCTGTACATCACTGCATCCCATTTTCTCTACTAGAAAGGACACCCTTTGGGACACTGTCTAGTGGGGTGCAGTAGAGGACACTTAGAGGTACATCTACATATAAGAGTGACATCACAGCTTTACTAATAGTTTAAAAAAAAACTAAATGAGAACGTAAAATATTATAATTTATTTCATTCTACTTTATACTGTCAGGCCTGTGTATGTCCTTTTACAGACCACCTTTATAACTGAGATTACTGCTATGGAGTGAATAGTAAAAGACACCCTGAAGTTTCTCACACCAGGTAAATTCCACAGTCTCTCTCTAGTGGAGAGTGTATTAATTAAATATTTATTTTCTTTCTTTTTCCACAGAGTCTTCCTTCATCAGAAGACAATCAGGAACAAATGAAATAGTAAGTAAATGGGGTTAAAGTACATAAACAACTCAATAATTACAGAAGAACCTCTTTACTGGTAACAGAGCAGAAATCCCAGTTCTATCTTTATATAACAACTTTAAATCTACAAACTGAAACCCAATATTAGAATGGGTACCTTATAAATTATTATTAATAATAATATCTACATGGTATATTCCTGTATTTACTTATTTATTTATATATTTGTTCTAATACTAGAATGATGGTGATTATGAAAACGATCCACCGGGAAACCAGAACAGGATGATGATGAGGCCAATCAACCAGAAAGTGAAACCCGACATCAATCAACCAGATACTGTCTATCAGATCTTGGATCCCAGAAGCAGAGAACCTGATTCAGTCTACCAGAGTCTAAACCCCAATACCAACCAATCAGATTCAGACTACCAGAGTCTAAACCCCAACACCAACGAATCAGATTCAGTTTACCAGAGTCTGAACCCCAACACCCAATCAGATTCAGTTTACCAGAGTCTAAACCCCAACACCAACGAATCAGATTCAGTTTACCAGAGTCTGAATCCCAACACCCAATCAGATTCAGTTTACCAGAGTCTGAACCCCAACACCATCCAATCAGATTCAGTCTACCAGAGTCTAAACCCCAACACCATCCAATCAGATTCAGTCTACCAGAGTCTGAACCCCAACACCAACCAATAAGATTCAGTCTACCAGAGTCTGAACCCCAACACCAAACAATCAGATTCAGTCTACCAGAGTCTGAACCCCAACACCATCCAATCAGATTCAGTCTACCAGAGTCTGAACCCCAACACCAACCAATAAGATTCAGTCTACCAGAGTCTGAACCCCAACACCAACCAATAAGATTCAGTCTACCAGAGTCTGAACCCCAACACCAAACAATCAGATTCAGTCTACCAGAGTCTGAACCCCAACACCAAACAATCAGATTCAGTCTGCCAGAGTCTGAACCCCAAAACCAAACAATCAGATTCAGTTTACCAGAGTCTGAACCCCAACACCAACCAATAAGATTCAGTCTACCAGAGTCTGAACCCCAACACCAAACAATCAGATTCAGTTTACCAGAGTCTGAACCCCAACACCAAACAATCAGATTCAGTTTACCAGAGTCTGAACCCCAACACCAAACAATCAGATTCAGTCTACCAGAGTCTGAACCCCAACACCATCCAATCAGATTCAGTCTACCAGAGTCTGAACCCCAACACCAAACAATCAGATTCAGTTTACCAGAGTCTGAAACCCAACACCAAACAATCAGATTCAGTTTACCAGAGTCTGAACCCCAACACAAAACAATCAGATTCAGTCTACCAGAGTCTGAACCCCAACACCATGCCTCAGTCACATGTGTATGCTCATACCATGCTTGTTGCCATATTAAACAAACTTTAATAAACAATTACAAATTACAATAATTCTTTGTATGAAGTATAAAGTCAGTGTATAAAATGTTTGTGTATAAAGTCAGACTGTTATGATACATACAATTCTTTTAAACTGCGCTACGTGTTTTAAACTGAGCTATATAAGTGTTTTAAACTGAGCTATGTAAGTGTTTTAAACTGAGTTATGTAAGTGTTTTAAACTGCGCTATGTAAGTGTTTTAAACTGCACTATGTAAGTGTTTTAAACTGAGCTATGTAAGTGTTTTAAACTGAGCTATGTAAGTGTTTTAAACTGAGCTATGTAAGTGTTTTAAACTGAGCTATGTAAGTGTTTTAAACTGAGCTATGTAAGTGTTTTAAATTGAGTTATGTAAGTGTTTTAAACTGCGCTATGTAAGTGTTTTAAACTGAGCTATGTAAGTGTTTTAAACTGAGCTATGTAAGTGTTTTAAACTGAGCTATGTAAGTGTTTTAAACTGAGCTATGTAAGTGTTTTAAACTGAGTTATGTAAGTGTTTTAAACTGCACTATGTAAGTGTTTTAAACTGTGTTATGTAAGTGTTTTAAACTGAGCTATGTAAGTGTTTTAAACTGCACTATGTAAGTGTTTTAAACTGAGTTATGTAAGTGTTTTAAACTGCGCTATGTAAGTGTTTTAAACTGCGCTATGTTAGTGTTTTAAACTGAGCTATGTAAGTGTTTTAAACTGAGCTATGTAAGTGTTTTAAACTGAGCTATGTAAGTGTTTTAAACTGAGCTATGTAAGTGTTTTAAACTGAGCTATGTAAGTGTTTTAAACTGAGTTATGTAAGTGTTTTAAACTGTGCTATGTAAGTGTTTTAAACTGTGCTATGTAAGTGTTTTAAACTGAGCTATGTAAGTGTTTTAAACTGAGCTATGTAAGTGTTTTAAACTGAGCTATGTAAGTGTTTTAAACTGAGTTATGTAAGTGTTTTAAACTGCACTATGTAAGTGTTTTAAACTGAGTTATGTTAGTGTTTTAAACTGAGTTATGTAAGTGTTTTAAACTGCACTATGTAAGTGTTTTAAACTGAGCTATGTAAGTGTTTTAAACTGAGTTATGTAAGTGTTTTAAACTGCACTATGTAAGTGTTTTAAACTGTACTATGTAAAAGTTATAAAAGTTATTTTTAGCAATGAGCAGAATAAAGTAAATTAATTTTGTAATTGTAGAAATGTCTTATATTCTTCACATGGCTCATCATGCATTTGTTAACATTTTATTAATACTTGGACTTTTCTTATTCGTTATTAACGTTATTTAATAAAACTACATTATACATTACATTATACAATGTATTATCACTGTATATTGAGATAAGAATGATATATATAAGATGTGAATATGTAAACTTTTTGTCCTTCGTTTATACGTTTTTGTATTTTAAAATATTGTAGTAGTTTTATTGTTTAGTAAATAATAAACATCACTTTTCTTTGAGCTTATCTCAAACTTTCAATTTTCATTGTCCTCTGTTCAAATAATCATGTATTTCTGTATCACATAAAACCTGAACATCTCTTGTGGTCAAGCAAAGACATAAAACTATATAAATAAATACTATCACATAAAAATCTGTCAGATAAGAAGAATGTTGGTCACTGTCATTTACACAGGATTCAACACAGGTCCTGATTTCACACAGACACTGTCCCTGGTGCTGAACTGTTAAAGGTCTGGATGTCATTTCATGAACTCTTATTATAAAGTGTTACTGTATATCGTAGCTACAGGCTGAAATAAGAAGACTGAGTGTGTAAAAGCAATGATAACTTGTTTACACAAGAAGGTCAGACTATCCCCTTCTGATACAGACCACCTTTCTATCTGAGATCACTGCTCTGTAGTAAATAGTAGAAGACCTCCAGTTTCTCACACCAAGTTAGGCCCACAGTCTCCCTCTAGTGGAGAATAAATGAATAAAACATTTAAACAACTGATGTTTTCTCTATTTCTACAGACAATCAGTAACAAATGTAATAGTAAGTGAGTGGGTGACGTACAAAAACATGTAAATAATAATAAAAATATTTTTACTAAGAGAAGAAAGAAATGAACAGTCGAGTCTTTGTCACAACTTTACACCTACAATATCAAATCCAGTATGTTCTGCAGAATGTAAAAGTTGTGTGTAGTATAGAGATAAATTACAATAACAGAATAAGTCAGGAAGAGTGTACATGACCGGGGAAGTCTAACCAGAGCAGCAGGTATGATGAAAACAGGTATCAGGTGGATACTGGCTGGACTGTAACAGCAGGTGGAACAGACAGATGAGAATGCAGGAGACAGAGTTAAGGTCTATCGTAGAGAGACTCATTGTTGATTGCAAATACTTCATCATGTTCCTCTCCTTAAATATCAGTTATTGATGATCAGCAAACTCTTGCTTCAGATCATTATTACTCTATTCAGATCTTACAGGCAGTTTATCATAATAAAACCTGAAGTAGACTCAGGAAATCTGGGTTACTGAGAACCAGCAAGGAGACAGCACTGAAGATACAAAGAGCTTGTTTGGGAGAAAGTACTGTTTACTAGCGTGGTCTGGTTTCTTCAGTGTGAAAAGCTCAAGACTCTGCACTGAGAAAGCCGAGTGGAGCCCTTATAAAGGGTCAACCCCAGCCTTTCTCAGTTGGGCTGATTGCCAGGTGCCGAGGAACGTGGTCTCTCTCTGGAGGTAAGGGGACCGCAACGCGGACGGCTCCTCACAGAACGTTTAAGATAAAGAACAATAGAAAGATATTACATGTAAGATGACATTCAGGTACAGATGATATCAGAAACACTGAAAACAGAATTTACTTCTGACATTTACTTGTTTTTATTTATTTTTATCTTCACTTATGAAGAAAACATACTGCTTTCCTGAATATAAAGTATTTTATAGAAACACTCAATTTATTAACACCGCTTATTAAATCTACATAGTCAGTGCTGAGGATATCTAACCAGGCATCACTGGATTATATGAATAACCCAACAAACTGGGTCATAAGAATTCAAGATTCTCTAAAACTTGGTTATGATGATGCAGTATTCTTCTGATGTGACCCCGAGTTACTCTCAGTGTTTTTAACATCATCAATAAAACATATAGACTGATTTCTGTCACCACACCTTCATAAAAACCTGCTTTATGATGAGCTCTAATCACAGAGTCCAGTAGATGGCGCCAGTGATTAAGCACCTACAGTAAATCTCTCTAATATCCTGTCCTAATTTCACACTGACTCTACCACTGAGCAGAGTTCACTTAGCTGGGTTTAGAAATTTAGTGACTGTAGCTGTATACAAATAGTAATATACTTTACATATTAATGAATATAAATGACAAATTAATAATAATAATAATTATTATTATATTAATTTTAAAAACATTAATATTAGAGGGTGTACACATTTCATAAAGAACATTTAATAAATGCACAAAATGATCTCATATCCTGTTTGTTTAATTTAGTATGTGGTCAGTGATGCTGCTGGGAGGAGCTGTGAGTTTAAGCAGCTCTGATCATTAATAGATAAACAGTCACCCACCAAACCAGAGAGGAGACACAGACACACAGAGAGAACTACACATTACAGAGAAAAGTAGAATTTAACTCTGAGAAGAAAAGAAGAAACACTGACTGGAGTTTGTGTGAACATCAGTGAAGCTGAATTAGAGTTCAGGATGAAGAACCTCCTCATCGTCACCCTCGGGCTGATCTAAGGTCAGTAATTGTGCTTCAAATGACAGACTTTCTATATTTATATTTAAGATACAGTTTGTGTTACATGAGAGTATAATATTCAGATTGTGTGATATTGATAGAAGATTTTGTGTTGTAGTTATTTTGATGTAAAACTGTGGAATTTAGAGAATTTGATTAAATTTAAACAAATCAGACTGAAGATTCAGAACCTTCAATTTATTTCTAGAATCAAAACTGAATGGCTGAAATTATGTCATCACAGTTTAAATAAAAGAAGTATATTTATTATTTTTTTTACATTGACTTATATTGAAAGTTAAGAAAGTTTTCAGTCTCTCCTGTAAAGTTACTATTTTGGAGATACTTGTTTTTCTTTGAACAGTGATTATATTAATTTCTGCTACATGCAGTTCTACATTAGAGAGAATCGTCTAAGAAAGTACACAGACTTATTTTTAAACTCCTGCAGGCCAGTAGCGGCTAGTCAAACAGGTAGCAGCTTGTCTGAAAATAGCACAGACACATACAGCAGCAGCAGCAGCAGCGTTTAGCCTAACAGCTAATGTTCTCAACAGACCACAGAGTGTATTCAGCCTGTTAGAACTGATCTCCTGTCAGTTTGTGTGTTTATCCTATATATGGTAGTTTAACTGGAACGTATGTAATGGGTTTATATGATGGAGCTGAGCTCGGCTAAAGGGAAGAGAAGAAATCAGCTACAGCAGTAAGAGGTCACACGACCTTTTGTCTAACTGTCAGACACGTACACAGAAAACAGGTTCACACTATAATAACCACTCTAAGTGTGACCATAGTGCAGTTTCTGAGGACCCTGAATCCACCAGAGAACGAGTTTGAATGTATCTACATTTCAGTGTGTTGTCAATGTGGAGGTCTGTGTAGAAATCCTGGCTGGTGAGGCCTTCGACCTCGACTAAAGCAGGATATGTTTGTTCTCTCTGTTTGAGTTTTCATGTCTGATTAAGGAAACATGTAGATGATTAGAAAAGTCCTGCAGCAGATCATTAGTACTGAAACTGTACAGAGTCTATAATGATAAAACCTGATGTAGACACTCAAACTAGAAAACTACAGATCTCACCAGGGCCGGAGTGGGCCCCTTTTTCAGCCCAGGAGTTTCATGACCAAATCCGGCCCACTGTTTCCATGGAGGAGGAATTTGAATAAACGAAACAGCAGCTAGGTATACGTTTAGGTACATGTTGGTAAGTTAACAGAAAGCACTTCACTTCACTAACAGCTAATGTTCTCAACAGAGCAACAACATTTACTAAATTATTTTAATTAAATTCTACAAACAGGAATGTTGGACTTGCAGTATATTTTGAGTAACTATAATGTATAAGAGTAAATTTTAAATTAATACTCTTACTGAAAATCTATTTATCTTATAACAGTTGTGAACATGTTGACACCATGCATGTGTTGAAATAGCCTGAATGACATCATCACTGACTTCAGTTTAATATGGTATGTGGTCAGTGATGCTGCTTGGAGCAGCGGTGAGAACCAGAGAGACTGAACATCACAGAGAAAAGCTGACTTCACTTCTAGAGAAGTAAAAAACACTGTCTGGAGTTTAGTGAACACCAGTGAAGCTGAAGTTCAGTTCAGGATGAAGGTCCTCCTCATCTTCACCCTCAACCTGATCTCAGGTCAGTTATTCTACTTTAGATTATAAACTTTATATATTTTCATTTCAGGAACAGAAGACTCAGATTTGGTGTTACTGATAAAAGATGCTGTTCTGCAGTTATTTTGATGCTAAACTGTAGAATTTAGAGAATTTGATGGATTTAATTATCAGAGAGAAGAGTGAGAACCTTCAATCTGATTGGCAGGTCCAGTGAGCTGCTCTGATGTGATTGGCTATCCAGGAGGTAGCGTCATGATCTACTGTAATCATCCAGAGAAGAAAGAGTTTAACAAGTATTTCTGTAAGGAGACAACAAAGGAGTGTATATACACACAAACACCAAACAGAGAGAGTCATAAAGACAGGTTTTCTATAATTGAGTACCCTAAATACATTACAGTGACCTACAGAAATCTGAGTTTACAGGATTCAGGATTATATCAGTGTGGAGGGTCTGGAGTGTGGAATCACACTGTGAACCTGACAGTAAAAAGAGGTGAGAAATACTGAGAAACACTTTATATTAACTTTAACTGATCATTAATAGCTGTGAACAAATCATTAATCAGAATGTGAAAATGTACAAATGTTTATAAATGACAGATCATGTAGTTGTTGATGTGTATATTCACATTGATGTACACTTATAACAAACCCTTTCATTAGTGAATAATGACTTATACATCAGTACATGTACACAAACCATCACAGTGAATTACTGACATGTAGAACTTTCTAATAGTCACATAAGCTTTATAGTTTATCCAGTATGTGTATATAATGATATATGAGATAATGTATGTATGAAGTTAGAACAGTAACATCACAGTTTCTACTTTATCTACTGTTAGTCTAGAACTAAATAATAATATTATACACACATCTGTTAACAGGAGTTATAACTTCATACATAACATATATAACTATTTACCCATAAGATCATTTATCATCCAGCTAGTTAACATTCTCAGTTTTAACACTGTATATACACCAATCAGCCATAACAGAACCACTTTCTTATATCTACACTCAATGTCTGTTTATCAGCTCCACTGACCATATAGGAGCTCCACTTACAGACTGTAGTTCATCTGATTCTCTGTATACTTTATTACTCTGTATACTTTATTACTCTATTCTTTAATGATCAGGACCCCCACAGAGCAGATACTATTAGGGAGGTGGGTCATTCTCAGCACTGCAGTAACACTGACGTGGTGGTGGTGTGTTATTGTGTGTTGTGCTGGTGTGAGTGGATCAGACAAAGCAGTGCTGTGGCTGGAGTGTTTAAACACCTCAGTGTCACTGCTGGACTAAGAATCGTCCACCAACCAAAACTATCCAGACAGCAGTGTCTTGTGGGCGGCGTCCTGTGTCCACTGATGAAGAACTAGAGGAACACAAACTGTGCAGCAGCAGATGAGCTACTGTCTCTGACTTTACATCTACAAGGTGGACCAGCAAGTAGTAGGAGTGTCTAATAGAGTGGACAGTGAGTGGACACAGTGTTTAAACACTCCAGCAGCACTGCTGTATCTGATCCACTCACACCAGCACAACACACACTAACACACCACCACCACGACAGTGTCACTGCAGTGCTTAAAATGAGCTCCTGTATGGTCAGTGGAGCTGATACAGTGGACAGTGAGTGGAGCTCCTGTATGGTCAGTAGAGCTGATACAGTGGACAGTGAGTGGAGCTCCTGTATGGTCAGTGGAGCTGATACAGTGGACAGTGAGTGGAGGTCCTGTATGGTCAGTGGAGCTGATACAGTGGACAGAGAGTGGAGGTCCTGTATGGTCAGTGAAGCTGATACAGTGGACAGTGAGTGGAGGTCCTGTATGGTCAGTGGAGCTGATACAGTGGACAGAGAGTGGAGGTCCTGTATGGTCAGTGGAGCTGATACAGTGGACAGTGAGTGGAGGTCCTGTATGGTCAGTGGAGCTGATACAGTGGACAGTGAGTGGAGGTCCTGTATGGTCAGTGGAGCTGATACAGTGGACAGTGAGTGGAGCTCCTGTATGGTCAGTGGAGCTGATACAGTGGACAGTGAGTGGAGGTCCTGTATGGTCAGTGGAGCTGATACAGTGGACAGTGAGTGGAGCTCCTGTATGGTCAGTGGAGCTGATACAGTGGACAGTGAGTGGAGGTCCTGTATGGTCAGTGGAGCTGATACAGTGGACAGTGAGTGGAGATATAAGGAGATGGTTTTAAATATTATAGCTGTTTGGTATATGTCTATTAAATTAAATTCAGGGTTTAAATGATTTACACATCATTACATCCTGTTATTATATTTTACACAGTTTCTCTTCATTAAATTAAATAAGTTAAATTAATTCAGTTACAGTTTCAGACACACAGTAATTATGTTTATTTATTGTATTATATTGATGTTTAAGACCATGTACACATTTAAATCTGATTTATAAAAGAACAGTTATTATAAAGTGTTAATGTTTATTTATTTTATATGATTAACAGATTCTTGTTGTTTGGGATCAAAGACTGTAACTGGTTATCTGGGAGAGACTCTCAACATCAGCTGTTCATATCCAGAGCAGTACGAGAGACACACCAAGTACTTCTACAAACTTCAATACAGTCTATATTTTACTAACATTATCCAAACCACTAACTCTCAGAAAGGCAGATTCTCCATCTCTGATAATACAAGATCTAAAGTGTTCAGTGTGAGAATCAGTGATGTGAGAGAAGAAGATGGAGGAGTTTATTACTGTGGAGTGGGTGTTGGAAGAAAGTCAGTCAGTTATCACTCCCTCTACACAGAGACTCAGCTACAGGTTACTGGTGAGATACATTAACTTCTCCTTCTGTTCATGTTTACATTGTTTATTATTAGATATTAAACACTGAGCGTGAGAAAGAGAAGATATACTCATCATCACTAAACCACAGACAACACAGGAAGTTACAGAGTCTGAGGTTAGACTTGAGCTTCCCCTCCTGGTTTTGGTCAACTGTCTCAACATGACTGCAGTATCTACACACACATGAAGAAAGATGGACTGAGTGTAGAGATCAGTGAAAACAAGGAGAGAGAGAGAGAAAGAGAGAGAGAGAGACAGAGAAAGAGAGAGAGAGAGAGAGAGAAAGAGAGAGAGAGAGAGAGAGAGAAAGAGAGAGAGAGAGAGAAAGAGAGAGAGAGAGAGAGAGATGTATCAGATTCTGAGCTTTGAGTCATAAATGGTTCCTTCAAGACATGAAAGTTTAAATTTGTTCTGTTTCTATTGTTTATTTTCAAATGTACTTAAAAACCACCAACACCAGCAAAAACAAGACCAACTGAGAAACCAACCTCACCATCCTACAGGACCACACCATCCTACAGCACCACACCATCCTACATCACCACACCATCCTACAGGACCACACCATCCTACAGGACCACACCATCCTACACCACCATACCATCCTACAGGACCACACCCTCCTACATCACCACACCATCCTACAGGACCACAGCATCAGCACCGACATCAGCTACATCTGATGAAGAACACTTCAGTAAGAACTCATAACTCCTTCTTTCAGTCTGTATTTATATTAAATGTGTTGTTACGGCCAGCTCGTTCTCACAGACCGCTACATAAAAGAATGTGAAACAACACCGGACTCAGTTATAATAAACAGAGAATTGATAAAGAAATAAGGTCCAAAAATAAAACATCTCTGACAAAAGAGGTCGCTACAGAATAAACAACAAGCCTCATATCTTCCTCTTCTCAGACGTCTCCAATCACATTATTCAGCAACACCCTGCCCAAACCCTTACTGCCCCCGCAGGCCAGACAGGACACCCGTACACAGTGTTCAGACAGGAGTTCAGTGGTTTCAGGCTCAAAACTAGGAACTGGAGGGAACCGGTTTGACTGATAGACTGTTTGTGGTCATGTTTTTGTTAAAGTTGGTCTGTTCTTTCTGTCCTTCATCTCCAGGTTCCTCAGTAATCATCATCATCATCACTGTATGTGTCTGTGTGGCTCTGCTGCTGATTGGAGGATCAACACTGATCTTCTACAAACTGAGATACAAGAAAACACAAGGTACAGTTAAACTCCTGGTAGCTCTGAAGCTGTCTGAGAGAGTTTGTTACTCTGAGGTAGAAACTGAGTGTAATCTGTTCTGTACAGTTACAGGCTCCACTCCTGCATCCAGAATGAAGGTTAAAGACCAAGGCCCCACTTACGCCACTGTTAGCTTCCAGAAGAATCCAGATTCTCCCACTGATGCTGCAGTTACCGTCAGTAAGGAGGAACCTGCTACTGAATACGCCTCCATCAATCACCACACCTGACTGGAAGATCTTCAACTAGTAACTGCAAATCATCCACATCCTGTTAATGATACACACACCAGATTTAAATCAACAACTCACAGATACAAATTTCAAACTAGTCTGAGATTAAAGTTTATTATTTAAAAAGTAACATCAATCATATTTTAATTTCTGTTTTTCTGCAGTGGTGCCTCTAGAACTTTTTCATAGGGGCGGCCAAATGGGACCACTGAAAATATTGGGCTGGCACACCAAAACCAAAATCTGTAGCTGAATGTCAGGAATTCTATCATGCTGTTATCTTATATGGGCTAATTAAAAACTAAATCAATATGAGAGTGAAAGAATTTCATACTGATATACTTTATGTTATCATTTTACAGTTAATGTTAATAATCATCTGATGTTTATTATTGCTGAATATCTATTTTTGTTTATTTTCTTCATAATAGTATAAAACCAGTAGAAGAAATGTGTGGAATACAATCCAGTTCCCTCTCAGATACACATGAACCACTGACTGAATTGTTTTCCCATCTGACATCAACAACCCTTCCTATTCCTTTATCTGATTATCTGAGAGTACAATACAAAACAGTACAATAGAGTTTATAGAGAAAACTTGTCTCTGGAACACTTTACTGTCAGGTTTCAATTCTGTTTCTAAACAATACAAAAAAATAAAAACAAAAACAATAAAAATCAACATTTCATACATAATGATGATCATTCCTCAGTTTTATTAGTGCTAACCAACAGGTTAGAGGATCAACACCATCCAGTCACGCTTCTTAAACCAGCTTTTCTACCTAACATCACTAACTAATATAACTCTGATATTATACTACAGACAATATTAGATAACTAGGTGTGACTGTGTGTCTTTGAATTAGTTAGTAAAACAGTAACTAATCACAGGAGACTGTCAAGTTCAAAAACATTTACACAAAACTGACAGACTGTAAGAACAAATGTTTCAAGTACCGTCCTCAGTAGTGTCCTAAAAACACTGAAACTCTGGAAAGTTAAAAAAAAAAGGTTTAGAAAGGTGTAAATCTTCACTTTACCGCTAACTGCTTTTTGCTTTATTAAACTGAGGAATATTAGATTTTCACCAATTTCATTTTCCATTGTTTCAGTGTGAATGAGCTGCCTGTGACCATAAGAAGGGCAGTTGGTTAGAGATCCAGTCTTGTGACTAGGAGGTTGCTGGTTCGGTTCCCTGAACTGACAGAACACTGAAGTGCTCTTAAACAAAACACCAAATCCAAAACTGCTCCCTGGTACTGTGGACAGGGCTGCCCACCACTCAGAGCAAGTGTGCTTACTGCCCCCTAGTGTGTGTATAAGTGTGTTTCACAGCACGGATGGCTTAAATATGGAGGTCAAATATTTCTAAATTCTATTCTATTCTGATTTATCAGGGGAATTTGAGGAGGAACTGAAATGGATGTATGTTTTCTATATGTGTCCTCAGACTGCTAGTGCTGGAATAGTAGACTAACCGTATCTTACATACAGCTTTATCTTGAGGTTGAACAGTTTTGCTGTCCACTGACCTTTAAGTCCCGCTTATACAGGGCTCTTTAGATTATTGATCTCTCTGTAGCCGAGTTGGGTTGTGATCTCTCTGCCATCATTACCACATGGTTGTTTAATTATTCTCTTGTTTCAGCTTAACCTACATGTCATTTTCAATCATTACAGTGATGATGTGTGATTCCTGTCAGTAATGTAGTGTATACAGTCGAGGTGTGACTGTGGCTGAGTCACTTCTGTTCTGATTCAGTTGTACACTGGGTTCTTTATTGTTGCTGTTTTTATGTACTTTTGTAATTTTCTAGAACTGTTTACATTTCTAACATGTACTGTTTAAGCAATACTTAAAATAAATGCTGTCTATGCTGATAAATGATACCTCAGGCTCTGATTTTTGTTTTAATAATCAATATTTGTGGGCTAATATAGCCTATAAAGCTTACAGCCCAGCAAATACTGCAGCAAGACTGTAGAATGTTAGGAATAATGAAAGAATAAACAATAATCAAACAAATAAAAATGATAGTAGTTGCATTTACAAGAACAATCTGTTAATTCACCTCAGAAACCATCAATTTATATCATGTTTTTGAATAAACTCTCATATCATAGCTACACTATATTAGCATACTTTTACATAACTCTAAAACTCAATCTGCCCTGGATCTTAGTGTCCTCATACACAAATATGGACAAAAGTATGTGGGCATCCTCTCCTAATTATTGGGTTCGGGTGTTTTGGCCCCGCTCATTGCTAATCGGTCTACAAAATCATACACATAATCATGCAGTTGGGCGGCTGCCCAAGTGAAACACTGGCAGTAGAACCGGTCTTACTGAAGAGCTCAGTGACTGGTACTAGAGGCTTTTCCATAAAGTATTTTATAGAAACACTCAGGAACTTATTAACACCGCTTATTTAATCTACAAAGTCTGTGCTGAGGATATCTAACCAGGCATCAGTGGATTATGTGAATAACCAAACAAACTGGGTCATAAGAATTCAAGATTCTCTAAAACTTGGTTATGATGAAGCAGTATGACCCCGAGTTACTCTCAGTGTTTTTAACATCATCAATAAAACATATAAACTGATTTCTGTCACCACACCTTCATAAAAACCTGCTTTATGATGAGCTCTAATCACAGTGTCCAGTAGATGGCGCCAGTGATTAAGCACCTACAGTAAATCTCCCTAATATCCTGTCCTAATTTCACACTGACTCTACCACTGAGCAGAGTTCACTAAACTGGGTTTAGAAATTTAGTGACTGTAGCTGCACATATTTTTATGTGAAAGTCTTGAGAATTAAATTTTTATTGTAATCATACAAATAGTAATATCCCTTACATATTAATGAATAAAAATGTCAAATTAATAATATTATTATTATATTAATTTTAAAAATATTAATATTAGAGGGTGTACACATTTAATGAAGAACATTTAATATAGTTGTTTAAGTGTTAGTATGAAAGTCCTGCAGTTATGATGTTACTTGAAATATCACAGCACAAAATGATCTCATATCCTGTTTGTTTAATTTAGTATGAGGTCAGTGATGCTGCTGGGAGGAGCTGTGAGTTTAAGCAGCTCTGATCATTAATAGATAAACAGTCACCCACCAAACCAGAGAGGAGACACAGACACACAGAGAGAACTACACATTACAGAGAAAAGTAGAATTTAACTCTGAGAAGAAAATAACAAACACTGACTGGAGTTTGTGTGAACATCAGTGAAGCTGAATTAAAGTTCAGGATGAAGAACCTCCTCATCGTCACCCTCTGGCTGATCTAAGGTCAGTAATTGTGCTTCAAATTACAGACTTTCTATATTTATATTTAAGATACAGTTTGTGTTACATGAGAGTATAATATTCAGATTGTGTGATATTGATAGAAGATTTTGTGTTGCAGTGATTTTGATGTAAATCTGTGGAATTTAGAGAATTTGGTGAAATTTAAACAGATCAGACTGAAGATTCAGAACCTTCAATTTATTTCTAGAATCAAAACTGAATGGCTGAAATTATATCATCAGTTTAAATAAAAGAAGTATATTTATTATTTTTTTTACATTGACTTATATTGAAAGTTAAGAAAGTTTTCAGTCTCTCCTATAAAGTTACTATTTTGGAGATACATGTTTTTGTTTGAACAGTGATTATATTAATTTCTGCTACATGCAGTTCTACATTAGAGAGAATCGTCTAAGAAAGTACACAGGCTTATTTTTAAACTCCTGCAGGCCAGTAGCGGCTAGTCAAACAGGTAGCAGCTAGTCTGAAAATAGCACAGACACATACAGCAGCAGCAGCAGCAGCGTTTAGTCTAACAGCTAATGATCTCAACAGAGCAACAACATTTACTAAATTATTTTAATTAAATTCTACAAACAGGAATGTTGGACTTGCAGTATATTTTGAGTAACTATAATGTATAAGAGTAAATTTTAAATTAATACTCTTACTGAAAATCTATTTATCTTATAACAGTCGTGAACATGTTGACACCATGCATGTGTTGAAATAGCCTGAATGACATCATCACTGACTTCAGCTTAATATGGTATGTGGTCAGTGATGCTGCTTGGAGCAGCGGTGAGAACCAGAGAGACTGAACATCACAGAGAAAAGCTGACTTCACTTCTAGAGAAGTAAAAAACACTGTCTGGAGTTTAGTGAACACCAGTGAAGCTGAAGTTCAGTTCAGGATGAAGGTCCTCCTCATCTTCACCGTCTACCTGATCTCAGGTCAGTTATTCTACTTCAGATTATAAACTTTATATATTTACATTTCAGGAACAAAAGACTCAGATTTGGTGTTACTGATAAAAGATGCTGTTCTGCAGTTATTTTGATGCTAAACTGTAGAATTTAGAGAATTTGGTGGAATTTAATGATCAGAGAGAAGAGTGAGAACCTTCAATCTGATTGGCAGGTCCAGTGAGCTGCTTTGATGTGATTGGCTATCCAGGAGGTAGCGTCATGATCTACTGTAATCATCCAGAGAAGAAAGAGTTTAACAAGTATTTCTGTAAGGAGACAACAAAGGAGTGTATATACACACAAACACCAAACAGAGAGAGTCATAAAGACAGGTTTTCTATAAGTGAGTATCCTGGATACATTACAGTGACCTACGGAAGTCTGAGTTTACAGGATTCAGGATTATATCAGTGTGGAGAGTCTGGAGTGTGGAATCACACTGTGAACCTGACAGTAAAAAGAGGTGAGAAATACTGAGAAACACTTTATATTAACTTTAACTGATCATTAATAGCTGAGAACAAATCATTAATCAGAATGTGAAAATGTACAAATGTTTATAAATGACAGATCATGTAGTTGTTGATGTGTATATTCACATTGATGTACACTTATAACAAACCCTTTCATTAATGAATAATGACTTATACATCAGTACATGTACACAAACCATCACAGTGAATTACTGACATGTAGAACTTTCTAATAGTCACATAAGCTTTATAGTTTATCCAGTATGTGTATATAATGATATATGAGATAATGTATGTATGAAGTTAGAACAGTAACATCACAGTTTCTACTTTATCTACTGTTAGTCTAGAACTAAATAATAATATTATACACACATCTGTTAACAGGAGTTATAACTTCATACATAACGTATATAACTATTTACCCATAAGACATTTATCATCCAGCTAGTTAACATTCTCAGTTTTAACACTGTATATACACACCAATCAGCCATAACGGAACCACTTTCTTATATCTACACTCAATGTCTGTTTATCAGCTCCACTGACCATATAGGAGCTCCACTTACAGACTGTAGTTCATCTGATTCTCTGTATACTTTATTACTCTGTTCTTTAATGATCAGGACCCCCACAGGACCACCACAGAGCAGATACTATTAGGGAGGTGGGTCATTCTCAGCACTGCAGTGACACTGATGTGGTGCTGGTGTGTTAGTGTTGTGCTGGTGTGAGTGGATCAGACACAGTAGTGCAGCTGGAGTTTTAAACACCTCAGCCGATGGAGCCGATACAGTAGACAGTGAGTGGAGGTCCTGTATGGTCAGTGGAGCCGATACAGTGGACAGTGAGTGGAGGTCCTGTATGGTCAGTGGAGCCGATACAGTGGACAGTGAGTGGAGGTCCTGTATGGTCAGTGGAGCCGATACAGTGGACAGTGAGTGGAGGTCCTGTATGGTCAGTGGAGCTGATACAGTAGACAGTGAGTGGAGGTCCTGTATGGTCAGTGGAGCTGATACAGTGGACAGTGAGTGGAGGTCCTGTATGGTCAGTGGAGCCGATACAGTGGACAGTGAGTGGAGGTCCTGTATGGTCAGTGGAGCCGATACAGTGGACAGTGAGTGGAGGTCCTGTATGGTCAGTGGAGCTGATACAGTGGACAGTGAGTGGAGGTCCTGTATGGTCAGTGGAGCTGATGCAGTGGACAGTGAGTGGAGGTCCTGTATGATCAGTGGAGCTGATACAGTGGACAGTGAGTGTATGTCCTGTATGGTCAGTGGAGCTGATACAGTGGACAGTGAGTGGAGGTCCTGTATGGTCAGTGGAGCTGATACAGTGGACAGTGAGTGGAGGTCCTGTATGGTCAGTGGAGCTGATACAGTGGACAGTGAGTGGAGGTCCTGTATGGTCAGTGGAGCCGATACAGTGGACAGTGAGTGGAGGTCCTGTATGGTCAGTGGAGCCGATACAGTGGACAGTGAGTGGAGGTCCTGTATGGTCAGTGGAGCTGATACAGTGGACAGTGAGTGGAGCTCCTGTATGGTCAGTGGAGCTGATACAGTGGACAGTGAGTGGAGGTCCTGTATGGTCAGTGGAGCTGATACAGTGGACAGTGAGTGGAGGTCCTGTATGGTCAGTGGAGCTGATACAGTGGACAGTGAGTGTAGGTCCTGTATGGTCAGTGGAGCTGATACAGTAGACAGTGAGTGGAGGTCCTGTATGGTCAGTGGAGCTGATACAGTGGACAGTGAGTGGAGGTCCTGTATGATCAGTGGAGCTGATACAGTGGACAGTGAGTGTATGTCCTGTATGGTCAGTGGAGCTGATACAGTGGACAGTGAGTGTAGCTCCTGTATGGTCAGTGGAGCTGATACAGAGGACAGTGAGTGGAGATATAAGGAGATGGTTTTAAATATTATAGCTGTTTGGCGTATGTCTATTAAATTAAATACAGGGTTTAAATGATTTACACATCATTACATCCTGTTATTATATTTTACACAGTTTCTCTTCATTAAATTAAATAAGTTAAATTAATTCAGTTGCCGTTTCAGACACACAGTAATTATGTTCATGTAGTATATTATGTTGATGTTTAAGCCCATGTACACATTTAAATCTGATTTATAAAAGAAATTATAAAGTGTTAAGGTTTATTTATTTTATATGATTAACAGATGCATGTTGTTTGGGACCAAAGACTGTAACTGGTTATCTGGGAGAGACTCTCACCATCAACTGTTCATATGCAGAGGAGTATGAGAGACAGACCAAGTACTTCTTCAAACAAATTAGTGAACATTTCAATGAACTGATCAGAACCCCAGACTCTCAGATAGACAGATTCTCCTTCTCTGATAATCCAGGATCTAAAGTGTTCAGTGTGAGAATCAGTGATGTGAGAGAAGAAGATGGAGGAGTTTATTACTGTGGAGTGTTTGTTGGAAGAATGTCAGTCAGTTATTACTCCCTCTACACAGAGATTCAGCTACAGGTTACTGGTGAGATACATTAACTTCTCCTTCTGTTCATGTTTACATTGTTTATTATTAGATATAAAACACTGAGCGTGAGGAAGAGAAGATATACTCATCATCACTAAACCACAGACAACACAGGAAGTTACAGAGTCTGAGTTTAGACTTGAGCTTCTCCTCCTGGTTTTGGTCAACTGTCTCAACATGACCACAGTATCTACACACATATGAAGAAAGATGGACTGAGTGTAGAGATCAGTGAGAACAAGGATAGAGAGAGAGAGAGAGAAAGTGAGAGAGAGAGAGAGGAAGAGAGAGATTTTCAGTATATCAGATTCTGAGTTTTAAGCACTAAATGTGTTCTTTATGTCATGAAAGTTTAAATTTGTTCTGTTTCAATTGTTTATTTTAAAATGTACTTATAAACCACCAACACCAGCAAAAACAAGATCGACTGAGAAACCAACCTCACCATCCTACAGGACCACACCATCCTACAGCACCACACCATCCCACAGGACCACACCATCCTACAGGACCAAAGCATCAGCACCGACATCAGCTACATCTGATGAAGAACACTTCAGTAAGAACTCATAACTCCTTCTTTCAGTCTGTATTTATGTTAAATGTGTTGTGTCACGGCCAGCTTGTTCTCACAGACCGCTACATAAAAGAATGTGAAACAACACCGGACTCAGTTATAATAAACAGAGAATTGATAAAGAAATAAGGTCCAAATAATAAACATCAAAAATAAAACATCTCAGACAAAAGAGGTCGCTACAGAATAAACAACAAGCCTCATATCTTCCTCTTCTCAGGCGTCTCCAATCACATTATTCAGCAACACCCTGCCCAAACCCTTACTGCCCCCGCAGGCCAGACAGGACACCCGTACACAGTGTTCAGACAGGAGTTCAGTAGTTTCAGGCTCAAAACTAGGAACTGGAGGGAACCGGTTTGACTGATAGACTGTTTGTGGTCATGTTTTTGTTAAAGTTGGTCTGTTCTTTCTGACTTTCATCTCCAGGTTCCTCTGTAATCATCATCATCACTGTATGTGTCTGTGTGGCTCTGCTGCTGATTGGAGGATCAACACTGATCTTCTACAAACTGAGATACAAGAAAACACAAGGTACAGTTAAACTGCTGGTAGCTCTGAAGCTGTCTGAGAGAGTTTGTTACTCTGAGGGAGAAACTGAGTGTAATCTGTTCTGTACAGTTACAGGCTCCACTCCTGCATCCAGAACTCACAGATACACATTTCAAACATTTGTCTGAGATTAAAGTTTATTATTTAAAAAGTAAGATCAATCATATTTTAGTTTCTGTTGTTCTGCAGTGGTGCCTCTAGAAAACCACTGAAAATCTTGGGCTGGCACACCAAAACCAAAATCTGTAGCTGAATGTCAGGAATTCTATCATGTTGTTATCTTATATAGTTTAACTGAAAACTAAATCAATTTGAGAGTGAAGGAATTTCATACTGATATACTTTGGGTTCTGATTTTACAGTTAATGTTTATAATCATCTGATGTTTATTATTGCTGAATATCTGTTTTTATGCATTTTCTTCATAATAGTATAAAACCAGTAGAAGAAATGTGTGGAATACAATCCAGTTCCTTCTCAGATTCACATGAAACACTGACTGAATTGTTTTCCCATCTGACATCAACAACCCTTCCTATTCCTTTATCTGATTGGATCATCTGCCCCTTGTTTTAAGAGAGTACAATACAATACAGTACAATAGAGTTTATGGAGAAAACTTGTCTCTGGAACACTTTACTGTCAGGTTTAGTTTAGTTCAGGTTTATAAAATGTATACATCTATTGAGAAAGAAAATAAATATATACTGACTGAAAATGTGCAGTCTGAAGCTTTAGCCTTTACCCTTTAATTATACATTTCTCTTTATTTTGTTTCTAAACAATACACAGAAAAAAAACAAATCTAAATTTAATATATAATGATGATCATTCCTCATTGCTAACAAACAGGTCAGAGGATCAACACCAGCCAGTCACGCTTCTAAAATCAGCCTTCCTACCGAACATCACTGACTAATATAACTCTGATATTATCCTACAGACAATATTAGATAACTAGGTGTAACTGTGTGTCTTTGAATTAGTCAGTAAAACTGTAACTAATCACAGGAAACTGTCAAGTTCAGAAACATTTACACAGAACCGACAGACTGTATGAACAAATGTTTCAGTTATCATCCTCAGCAGTGGAGGACACCTAACAGCATGCAGAAACCCATGATGCTCATTTACTGTTTGATGTACCCCCACCAATCACAGCAGAATTCTTCTTTGGGTCATGTGTTTTTATATGTCAGTGACTTCATTATGCTCAACTTGGACATCACTTTCAATTGACAGCAGCAGAAGATCAGAGAGTCTTCTTTCCCCACGTCAGTTTCTGAGCTGGGTTTTGATCATCTTCAGTTTAGAGAATGATCTACTGAAGCAGTTGTCTCTGGGATTGTAGCATATGTTCTCTAAAGAGAGGATTAAATACTGCTGTTGATTTCTTAACTATACAACTAGGCTAACAATGTGCAGCTATAAAATCACCTGAAGTGAGCATACTTCAATATTTAGTAATGCTGAATGTCAGAGTTACATCTCAGCCCTCTCTGGCAACTGACCATTCTACACAGGCCATCATGTAACATTGTAGGACAACCCTGTACATCACTGCATCCCATTTTCTCTACTAGAAAGCGCTAAGGATTAATGACGTCAGGGAACAGAAGTTTCTGTGATACACCTACCAATAAAGTAGAACTAAGCTTAGAAGCAGGTACATCTACATGTAAGAGTGATATCACAGCTTTACTAATAGTTGAAAAGAACTAAATGAGAATGTGAAATATTATAATTTGTTTCAGTTCTGACTGAATTCTACTTTACATTGTAAGGCCTGTGTATGTCCTTTTACAGACCACCTTTATAACTGAGATTACTGCTATGGAGTGAATAGTAAAAGACACCCTCAAGTTTCTCACACCAGGTAAATTCCACAGTCTCTCTCTAGTGGAGAGTGTATTAATTAAATAATTATTTTCTCTCTTTTTCAACAGAGTCTTCCTTCGTCAGAAGACGATCAGGAACAAAAGAAATAGTAAGTAAAGTACATAAACAACTCAATAATTACAGAAGAAACTCTTTACTGGTAACAGAGCAGAAATCCCAGTTCTATCTTTATTATAACTTTAAATCTACAAACTAAAATCCAGTATCAAAATGGGTACCTTATAAATTATTATTAATACTAATATCTACATGGTATATTCCTGTATTTGCTTATTTATTTATATATTTGTTCTAATACTAGAATGATGGTGATTATGAAAATGATCCACCAGGAAACCAGAACAGAATGATGATGAGGCCAATCTACCAGAAAGTGAAACCCGACATCAATCAACCAGATACTGTCTATCAGATCTTGGATTCCAGAAGCAGAGAACCTGATTCAGTCTACCAGAGTCTAAACCCCAATACCAACCAATCAGATTCAGACTACTAGAGTCTAAACCCAAACACCACCCAAAGAGATTCAGTCTATCTCAATCTGAACCCCAACACCCAAACAGATTCAGTCTACCAGAGTCTGAACCCCAACACCAAACAATCAGATTCAGTCTACCAGAGTCTGAACCCCAACACCAACTAATCAGATTCAATCTACCAGAGCCTAAAACCCAACAACAACCATGCAGATTCTGTGTACCAGAGTCTGAACCCCAACACCAACCAATCAGATTCCGTGTACCAGAGTCTGAACCCCACACACAGACTAATCAGATTCAGTCTACCACAGTCTGTACCCCAACATCAACCATTCAAATTCAGTCTACCAGAGTCTAAAGCCCAACACAAACTAATCAGATTCAGTGTAGCAGAGTCCAAATCCAAACACCAACCAATCAGATTCAGTGTACCAGTCTGAACCCCAACACCATGCCTCCTTCATAAAGTCAGTGTATAAAGAGTCTGTGTATAAAGTCAGACTGTTATGATACAATTCTTTTAAACTGCGCTATATAAGTGTTTTAAACTGCACTATGTAAGTGTTTTAAACTGAGCTATGTAAGTGTTTTAAACTGCACTATGTAAGTGTTTTAAACTGCACTATGTAAGTGTTTTAAACTGAGCTATGTAAGTGTTTTAAACTGAGCTATGTAAGTGTTTTAAACTGCACTATGTAAGTGTTTTAAACTGCACTATGTAAATGTTTTAAACTGCGCTATGTAAGTGTTTTAAACTGAGCTATGTAAGTGTTTTAAACTGAGCTATGTAAGTGTTTTAAACTGTGCTATGTAAGTGTTTTAAACTGCACTATGTAAATGTTTTAAACTGCGCTATGTAAGTGTTTTAAACTGAGCTATGTAAGTGTTTAAACTGAGCTATGTAAGTGTTTTAAACTGCGCTATGGAAGTGTTTTAAACTGCACTATGTAAGTGTTTTAAACTGCGCTATGTAAGTGTTTTAAACTGCGCTATGGAAGTGTTTTAAACTGAGCTATGTAAGTGTTTTAAACTGCGCTATGTAAGTGTTTTAAACTGAGCTATGTAAGTGTTTTAAACTGCGCTATGTAAGTGTTTTAAACTGAGCTATGTAAGTGTTTTAAACTGCGCTATGTAAGTGTTTTAAACTGCGCTATGTAAGTGTTTTAAACTGCACTATGTAAGTGTTTTAAACTGCGCTATGTAAGTGTTTTAAACTGCACTATGTAAATGTTTTAAACTGCGCTATGTAAATGTTTTAAACTGAGCTATGTAAGTGTTTTAAACTGAGCTATGTAAGTGTTTTAAACTGCGCTATGTAAGTGTTTTAAACTGAGCTATGGAAGTGTTTTAAACTGCGCTATGGAAGTGTTTTAAACTGCACTATGTAAATGTTTTAAACTGCGCTATGTAAATGTTTTAAACTGAGCTATGTAAGTGTTTTAAACTGCGCTATGCAAGTGTTTTAAACTGCGCTATGTAAGTGTTTTAAACTGAGCTATGGAAGTGTTTTAAACTGAGCTATGTAAGTGTTTTAAACTGCACTATGTAAGTGTTTTAAACTGCGCTATGTAAGTGTTTTAAACTGCGCTATGGAAGTGTTTTAAACTGCACTATGTAAATGTTTTAAACTGAGCTATGGAAATGTTTTAAACTGAGCTATGGAAGTGTTTTAAACTGCACTATGTAAGTGTTTTAAACTGCGCTATGTAAGTGTTTTAAACTGCGCTATGGAAGTGTTTTAAACTGCACTATGTAGGTGTTTTAAACAGAGCTATGTAAGTGTTTTAAACTGTGCTATGTAGGTGTTTTAAACTGAGCTATGTAAGTGTTTCAAACTGCGCTATGTAAGTGTTTTAAACTGCGCTATGGAAGTGTTTAAACTGCACTATGTAAGTGTTTTAAACTGAGCTATGGAAGTGTTTTAAACTGCACTATATAGGTGTTTTAAACTGAGCTATGTAAGTGTTTTAAACTGCACTATTTAGGTGTTTTAAACAGTGCTATGGAAGTGTTTTAAACTGCACTATGTAGGTGTTTTAAACTGAGCTATGTAAGTGTTTTAAACTGTGCTATGTAGATGTTTTAAACTAAGCTATGTAAGTGTTTTAAACTGCGCTATGGAAGTGTTTTAAACTGCACTATGGAAGTTTTTTAAACTGCACTATGTAAGTGTTTTAAACTGCGCTATGGAAGTGTTTTAAACTGCACTATGTAAGTGTTTTAAACTGCACTATGTAGGTGTTTTAAACTGAGCTATGTAAGTGTTTTAAACTGCACTATGTAGGTGTTTTAAACTGAGCTATGTAAGTGTTAGTGTTAATGCTAAGTTTTAAACTGCAAGTTTAAAAAGTTATAAAAGTTATTTTTAGCAATGAGCAGAATAAAGTACATTTATTTTGTAATTGTAGAAATGTCTTATATTCTCCACATGGCTCACCATGCATTTGTTAACATTTTATTAATACTTGGACTTTTTTTATTCATTATTAATGTTGTTCAATAAAACTTTTTAATTATACAATATGTTGTCACTCTATATTGAGATAAGACTGATATATATAAGATGAGAATATGTAAACTTTTGTCCTTAGTTTATAAGTTTTTGCATTTTTTAAATATTGTAGTAGTTTTATTGTTTATTGCACTCTTTGTGCTTATCTCAAACTTTCAATTTTCATTGTCCTCTGTTCAAATAATCATGTATTTCTGTATCACATAAAACTTAAACATCTCTTGTGGTTAAGCAAAGACATAAAACCATATTGATAAATACCATCACATAAAAATCTGTCAGATAAGAAGAATTTTAGTCATTGTCATTTACACAGGACTTCAACACAGGTCCTGATTTCACACAGGTACTGTCCCTGGTGCTGAACTGTTAATGGTGTGGATATGATTTCATGTACTCTTATTATAAAGTGTTACTGTATATCGTAGCTACAGGCTGAAGTAAGAAGACTGAGTGTGTAAAAGCAATGATAACTTATTTTACACAAGAAGGTCAGACTATCCCCTTCTGATATGGACCACCTTTCTATCTGAGATCACTGCTCTGTAGTAAATCGTAGAAGACTTACAGTTCCTCACACCAAGTTAGGACCACAGTCTCCCTCTACTGGAGAATGAATGTATACAACATTTGAACAACTGATATTTTCTCTATTTCTATAGACAATCAGGAACAAATGTAATAGTAAGTGAGTGGGTGACGTACAAAAACATGTAAATAATTATAATAACATTTTTACTAAGAGAAGAAAGAAATGAAAAGTCGTGTCTATTTCACAACTTTAAACCTACAATATCAAATCCAGTATGTTCTGCAGAATGTAAAAGTCGTGTGTATTATAGAGATAAATTACAATAACAGTATAAATCACATGTTGACATTATCTGATCTCTGATCCACAAAACAGACATGTTTCAATCACACACAGTATATTTCTATGTTCTAACTCTGTAGTACAGGCAGGTTATGTGAAATTAAATATTTATTTGTGTAATACATTTCTGAAGACATTAAGATATCTGTTTATTTCTAGCTTATTAAAGTTTATTACTGTGTTTATGCTTTTGGACTCCACTGTATATTCCCTGTCTCATCTTCTTTCCACTGGACCTCCATTCATTAAGGAGACACAGGAGTAGACTTTGAAGATTACAGTCCTTTTTCTTCCACAGGAATCTTTTGTAAGTGCAGACCGTACCTTCAACTCAGGTGGTACTTGGAGGGATGACACTGAGTGAGGGTAGAAAACTGAGAATTCTGGCTAGAGTTTTAACTGTCATAGGACTGAGGAGCAGGAAGGAGATTGGATGGTGGTGGGGACCCAGGGTAGAAGCAGTGTGAATGGTTAAAAGAGAGATGCAGTCAAGCTCAGCCGAGCCACTGCAAGGGGAGACCTGAGAAGCAATGTATCTGGAAGCACTATGATGCGTTAGATACGAGCTGTATGAGAGATGTAGCCAGCAAAGTTGGTGGACCCTGCATAGGCTGGGGCAGATGAAGCAAGATTGGACGGGAGATGAAAAAGAGCTGCTGAGGTAAAATATCGAAGGTGTGAAAGGTCTGTGGATGATTTTATCTGAACTAGGTCTGAGTTTAAAGGCAGCTAAAATGAAGCAGAGCTGAATTTAAATGGAGATGAGCCATAATGAGCTGCAGAGCTAAGAAAAGTTCGGATGGCACGGTGGATTGTGTTCACTGACAATGCTTTCTGGAAGTATTCCTGAGCCCATTCTGTTATTTCCTTGACAGTGGCGTTCCTGTTTGAGGTGCAGCGACGTTTAAGGGCCCGGAGATCACGAGCATCCAGGAGAGTTTTACGGCCTTGACCCTTACGCACAGCGATTGTTCCAGATTCTCTGAATCTTCTGATGATGTTATGCACGGTTGATGATGATAATTTAAAAGTCTTTGC
Source organism: Megaleporinus macrocephalus (assembly GCA_021613375.1). Lineage (NCBI taxonomy): Eukaryota > Metazoa > Chordata > Actinopteri > Characiformes > Anostomidae > Megaleporinus > Megaleporinus macrocephalus. The sequence continues at coordinate 35,895,906 of CM038722.1, read as the reverse complement.
TATTTTACGCTGGGTAACACCATTCTGGTATTGCTGCACTATCTTTCTGCACAACAATGGTGGAATTGGTGATCCTCTTACCATCTTGGCTTCAGAGAGACACTGACACTCTGAGAAGCTCTTTTTATACCCAATCATGTTGTCAATTGACCTAATTAGTGTTAATTGGTCTTCCAGCTGTTCGTTATATGCTCAATTTCCTTTTTCCAGCCACTTATTGCTACTTGTCCCAACTTTTTTGGGATTTGTTGATGCCATGAAATTTTGAAACAACATATTTTTCCCTTAAAATGATACATTCTCTCAGTTTAAACTTTTGATCTGTGATTTGTGTTCTATTCTGAATAAAATATTAGATGTTGGCACCGCCACATCATTGCATTCAGTTTTTATTCACAATTTGTTTAGTGTCCCAACTTTTTTGGAATCCGGTTTGTAAAAGTAGTCCAGCAGTTATGATGTTATTTATAGTAGCACAGCACAAAATTATCTCATATCCTGTTTGTTTAATTTAGTATATGGTCAGTCATGCATAGACTTTCTATATTTATATTTAAGGTACAGTTTGTGTTACATGAGAGTATAATATTCAGATTGTGTGATATTGATAGAAGCTCTTGTGTTGCAGTTATTTTCATGTAAAACTGTGGAATTTAAAGAATTTGGTGAAATTTAAACAGATCAGATTGAAAATTCAGAATCTTCAATTTATTTCTAGAATCAAATGTGAGTGGCTGAAATAATATTATCACAGTTGAAATAAAAATATGTATCTCCATTTTCTTTCAATTTTGATTTTCCTACATCATGTGAGCTGTGCTTTACACTGTATAGAAATTTCATGACAAACGGACCAATAGAAATGCTCCAGAACTGCTTATAATGAAACCTCTTTACATTGACTTACATTGAAAGTTAAGAAAGTTTTTTGTCTCTCCTGTCAAGTTATTATTTTGGAGATACTTGTATTTCTTTGAACAGTGATTATATTAATTTCTGCTACATGCAGTTCTACATTAGAGAGAATTGTCTAAGAAAGTACACAGGCTTATTTTTAAACTCCTGCAGGCCAGTAGTGGCTAGTCAAACAGGTAGCGGCTAGTCTGAAAATAGCACAGGCACATACAGCAGCAGCAGCAGCGTTTAGCCTAACAGCTAATGTTCTCAACAGACCACAGACTGCATTCCACAGAGTGTGACCATAGTGCAGTTTCTGAGGACCCTGAATCCACCAGAGAACGAGTTTGAATGTATCTACATTTCAGTGTGTTGTCAATGTGGAGGTCTGTGTAGAAATCCTGGCTGGTGAGGCCTTCGACCTCGACTAAAACAAGATATGTTTGTTCTCTCTGTTTGAGTTTTCATATCTGATTAAGGAAACATGTAGATGATTAGAAAAGTCCTGCAGCAGATCATTAATACTTAAACTGTACAGAGTCTATAATGATAAAACCTGATGTAGACACACAAACAAGAAAACTACAGATCTCACTCTGTCTTCACTGTTACTGTTATGCTATAATGTATACGAGTACAAGAATGAACATGTTGACACCATGCATGTGTTAAAACTTCAGTTTAACGTATGTGGTCAGTGATGCTGCTGGGAGGAGCTGTGAGTTTGAGAAACTCTGACACTTACCAGAGAAACAGAAACCAACCAAACCAGACAGACACGGACACACTGAGAGACTGAACATCACAGAGAAAAGCTGTCTTCACTTCTAGAGAAGTAAAAAACACTGTCTAGAGTTTAGTGAACGCCAGTGAAGCTGAAGTTCAGTTCATCTTCACCCTCTACCTGATCTCAGATCAGTTATTCTACTTCAGATTATAAACTTTATATATTTACATTTCAGGAACAAAAGACTCAGATTTGGTGTTACTGATAAAAGTTATTCTGCAGTTATTTTGATGCTAAACGGTAGAATTTAGAGAATTTGGTGGAATTTAATGATATCAGAGAGAAGAGTGAGAACTTCCAATCTGATTGGCAGGTCCAGTGAGCTGCTCTGATGTGACTGGCTATCCAGTGACTGTTGGAGAAGGGTCAGTCAGTTATACGTCTCTCTACAAAGAGACTACTGGTGAGACATTACATTAACATCAGTGAGGATCTCAGCTGGTCCCACAACACTCAGATCATCATCAGGAAGTCCCAGCAGCGACTGTACTTTCTGAGAAGGCTGAGAAAATTTGGTATGCCAACCAAAATTCTCAGCACCTTCTACAGGAGTATGATTGAGAGTGTTCTTACCAGCTCCATCATCGTCTGGTATGGAAACTCTACTGCTCAGGACAGAAAGGCTCTCCAGCGTGTGATCAAAACTGCACAGTCCATCTCAGGAGCAGCCTTCCCCTCACTACAGAACATCTACCACACCAGGGTCACCAGGAGGGCCCACAACATAATCAGGGACAGTACACACCCCCAGCACACACTCTTCACACGTTTACCTTCAGGCACAAGACTGACAAACAGTTTCTACTCACAAGCCATCAGGCTTGTGAACACCTCACGCACTACCTCTCCAACCTCTCCTATCTGAACTGGTTTTAACTGGTCTGATTTAAACTGCACCTTACACTCACTGTACTGTCAGAATACTGTTTACATTCACTACTCACACAAAACATTATTGTTTACATTTGTTTCTTGCAACTTGCATTTTATGGCTGCTGCTCTTCATACTTGCACATAAAAGCACACATAACCTTTATTTTTTATTCTTTAACTATAAAAATACTTTTATCTACTTCAACTTATATTGTTATACTTTGTATATTTTGTATATATATATATTTTATTCCTTTTATTTGTTATCCTTATCTATTGGTGAATGGAGGAGCAGCAAAGTAAGAATTTCATTGTACAGTGTAACTGTCTGTTCTGCTGTACATACGACAATAAAACTCTTGAATCTTGAATCTTAAATCTTAACTTCTCCTTTTCACGTTTACATAGTTAATACACATATGATGAAAGATGGACTGAGTGTAAAGATCAGTAAGAAAGAGAGAGAGATTTTCAGTATATCAGATTCTTAGCTTTAAGCACTAAACATGTTCTTTATGTCATAAAAGTTTAAATCTTTTCTGTTACTATTGTTTATTTTTTCAAATGTACTTAAAAACCACCAACACCAGCAGAACCAAGACCGACCGAGAAACCAATCACACCATCCTACAGGACCACACCATCCTACAGCATCACACCATCCTACAGGACCACACCATCCTATATCACCACACCATCCTACAGGACCACACTATCGAACAGCACCACACTATCCTACAGCACCACACCATCCTACAACACCACACCATCCTACAGCACCACACCATCCAACAGGACCACTGCATCCTACAACGTCACACTATCCACCAGCCCCACACCATCCTACAACACCACACCATCCAACAGGACCACACCATCCTACAACACCACACTATCCTACAGTACCACACCATCCTACAGCACAACACCCTCCTACAGCATCACACCATCCTACAGCAACACAGCATCCTACAGCAACACACCATCCTACAGGACCCCTGCATCAGTGCCAACATCAACCCCATCTGATTCCTGTAAGAACTTAAAACTCCCTCATATATTATGTATTAATGTAAAGTGTGTTCAGACAGGACTTGAACTGGTTTGATTGAGAAGATATTTGTGGTCATGTTTGTGATAAAGATGGTCTGTTGTTTCTGTTCTTCATCTCCAGATTCCTCTGTTATCATCATCACTGTATGTGTCTGTGTGTTTCTGCTGCTGATTGGGGGGTTAGCGCTGATCTTCTACAGACTGAGATGCAAGAACATACAAGGTTTTATTCTCACACAAACAGGACAGCTGGACACATGAATCATCTCGCCGTAATTACAAAATAGTATCGAGATACAAATATAATAAATAAATATAATAATATAATAAATAGTTTATCACAATAATATGTCAGAATGTCAAAACCACTGTGGTATTTCTGGGAGAACAAGTGAATTAAACTAGAAAGATGAAGTTTGTGAACAAACTATTGCTATGGTGTTGCTAGGAGGTTGCTATGGTGTTTGCTAGGTGGTTGCTATGGTGTCGCTAGGTAGTTGCTATGGTGTTGCTAGGTAGTTGCTATGCGGTTGCATGCTGTAGCTAAATATTTGCACCCTAAATTTCTAGAATTCCACCTTAAAAGCACTGGTCCTGCTGTTATTGCTGTGTTTTAGTGTGAGTACTGTGAATTTCTAGAATTCCACCTAAATGTTTACAATTCCACCTTAAATGTCTAGAGTTACACATTACATTTTTAGAATTCAACCTTAAATTTCTAGAATTTCATGTTATATTTCTAGAATTCCACCTTAAATTTCTACAATTCCACCTTAAAGAACTGTTGTTATTGCTGTGTTTTAGTGTGATTGTGTGTACTATTACAGTCTAGAACTCCGCCTTAAATTTCTAGAATTCCACCTTAAAAGCACTACTGTTGTTATTGATATGTTTTAGTGTCAATTTGTTTGTACTGTTAATTTCTAGAATTCCACCTAAAATTTCAAATATTCTGTGTTAAATTTCACCTTACATTTCTAGAACTCCACATAATCTATAATTCCACCTTAAAAGCAATATTCCGGTTGTAATTGCTGTGTTTTAGTGTGAGTACTGTGAATTTCTAAAATTCCACCTTAAATTTCTAGAATTTCACCTTAAATTTCTAGAATTCCACCTCAAATGTCTAGAATTACATATTAAATTTCTTCAATTCCACCTTAAAGGACTGTTGTTGTTATCGCTGTTTGTGTGTACTAATAATGTCTAGAACTCCACCTTAAATTTCCAGAACTCCACCTTAAAAGCACTGTTATTGCTGTGTTTTAATGAAAGTACTGTGAATTTCTAGAACTTCACCTGACATTTCTACAATCCCACCTTAAATTTCTAGATTTACATGTTAAATTTCTAGAAGTACCCTTTAAATTTATATAACTCCACCTAAAATTATAGACATGCACCTTAAAAGCACTGTTCCTGTTATTTCAGTGTTTTAGTGTTTGGGAGAGTACTGTGAATTTCTAGAATTCCACCCAAAATGTCTAAAATTCTGCCTTAAATTTATAAAATTCTACCTTAAATTTCTAGAACTGCACCTTAAAATTTTAAACATTGAACTTAAATTTCTAGAATTCCACATTCAATTTCTAGAATTCCACCTTAACTTTCTAGAATTTCACCTTAAATGTCTAGAATTCCACCTTAAATTTCAATAATTCCACCTTAAAGTCACTGTTGTTGTTCTTGATGTGTTTTAGTGTCAATTTGTTTGTACTGTTAATTTCTAGAATCCCACCTTAGATTTCTAGAACTACAACTTTAATTTCTACAATTCCACCTTAAAACACTGTCCTTGCTATTATTGCTGTGGTTTAGTGTGAGTAATGTTAATGTCTAGAATTTCACCTTAAATTTCTAAAATTCTACCTTAAATAACTGTTGTTATTGCTGTGTTTTAGTGTGATTGTGTGTACTGTTACTTTCTAGAACTCCACCTTAAAAGCACTGTTATTGCTGTATTTTAGAGTAGGTGCTGTGCATTTCTAGAATTCCACCTTAAATTTCTACAATCCCACCTTAAATTTCTAGAATTCCACGTTAAATTTCTAGAATTCCACCTTAAAAGCACAATTTCTGCTGTTACTGCTGTTTGTTAGTGTGTGTGAGTACTGTGAATTTCTAGAATTCCACCTAACTGTTTATAATTCCACCTTAAATGTCTAGAGTTACACATTACATTTTTAGAATTCAACCTTAAATTTCTAGAATTCCATGTTATATTTCTAGAATTCCACCTTAAATTTCTACAATTCCACCTTAAAGAACTGTTGTTATTGCTGTGTTTTAGTGTGATTGTGTGTACTATTACAGTCTAGAACTCCACCTTAAATTTCTAGAACTCCACCTTAAAAGCACTGTTATTGCTGTGTTTAGTGTGAGTACTGTGAATTTCTAGAACTCCGCCTGAAATTTTGCAATTCCACCTTAAAAGCACTTTTCCTGCTGTTATTGCTGTTTTTTAGTGTGAGTATTGTTAGTGTGAGTATTTCTACAATTCCACCTTTAATTTCTACAATTCCACCTTAACATTCTAGAATTGCACATTAAAAGCACTGTTCCTGTTGTTTTTGCTGTTTTAGTGTTTGTGAAAGTACTGTGGGTTTCACCTTAAATTTCTAAAATTCTGCCTTAAATTTCTAGAACTGCACCTTAAATTTCTAGAATTCAACCTTAAATTTCTAGAATTCCACTTTAAAATCACTAATGTTGTTATTGATGTGTTTTAGTGTCAATTTGTTTGTACTGTAAATTTCTAGAATTCCACATTCAATTTCTAGAATTCCACCTTAATTTTCTATAATTCCACCTTAAATGTCTATAATTCCACCTTAAATTTCTATAATTCCACCTTAAAATCACTGTTGTTGTTCTTGATGTGTTTTAGTGTCAATTTGTTTGTACTGTTAATTTCTAGAATCCCACCTTAGATTTCTAGAACTACAACTTTAATTTCTACAATTCCACCTTAAAAGCACTGTCCTTGCTATTATTGCTGTGGTTTAGTGTGAGTATTGTTAATGTCTAGAATTTCACCCTAAATTTCTAAAATTCCACCTTACATAACTGCTGTTATTGCTGTGTTTTAGTGTGATTGTGTGTACTGTTACTGTCTAGAACTCCACCTTAAAAGCACTGTTATTGCTGTATTGTAGTGTAAGTGCTGTGAGGTTCTAGAACTCCACCTGAAATTTCTAGAATTCCACCTTAAATTTCTAGAATTCCACTTTAAAAGCACTGTTCTTGCTGTTATTGCTTTGTTTTAGTGAGAGTGAGTATTGTACATTTCTAGAACTCCACCTTAAAATCACTATTGCTGGTGTTGCTGTGTTTTAGTGTGACTTGCTTTGTACTCTTAATTTCTAGAATCCCACCTTAAATTTTTAGAACAACAACTTTAGTTTCTACAATTCCACCTTAAAAGCACTGTCCCTGCTGTTATTGCAGTGGTTTAGTGTGAGTGTGTGATTATTGTTAATGTCTAGATTTTCACCCTAAATTTTAGAACTCCACCTTGATTTCAAGAAATCCACATTAAAAGCACTTGTACTGCTGTTATTTCTGTGTTTTAGGGTGAGTTTGTGAGTACTGTGAATTTCTAGAATTCCACCTTAAAAGCACTGGGCCTGCTGTTATTTCTGTGTTTTAGTGTGAGTTTGTGAGTGCTGTGAAGTTCTATAATTCCACCTTAAATTTCAAGAATTCCACCTTGAAGGCACTGTTACTGCTGTTATTCCTGTATTTTAGTGTAATTGTGTGAGTACTGTGAATTTCTACAATTCCACCTTAAATTTCTAGAATTCCACAATAAATGTCTAGAATTCCACATTAAAATTTCATATTAGGAGTGTAACATATTAATATGTATTATTATATATAACTAAGACAATGAGCTCCCAGTTCAGTTTTGAAGGTTGAATGTTCTAAACTCACAGAACATAATTTCTGTGGGCTGCTAAAACCACTGAGAGCTTAAAGAACATCTGTAAATTACACTGAAAACAAGTCAACATGGGAGTCTAGATGTAAACTGTAAATTATCTTGGTTTGTGTTTTTGGTAAAAGTTGTTGTGGTACTTTATGTTTATTGAAGAAGGCTCAGTAGCTTTATATAACTGGGGGAAATTCAGCTAGTGGGACACTACTAAAATAAATATTAACTCGGCGCTTAGGATTAAAGACGTCAGGGAACAGCATTGTTTCTGTGATTCACCTACCAATAAAGAGTAACTAAGCTTAAACACAGGTACGTGTACATGTAAAAATGAGATTACAGATTCACAAATGGTAAAAACTAAATTAGAATGTAAAAGAATAATTAATACATTTTAAAGGTTGAATTCTGCTTTACATTGCAAGGCCTGTGTGTGATCTTATACTGACCACCTTTATAACTGAGATTATTGCTAAAATAATAATAAAAGTAGGAAAAAGAGTAAAAGTAGCCCTCCAGTCTCTCACACCTGGTATATTCCACAGTCTCCCACTAGTGGTGAGTGTATTAATTAAACTGTGTATTTCTTTTCTCTCTTTTTCCACAGAGTATTATTTCATCAGAAGACAATTAGAAACAAATGAAATAGTAAGTAAATGGGGTTAAAGTACAAAAACAATGCAATAATTACAGAAGAACGTCTTTACTAGTAGCAGAGCAGAAATCCCAGTTCTGTCTTTATAACAACTTTAAATCTACAATCTGAAATCCAATATCAGAATATTTACCTCATAAATTATTATTAATAATGAGTAATACTAAAATTATATTTTATATTTCTGTATTTGCTTATTTATTTATGTATTTGCTCTATACAAAACTTATGGTGATTATGAAAATGACCCACAGGGAAACCAGAACAGGATCATGATGAGGCCAAGCTACCAGAATGTGAATCCCAACATCAATCAACCAGATACTGTCTATCAGAGCTTGGATCCCAGAAGCATAGAACCTAAACCCCATCACCAACCAATCTGATTCAGTCTACCACAATCTGAACCCCAACACCAACCAATCAGATTCAATCTACCAGAATTTAAACCCCAACACTATCTAATCAGATTCAGTCTACTAGAGTCTAAACCCCAACACCAACTAATCAAATCCATTCTACTAGAGTCTAAAGCACAACACAAACCAATCAGATTAAGTCTACCAGAGTCTGAACCCCAACCCTAATTTAATCAGGTTTAGTCAACCACAGTCTAAGCCCCAACACCAACCAATCAATTTCAGTCTACCAGAGTCCAAACTCCAACACCAACCAATCAGATCCATTCTACAAGAACCCCAACACCAACCAATCAAATCCATTCCAATAGAGTCTAAACCCCAACACCAACCAATCAGATTCAGTCTACCAGAGTCTGAACCCCAACACCAACTAATCAGATTTAGTCTACCAGAGTCTAAAGCACAACACAAACCAATCAGATTAAGTCTACCAGAGTCTGAACCCCATCACCAACTAATCAGATTCAGTCTACCAGAGTCTAAACCCAAACACCAACCAAATTCAGTCTGCCAAAGTCTAAACCCCAATACCATACCTCCTTTACATGTGCATGTTCATACCAGATGTTGTCACATGACTTTACTAAACAATTACAAATTACAATTATTTTGTATGAAGTCGGACTGTTACATGCAATTCTATAAACTGCACTATGTAAGTGTTTTAAACTGTGCGACGAGCAGAATACCGTAAATTTATTTCGTAATTGTAGAAAGACCTTATTCTTCTCACGCGGATCACCATTTATTAATCACCATTTGATTAATACTTTTATTTTTCTTAGCAATTATTACTAATGTTATTTTAATAACCTACAATGTATTGTCACTGTATACTGAAATAAGATATAAGATTGATATATGTAAGAAAGAATATGTAAACCTTTTGTGCTCAGATTATAAGTTTCTGCATTTTGAAACATTGTTGTAGTTTTATTGTTTAATTAATAATAAACAACACTTTTCTTTAAGCTTCTCTAATAAACTATTCATTGTATCACAAAATTTTATTAGAATGTAACTGTTTATGTTTAAATAACCATATAATCCTGTATGGCATGAAATCTGAACATCTCTTGGTCAAGCAAAGACATAAAACCAAAGAGATAAATACTATCACATAAAAATCTGCCAGATAAGAGGAATTTTGGTCACTGCCATTTACACAGGACTTCAACACAGGTCCTGATTTCACACAGACACTGTCCCTGGTGCTGCGCTGGTAAATGTGGTCATTTCATGTACTCTTATTATAAAGTGTTACTGTATATTGTAGCTACAGGCTGAAATAAGAAGACTGAGTGTGTAAAAACAATGATAACTTGTTTTACACAAGAAGGTCAGACTATCCCCAACCAAGTCTGCAGGAGCAATAAAGTCACCAGAGTTACGTGCGTAAGTTATTCTCCCACTGCATAGACATGGGAGAATTAGCATTAGCCACTAACTACTATTTTATGCTGCAACTGCTAGTATCCTGAACTGAGCCGTTAGCTTTAGCCGTTAGCTTAAGCACTTTTACTGGTTGAGAAATTTCTTGTGTGCTGGACTGGACAGTGGAAGACTGTGTACAAGGGACATATACGCTACCTGATAGGGCCTCAACCTACCGGAGACGCTCAAGGTTTTGATGTAATCCTACAAATATTAATAAAACTTGCATATTAATGAAGAAAAATCATATAGAAATTTCTGGAGGCTGAGCCACCTACAGTAACATGGCTAGTCACCAGAGGGAGACACTCTGTGTCTACCCTTTAAAAGCCAAGCTCACCCACAGTCTCAGGCTCAGTCCTCGTGGTTTTAGAGTTCTGGCAGCAGAAAGGCTAGTGATTCTGATGGAGGATCCTAGTGTTTATACCCTACATGTGGTAGGGAAGATGCCTGTACTGTGGCCACTCAGGCCACCTCCTTCAGAATTGCCCAGAGCTTCAGGGAAATGCCAGGTTCAGTGTTGGAGACCTGTGATTGACCTCCTCATGTTTGGAGGCCCGCATGAAAAGCACCTAGGACATTAGTGGACTCTGGAGCATCAAACAATTTCACTGACCTTCATTGTCATAGCCAATAACTACAAATTGCCTCTAGAGACCACAGAACCACTGCTTGGCTCATGTTTTGCATGGGGCAGGCACACACAACATTGCCCTGCTTCTAATGAGTTGCAGTTGGTTCTGGGGTTCTCAAGGTTGCAACACCACAACCCATGCATTGACTGGCTTACATGGGCTGTGTCTAGACGGGGACGCCATTCTGCTTGTTTTGGCAAAAAGTTTTTCAGGAAACTGAAGGCCCAACTACAGCCCCCGCACAAGCCCCATGACTTGCTCCCAGGCATCTGTCCATCCTTTTCTGGCCATGGAGAACTTTATTTTTTCAAAAGTTTGCCCAAGCACTGACCTGGCCAAGGTCAAGGCCATGTTGGACTGTCTAGTCCCTAGATCTGTCCAACTAGTCCAATACTTCTGGGCTTTGCCAACCTTTTCTGCTGTTTTGATTGGAATTGTAGTCCAGTGGCCAGCCCTCTCACAGCCCTCACCTGAAAGAATGTGGGGTGGTTTAAGTGGGCACTTGAAGCCCAGAAAGACTTTGATAAACTCCTGACATCAGTCCTGTAAATTCCCAACCCCAGGCTTCCTGTCGTTGTTGAATCCATCTCCCCTCAGAGTGATTCCCAGTCACAACATTTAATATTGTTTGTAAAGTGTTAGTATAAAAGTAGATAAGCAGTTATGATGTTATTTATAATAACACAGCATCTTATATTCTGTTTGTTTAATTTAGTATGTGGTCAGTGATGCTGCTGAGAGGAGCTGTGAGTTTAAGCAGCTCTGATCATTAATAGAGAAACAGTCACCCACCAAACCAGAGAGGAGACAGAGACACAAAGAGAGAACTACACATTACAGAGAAAAGTAGAATTACATGTGACAACTCCCGCCTCCTTCTCATATGGCAGGGCAAGTGCTCAAATTCTAGCCAATAAAAATCAGAATCAGAATCAGAATCAGAAATACTTTATTGATCCCAGGGGGAAATTGCAGTTTTTACAGTAGCAGAAGAAGAATATACACTCTAATAATAATTTACAACATAAAAGAAATTTGTAGTATGTACACATATATAAGTCTTATAATACAATAGAATAATAAAATGTAAAGTGACTGTGTCTATAATAATAAGTACAGATATACTGTATACAGCAGTAAGAGTTTAGAGGTAGGAAAGTTATTGCACATTTGAGTTCTTACATACATAATTAAATTATTGTTCTACTGGTATCACTGTACATGTGAAAGGTGTCGTACGTTAAGGGAGGAGTTATAAAGTCTGATGGTAGGAATGACCTCCTGTGGCGTTCTGTAGTGCATCTTGGCTGCATGAGTCTTGAACTGAATGTGCTCCTGCGTCTCATCACTGTGTGATAAAGAGGGTGGGAGCCATTATCCATGATGGCCTGCAGCTTAGACAGCATCCTCCTCTCAGACACTGCCGTCAGCGAGTCCAGCTCCACACCCACAACATCACTGGCTCTGCGGATCAGTTTATCAAGTCTGTTGGCGTTTGCTACCCTCAGCCTGCTGTCCCAGCATGCAACAGCATATAGGATGGCACTGGAAACTACAGACTCATAAAAGATCCTCAGCATAGTCCTGCAGATGTTGAAGGACCTCAGACGCCTCAGAAAATAGAGACGACTTTGGCCCTTCTTGTGGAGGGCGTCAGTGTTCTTAGCCCAGTCCAGTTTATTGTCAATGTGCACGCCCAGATATTTATAGTCCTCCACAGTGTCCACACTGACCCCCCTGATGGAAACAGGGGTCACCTGTGTTTTGTCCCTCCTCAGGTCCACCACCAGCTCCTTTGTCTTTGTCACGTTGAGCTGCAGATGGTTCAGCTCACACCACGCAACAAAGTCGTTCACCGTCGCCCTGTACTCATCCTCATCACCCCTGCTGATACATCCAACTAGTGCAGAGTCATCAGAGAACTTCTGAAGGTGGCAGGTCTCTGAGCAGTAGTTGAAATCAGTGGTGTAGAGGGTGAAGAGGAAGGGAGAGAGGACAGTTCCCTGCGGGGCTCCAGTGTTCCTGACCACTCTGTCCGACACACAGTGCTGCAGACATACTGTGGTCTGCCAGTCAGGTAGTCAACAATCCAGGACACGAGGGGGGCGTCTACCTGCATCACGTTCAGCTTGTCACCCAGAAGAGCAGGCTGAATGGTGTTAAACGCACTGGAGAAGTCAAAGAACATGATCCTCACAGTGCTGCCTGGCTTATCCAGGTGAGCGTAGACTCGGTTCAGCAGGTAGATGATGGCATCCTCAACTCCCAGATGAGGCTGGTAGGTGAACTGGAGGGGGTCTAGAAGTGGCTGGACCATGGGCCGGAGCTGATCCAGGACAAGTCTCTCCATGGTCTTCATGATGTGGGACGTCAGTGCCACTGGCCTGTAGTCCTTGATGTCACTGGGCCGTGGAGTCTTTGGCACAGGAACAATGCAGGATGTCTTCCACATCACAGGGACCCTCTGGAGACTCAGGCTCATGTTGAAGACATGCTGCAGGACTCCACAAAGTTGGGTGGCACAGGCTTTAAGCACCCTGGGGGGGACACCATCAGGGCCTGCAGCCTTGTTCGTGTGGAGCCTCTGTAGCTGTCTTCTCACCTGGTCAGCTGTGAGATTCACTGTAGAGGTGACTGGTGGGGGAGGAGAGGAGGTGTGAAGTGAACTATCACAGGAGGGTGGGAGGCTATCAGGAGGGGGAGGGAGTGGAGTGGGCTGTTGAGGCCTGGCAGCAGAGGAGTCAGGGAGGGGGAGGTCAGGGCTTACAGTGTCAAATCTGTTAAAAAACAAATTTAACTGGTTGGCCCTGTCCACACTGCCCTCTACTCCCCTGTTGTTGCTGGATCTGAAGCCAGTGATAGTTCTCATACCACTCCAAATATCCCTCATGTTGTTCTGCTGGAGTTTCCACTCCAGCTTCCTCCTATATCTGTTCTTAGCCTCCCTGATGGTTCTCTTCAGTTCTCTCTGAATCGTTCTCACCTCCTCCCGGTCTCCAGCTCTGAAAGCCCTCTTCTTCTTGTTGAGGAGGGCTTTAATGTCTTTTGTTACCCACGGCTTGTTGTTTGGGTAAAAAACGGCTGGAAGCCCTGATATTTGCCTTCCAGCAAGGACTAATTGAAGACCTGAGAGATGCACTGGCCCCTTAGGACCCCTGTTCTTCCCTTGAGAATCTCAGGCTAGAAAATTGTCTGTGAAAATGCCATAAGGAGTAAGGAGCTGGCAAGCCACCCTCCAGCATCAGGCTAGACTAGTGGTTCCCACAGACAATCTTCCACATCTTGATTCTCCTGAGAAAACAACCCATGCAATTGGGCCTCACCCACCTCTATTGACAAGAGCCTGCATGATCGAGGGAAGATGCCTGTAGTGTGGACACTCAGGCCACCTCCATCAGAATTGCCCAGAGCTTCAGGGAAATGCCAGGTTCTATCCCAGTGTGGAAGGCCTGTGATGGAGATGAGCTGTTCTCCAAAGACCTCAGAGAGGTCCTTAATCCAACAAACACATGAGGAGGCCTGCATGAAGAGCATCCCAGGACAATAGTTGACTCTGGAGCAGCATGTAATTTCATAGCCAAGACCCTGAAATTGCCTCTAGAAAGGATTGTCCGGATGCTCCAGCAGGAACCTGAATAAACTTCAGTTAGTTCAGAACACTGCAGCTAGAGTACTAACTAAAACCAGAACATTACATCATCAGTCCAGTTTTATCAGCACTACACTGGCTTCCTGTCAAATTCCGTATCGACTATAAAATTCTTTTACTGACGTATAAAGCCCTGCATGGTCTCGCACCGGAGTACCTGCAAGATCTAATTTCCTATTATGAACCGCCACGTTTACTCAGATCACAGGACGCTGGTTTTCTAAGAGTTCCAAAAATTCAGAAGACTTCAATGGGGGAAGAGCTCTTTCCTACAAAGCCCCAAAATTGTAGAATAATCTCCGAATTAATGTTCAGGACTCTGACAAAGTCTCAATATTTAAGTCTAGACTGAAAACATACTTGTTTGGTTTAGCTTTTGGTAATTAATCTTCCCTTTTAGATAAAAATCAAAACGAAATGGCTGAAATTTAGTTTCATTTTTTTTTAAAAAAGAGTATTTTTTTATTTTGTTTTTCCTGTGTCATTCCTGTGTATTTCATGATTAACAGACCAATAGAAATGCTCCAGAACTGCTTGTGATGAAACCTCTTTAGATTGACTTACATTGAAAGTTAAGAAAGTTTTTGGTCTCTCCTGTAAAGTTACTATTTTGGAGATACTTTTTCTTTGAACAGTGATTATATTAATTTCTGCTACATGCAGTTCTACATTAGAGAGAATCGTCTAAGAAAGTACACAGGCTTATTTTTAAACTCCTGCAGGCCAGTAGTGGCTAGTCAACCAGGTAGCATCTAGTCTGAAACTAGCACAGGCACATACAACAGCAGCAGCAGCAGCAGCAGCAGAAGCATCCTTTAGCCTAACAGCTAATGTTCTCAACAGAGCAAAGAGTTTATTCAGACTGTTAGAACTGATCTCCTGTCAGTATGTGTGTTTATCCTATACATGATAGTTTTAACTGGAACGTATGTAATGGGTTTATATGATGGAGCTGAGCTCGGCTAAAGGGAAGAGAAGAAATCAGCTACAGACACATACACAGAAAACAGGTTAACACTATAATGACCACTCTAAGTGTGACCATAGTGCAGTTTCTGAGGACCCTCAATCCACCAGATAACGAGTTTGAATGTATCTACATTTCAGGGTGTTGTCAATGTGGAGGTCTATGTAGAAATCCTGGCTGGTGAGGCCTTCGACCTCGACTAAAGCAGGATATGTTTGTTCTCTCTGTTTGACTTTTCATGTCTGATTAAGGAAACATGTAGATGATTAGAAAAGTCCTGCAGCAGCTCATTAATACTTACAGAGTCTATAATGATAAAACCTGATGTAGACACACAAACAAGAAAACTACAGATCTCACTCTGTCTTCACTCTTACTGTTACACTTTATTCTATTAGTGAAAATTTACTCAATTATTTAAATCAAATTCTACAAACAGGAATGTTGGACTTGCAGTATATTTTGAGTAAGTATAATGTACAAGAGTAATTTTAAATTAATACTCTTACTGAAAATCTACTTATGAACATGTTGACGCCATGTGTTAAAATAAGAAATCATCACTGACTTCAGTTGAATATGGCATGTGGTCAAAGATGCTGTTGGGAGAAGCTGTGAGTTTGAGAAACTCTGACACTTACCAGAGAAACAGGAAGCAACCAAACCAGAGAGAAGACACAGACACACCGAGACACTGAACATCACAGAGAAAAGCTGACTTCACTTCTAGAGAAGTAAAAAACACTGTCTGGAGTTTAGTTAACACCAGTGAAGCTAACGTTCAGTTCAGGATGAAGATCCTCCTCATCTTCACCCTCTACCTGATCTCAGGTCAGTTATTCTACTTCAGATTATAAACTTTATATTTTTACATTTCAGGAACAAAAGACTCAGATTTGGTGTTACTGATAAAAGATGCTGTTCTGCAGTTATTCTGATACTAATCTGTAGAATTTAGAGAATTTGGTGGAATTTAATGAGATCAGAGAGAAGAGTGAGAACCTTCAATCTGATTGGCAGGTCCAGTGAGCTGTTCTGATGTGATGGGCTACCCAGGAGGTTGTGTCATGATCTACTGCAAACACAAAGAGAAGAAAGAGTTTAACAAGTATTTCTGTAAGGAGACAACAAAGGAGTGTATAAACACACAAACACCAAACACATGGACTCATAAAAACAGAATTTCTCTACTTCACTACCCTGAATACCTCATAGTGATCTACAGAAGTCTAAGTTTACAGGATTCAGGATTATATGAGTTTGGACAGTCTGGAGTGTGGAGTCACACTGTGAACCTGACAGTAAAAAGAGGTGAGAAATACTGAGAAACACTTTATATTAACTTTAACTGATCATTAATAGCTGTGAACAAATCATTAATCAGAATGTGGAAATGTTTATAAATGACAGATCATGTAGTTGTTGATGTGTATATTCACATTGATGTACATTTATAACAAACCCTTTCATTAATGAATAATGACTTATACATCAGTACATGTACACAAACCATCACAGTGAATTACTGACATGTAGAACTTTCTAATAGTCACATAAGCTTTATAGTTTATCCAGTATGTGTATATAATGATATATGAGATAATGTATGTATGAAGTTAGAACTCCTGTTAACAGAAGTATGTAAAATATCTACTCATTTTTAATGTCAGTCATGTGATTTTTCCTTAATGAAGCCTAACAATGCGCCATAGTTTTATCTGAGCTCACTTGCTGATGTCTGTCCAGATGATCTTGGAAGTTTATTTGTACATTTACTTTAAAAATTGAACTAAATATCTTTCTGTACTATCACTGTTTCAACATCATCTACAGTTACCTATTAAGATAAGATAAGATAATCCTTTATTAGTCCCACAGTGGGGGAAATTCATTGTGTTACAGCAGCAAAGGGATAGCAAGGCACTCAGTACAAAAATAGATGAATAAACTCTTTAATATATACTATATAAATAATAAAAAGTCAAGAACTCTTGAGATTGTATTTACAAATAATTGCATATTGCTTCTTAATTGCACAGGGTAATGGAGAAATACTGCACATTACATTACACTGAAAAAAATCTTTTTTCTGAAAGTGTGTAGAGTTTAAGTGTGTGTGTATATAGTCCGCTATATGTGTGGTCTGCTGGGAACAGTGCTGGTTGTAGAGTCTAACAGCAGCAGGAAGGAAGGACCTGCGATACTGCTCTTTCATACACTTGGGGTGAGGCATCCGGTCGCTGAAGTAGCTGCCCAGTCATGTATTACACACACATCTGTTATCAGCAGTTATAACTTCATACATTATGCATCTAATTATTGACTCAGAAGACAATTTATCATTTATATACAGCGGGTGAAATAAGCATTGAACATGTCATCAATATCCTAAGTAAACATATTTCTAAAGGTGCTATTGACATGCAATTCTCACCAGATTACTTTAAGAGAAAATTTCGTTTTGCTCCTCTATGTGTTTTTTTTACCATTTATGTATAAATATGTGTTTATGTGTGATCTATGTTTCAACTACTGACTTAAACTTGTACTGAACTTTGTGCGAGAGGTGTTAGCAATGCTTAGCAAAGTGTCAGAGTAAGATAAGGGATGTGACCAACTGACTAACCACCACAATAAACACAACCCATCCAACCCACACGCGCAAAGAAGACGTGCAAAAAGCCATGGACAGTCAAAGCATCAGCTGAAATCTATCAGTAATTAGAAAGCAATCCTGCCACTTAGTACAAATTAGTATCAGCTGGTGTAACTGATGGCCTATAAAAAGGTGTCTCATTACCAAGTCTCCAGACAAAAAACATCTCATGATGGGTAAAACAAGTGAGCTCTCGCAAGACTTTTTCAGTGTTCCAGTGAGCACTGTCAGGGCTGCAATCCGGAATTGGAAAGAACATCATTTCACCATAAACTGGCCACAACCAAGTGCTCCCCCAAGATTTCAGACAGAGGAGTGAAAAGAATTATCAGAAAAGTTGTCCAAGAGCCAAGGACCACCTGTGGAGGTACAACTGTTTCAAAGAAAACAATGAACAAAGCACTCAGCCTTGATGTTAAAGTGAGTTTAAAGTTTGCTCAACATTTAGACAGGCTGGTGATATAAATACTGAGAATATAGTTCAGTTAAATGAGACCAAAACTGAACTTGGATGCCATAATACAAACATGATTGGAGATCAAAAGACACTGAATATCACCCCAAAAACACCACACCAACCGTGAAGTTTGGAGGTGGAAACATCAGGGTGTTGGGTTATTCAGCAAACAGCACTGGTATTATTACTGGTATATTAAATAAATGTCAGTAAGCGTGTTCAATACTTCATCCCCTGTCATTTCTTATCATTACACAACCTAATTTATGGAATTTCATGTCAGTAGCATCTTTAGAAATATGTTTACTTAGAAAAACTTGTTCAACACTTATTTCACCCCCTTGCATACACAAACTGCCTAAAGCATAAAGCAGTGTTTTCCAACTCTGTCCTCAGGGCCCCCCGACAGCCCACACTTTCATCCATGTTATGTGTTGTGAGGTTGTCAGGAGGGGGATGGGGGTCCTGAAGACCAGGGTGGGAAACACTGGCATAAAGCTTAAATCACTATTACGAGCTTAAATGTTTCTTAATCAGAATGAATTCAAGGAATCAACATACAAGTACACTTTTGACTCATGTAAATATATAAGACATTACTGTTTGTTTATTTGATCTGATTAACAGATCCATGCTGTTTGGGACCGAAGACAGCAACTGGTCATTTGGGAGAGACTCTCACCATCAGCTGTTCATATCCAGAGCAGTACAAGAGACGGACCAAAATCTTTTATAAACGAAGTGGTGACCATTTCACTAGAATGATCGATACGGCCATTTCTCAGAAAGGCAGATTATCCATCTCTGATAATACAGGATCTAAAGTTGTCAGTGTGAGAATCAGTGATGTGAGAGAAGAAGATGGAGGAGTTTATTACTGTGGAGGGTGGAATGATGGACAGTCAGTCAGTTATTACTCCTTCTACACAGAGATTCAGCTACAGGTTACTGGTGAGATACATTAACTTCTACATCTGGTCATGGACTGATTGTGTGTTGGAGAAGATTTTCTTATCATCACTTTCTTATCAAATGTCTTGACAGAGAACCTGGTTCAAATCCTGAGCTCTGGGCTCTTTATGTTGTAGTAGTTTTAAATCAGTTCTATTATCTATTTCCACCCACACCAGCAAGAACAAGCCCAACTGAGAAACAAACAACAGCATCCTACGCTGCCACATCATCCTGTGCACCCGCAGCATCAGGACCAACATCAACCCCACCTGACGAAGAACATTCCAGTAAGATTTGAACTGGTCTGATTGAGAAGGTGTTTGTGGTCATGTGATGTGGTAAAGCTGGTCTGTTCTTTTCGTCTCTGATTTCCAGGTTCTTCTGTTATCATCATCATCATCACTGTAGGTGTGGCTCTGCTGCTGATTGGAGGAACAATACTGATCTACAAACTGAGATGCAAAAAAATACAAGGTATAACTGGTACCACACACCCTCCCACCCACCTACACACAGAAAGACCTTGAAACCAGGAGATAAATGATGTAATACAAAAAAGCCTAAGTTTATTAAATAAATATGTCAATGTCAGGTTCATTATTAAAACAGAGTGAGTACCAGTGGGATTACAGTCAAACTACATACTATCAAAGTATCACAATGTGGATTATTATTATTTACAAAGATCTGAGAGTTATTTATGACATTACTACTACCACTACTACTACTACTATTAATAAATAATAATAATAATAATAATAATAATAATAATAATAATAATAACAACGGCAACCCTTTCTCCCAGTGAATGCTGGCAAAGTCAACCTGAGGAGGGCAAAACTGCCCATCATCTCCACATCATAACCTTATAAGGGTCTTCAGGTCTTCCAGGTGTTCCACTATGAGTATTATGTCACCTACATATCAATGGTTACTGATGTTTCTTCCACCAATCTTAAAATCCTTGATATTCTTTCTCTAGTCGTTCTTCTCTTATTGTATATTTTACATACAGTAAAGAAGAACTGTAATAGCAGGTTGGTCTTGTCTGACCCTTAGCTAATGTGAATTCTGTTTGTTTTTTGTCCTGACTGTTGATCAGTGTAGAGTTCCTCATTAGAACAATGAGATACTCTGGTATTCCCATTTTCCTGGGAAGCTAAGAGTGAGATACAAGCATCAGTAAATGATTAAATAAAGAAACTAAATGAGAATGTAAAAGATTAAACAACATGTTTCTGAGTTCTGGGTGAATTCTGCCTTACATTTTAAGACCTGTGTATGATCTTAAACAGACCACCTTTATATACTGCTGGAGTAAACAGTAAAATAAACCCACCTGTTTCTTACACCTGGTCTCCCTCTAGTGGAGAGTTTATTAATTAAACAATTCTTTTCCCTCTTTTTCTATAGAGCTTTCCTTCATCAGAAGACGGTCAGCAACAAATGAAACAGTAAGTAAATGGAGATAAAAAACAAAAACAACTCAATAATTACAGAAGAACATTTTACTAGTACCAGAACAGAAATCCCAGTTCCATCTTTATCACAACTTTAAATTTACAATCTGAAATCTAGTTTTAGAATGGATGCCTTATAAATCATTATTAATAATAACATTTATATTTCTGTATTTGCTCATTTATTTATATTTGTTCTAATACAAGACTGCTGGTGATTATGAAAATAATCCAACTGGAAACCAGAACAGAATCATGATGAGGCCAACTTACCAGAAAGTGAAACCCAACATCAATCAGGCAGATACTGTCTATCAGATCTTGGATGTCAGAAGCAGAGAACCTGATTCAGTCTACCAGAGTCTAAACCCCAACACCAACTAATCAGATCCAGTCTAACAGTCTAAACCCCAACACCAAACAATAAGACTCAGTTTACCAGAGTCTAACCACAACACCAATATGATTCAGTCTACGAGGGTCTAAACCCAACACCAACCAGTCAGATTCAGTCTACCAGAGTCTAAACCCCAACACCAAACAAACCAAACAATAAGACTCAGTATAAGAGACTAAACCACAACAACAATCAGATTCAGTCTAACAGAGTATCCCAACACCAAACAATATGACTCAGTATACCAGAGTCTAAACCCCAACACCAAACAAACCAAACAATAAGACTCAGTATAAGAGACTAAACCACAACAACAATCAGATTCAGTCTAACAGAGTATCCCAACACCAAACAATATGACTCAGTCTAACAGAGTCTAACCACAACACCAATATGATTCAGTCTACCAAGGTCTAAACCTTAACACCAAGCAATCAGATTCAGCCTACCAGAGTCTAAACCCCAACACCAACCAATCAGATTCAGTCTACCAAAGTCTAAACCCCAACAGTAACCAATTAACCAATTAGTCTATCAGAGTGTAAACACTGATTGACCTACGCATACCTTCTTCACATGTGTATGTTCGTACTAGTTGTTGCCACATTAGAAAAACTAAATAATTACAAAATATAATTATTTAGTAAAAGTATGAAGTCAGTGTATAAAGTGTTTGTGTATAAAGTTAGACTGTTACGATACTTTCATGCAATTCTTTTAAATTGCACTATGTAAGTGTTTTAAACTGAGCTATGTGTTGTAAACTGAGCTATGTAAGTGTTTTAAACTGAGCTATGTGTTGTAAACTGAGCTATGTAAGTGTTTTAAACTGCGCTATATAAGTGTTTTGAACTGTGATATGTAAGTGTTTTAAACTGAGCTGTGTTTTAAACTGCACTATGTAAGTGTTTTAAACTGAGCTATGCACGTATTTTAAACTGAGCTATGCAAGTGTTTTAAACTGAGCTATGTACGTATTTTAAACTGAGCTATGTGTTTTAAACTGAGCTATGTACGTATTTTAAACTGAGCTATGTAAGTGTTTTAAAATGCGCTATGTAAATGTTTTAAACTGAGCTATGCACGTATTTTAAACTGAGCTATGCAAGTGTTTTAAACTGAGCTATGTACGTATTTTAAACTGAGCTATGTAAGTGTTTTAAACTGAGCTATGTACGTATTTTAAACTGAGCTATGTAAGTGTTTTAAACTGCGCTATGTAAATGTTTTAAACTGAGCTATGTAAGTATTTTAAACTGCGCTATGTGTTTTAAACTGCACTATGTAAATGTTTTAAACTGCGCTATGTAAGTGTTTTAAACTGAGCTATGTAAGTGTTTTAAACTGAGCTATGTGTGTAACTGTAATTAAAGTTAAGTTATAAAAAGTTATTTTTAGCAATGAGCAGAATACTGTACATTTATTTTGTAATTGTAGAAATGTCTTATTCTCCTCTCATGGATCACCATTTATTTAACATTTTATTAATACTTGGATTTTTCCTTGTAATTATCAGCAATATTATTTAATATTATTATTAAGCTACCTAATTATACAATATATTGTCACTGTATTGAGAAAAGATATAAGAATGATAATATATATATATATATGGTTAGATTGTAAGTATCTGCATTTTGCTAACCTGTTTTTCAATTTTGTCACAAATATTTCATTAGAATGTAATTGTTTAAATAACCATGGATTTCTGTATGACATAAAACCTGAACATCTCTTGTAGTTAAGCAAAGAAATAAAACCATATAAATAAATACTATCACAAAAATCTACCAGATAATAAGAATTTTGGTCACTGCCATTTACACAGGACTTCTACACAGGATTTCACACAGACACTGTCCCTGGTGCTGAATTGTTAAAGGTGTGGATGTCATTTCATGTACTCTTATTATAAAGTGTTACTGTATATTATAGCTACAGGCTGAAATAAGAAGACTGAGTGTGTAAAAGCAATGATAACTTGTTTTACACAAGAAGGTCAGACTACCCCCTTCTGATACAGACCACCTTTCTATCTGAGATCACTGCTCTGTAGTAAATAGTAGAAGAATTCCAGTTTCTCACACCAAGTTAGGACCACAGTCTCCCTCTAGTGGAGAATAAATGAATAAAACACTGATATTTTCTCTCTTTCTACAATCAGGAACAAATGTAATAGTAAGTGAGTGGGTGACGTACAAAAACATGTAAATAATCATAAAAACATTTTTACTAAGAGAAGAAAGAAATGAACAGTCGTGTCTTTGTCACAACTTTAAACCTACAATATCAAATCCAGTATGTTCTGCAGAATGTAAAAGTCGTGTGTAGTATAGAGATAAATTACAATAACAGAATAAATCACATGTTGACATTATCTGATCTCTGATCCACAAAACAGACATGTTCCAATCACACACAGTATATTTCTATGGTCTAACTCTGTAGTACAGGCGGGTTATGTGAGATTAATTATTTATTAATACATTTCTGTAAAATCTGAATATCTCTTTGAAGTAAAGATCAAACATTTGGAGAGACGACAGTGATGTTTTTGGACTAGAACTTTAGATGATGTTCTTGCTCGCTGTAATAAGTGCTGAAGTCTGACAGGATTACAGTACCTGGTACTGAACTGCTGTGAGTGTGGAGCAGATTTTAACTGATAAAGAATTTCATGTGTTCTTTTCTGTTTCTGTTAAGGTGGATTTGTCTTTGTGGGTCTGCAGGCTGTCTGATCACTCCAATAGAAAAGGTCCTTCATGTGATTTCAACAACATTCAAATTCTATTCTTTTCTATTTTATCAGTCCAATATAAGTGGACAGTACAACCTTTAAATATATACACAAATTTCAATATTTGGTGGTGTGTTCCCCTTTTGCTTTGAGGGCAATGTGCACTTAGGCTACACAGACATTAAGATATCTGTTTATTTCTAGTTTTATATAAAAAAAATCAAGCTTATCAATGTGTCTATGTTTTGGACTCCACTGGATATTTCCTGTCTCATCTTCTTTCCACTGGACCTCCATTCATTAAGGAGACACAGGAGTAGACTTTGAAGATTACAGTCCTTTTTCTTCCACAGGAATCTTCTGTGAGTGCAGACCGTACCTTCAACTCAGGTGGTAGTTGGAGGGATGACTGACTGAGTGAGGGTAGAAAACTGAGTTCTGGGTGGATTCTGTCTGTAGCTGGAAGCCCGGACCCCCTTGTAGGACAGTGGTAGGACTGCATAGTTCAGAACACTTTAAACATCACTCTGGAACTGAAACACCATGAAGTCCTGATCTAAACACTCACTGCTCTGTAATAACACTTCTCACTGTAACTAACACACTGCAAACACTCAAACTAACGTATCTGGAAACTCCACGTCTTTATAAACTCATTAGTCTTACACTGTCCTACAGAACTAACTCCTCACTGAACCCTCACATGTACATAATTACAGTTAAACACAGTCAGATTATTTTAAATCTGTACGTGGAAGAAGAACTGCACTAAACAAGAGCTTAGCCGCGTTAGCCTACATGCTAATCGGAGTACTTAACAATTAGCTTCAGTATCAGCATAAAGACTCACTTATGTGGATAAATAAACTTTAGTTCCACTCCGACTGGGTTCTGTAGTCATATACATTCAGGATTCATCATATTTCTTAAGATAGAACTCATTTTCAGCATGTTTACCTCAGTGTAGCATCACAAGCTAACTATCTTAGAAGGAGCTGGAGGAGATCACCGGAGCTCTACAAACCGTAACGGCTGTAAATCATTCAGTAAATAAGCTGAACACGATCACTTTCTCTGATAAGAGCTCTTTGGTGATCTTATCTCGTGTAGTTTGTAGTAAAGAAGCATTTCTGCTCCTATTTTAACTGCGTACTCTGTGGAGGAGCGTCTCGCTAAAGGGAGAGGGGAGAGGGGGAGGGGGGCTTCTCAATTTACTGAGCAGTAGGTGGCGCTACAACACTGAATTTAACCTCTTAGTGTACAGTTACTTTTAGGAGGAATATATATATATTTAACAAAAATGGAGTCTGAACAATGTGTGGTGGTTGTATCTGAACTCACCTGTTGATGTCTCTCCAGCTGGAAGTTAATTTTGGCATTAATTTTAAGACATGAACTAATTCTGTTCCTGTACCATCACAGTTTCTACTTTATCCACTGTAAGTCTAGAACTAAATAATATTATACACACATCTATTAACAAAAGTTTTAACTTCATACATAACGTATAGAACTATTTACCCCTAATATTATTTATTGTTTTGTATAAGCAAACTTGATAAAGCAAAAAGCAGTGTTTCCGAACTCTGTCCTTGACCAATCTTCTACAAAGTAGTAAACACTTTACCAGAATGACACTGTAGTGTCTCAGAGAGACAGACTCTCCATCTCATCTCAAACCCAACTGAGAAACCAAAGCTGCTGTTTCTCAAGTGGATGGATATGAGGGAGGTGAATGTGTGTTCCACAAGGCCTACACAGGTGATACAGTAAACAGGTGGGTAAAGATTGAACAAGGTGTGTGTACCACCACTGCTGTTCCAGTTCAGACAGTAGTCAAATACTGCAATAAACACATGGGCGGTGTTGATCTTTTAGATGCTCTGATTGGAAATTACAGTGTTCTTCACAAGTCACTAAAGGGTATATGATATATTTTATTGAAATTTCCATCAATAGCTTTACACTGCACCAGGAAATGACCAAAATACATGCACAAGTTGTTACGGTCGGGGGTTGTGGAGGATCCAAGTGCAAGGCTTATTTTATTTATTTATTAATTTCATGTATGTTGATTGATTTATTATTTAATTATTGTCATTGAGTCAAAAGGTGAGTGCAAGTGTGTTGGTACATGAACCAAGGGTTGAGAGACTGAGAGCATAAATGAACTGAGAGAGAAACAATAAATGAGAAACTCAAACCAGGCTGAGCACTAATTCAGTTCTGTCTCTCCTTTTACTTTCAATTTTTTTTTTCCCAGAAACGTCCTTTTCTCTTAATACCCACCTTTACCGGTGAGCCCTCTACAAAGGTGTGACCATAAGCAAGGCTCAAAGCTGGGTCTTTATGTCCTGTCTTACAGGTGCAGCTGGTTGGCACTGATCACTGCTGTGCACTCTGGGACTTGGAGTTCTTCAACACAACTCCACCATTTCTTACCCTGCACCTACCAGTCCCCCTGCTGGCAGCTGGCGGCACAGCACCACCCCTTACACAAGTGTCTCTCACACAAAAAGTCTTCAAGGAAAGAGTATTGATTGAATTGGCTCACATTGTGCAGGTATAATCAGATGTATCAGATGTTGGCGGACCTTCAGGAGAATCAAATTTCTTTATTAGTTTTCTCTGTCCTGTGTACTGCAGGCTGTTTTTCCATGTTAGTGGAATTTCAGTTGGTGTATGTACAATAGTAGTGTTTTTATGTTATCTGTGCAATTGCTGCTAAATGGGTCTGGCTCCACCTGCTGGTCGGTCAGTGTTTTACAGCATCTATATGTAAGTGATTCAGTGCAGCCTCTGCAGTAGAGTGTAGGCACGCTGCCAACAGCTTCAGATGTTCAGCTCAGTATAACTACAAATAACACAGTAAAGCTTAGTGTCTGTAAATACATGTAACAGAGACCAGTACATCCTGTTTAGCTTAAAGAGTTAAAGAATTCTGAAGCTTAACCTGAAATAACATATTTAATAAATACAATAACATTAATATTGTTGTTGAAGTGTTAGTATAAAAGCAGTCTAGCAGTTAAGGTGTTACCTCAAATATCACAGCACAAAAGAGAGCTCAGGATATCCTGTGGTCAGTCATGCTGCTGTGAGTTTGAGCAGCTCTGACCCTTAACAGAGAAACAGTCACCCACCAAACCAGAGAGGAGACACAGACACACAGAGAGAACTACACATTACAGAGAAAAGTAGAATTTAACTCTGAGAAGAAGAGAAGAAACACTGACTGGAGTTTGTGTGAACATCAGTGAAGCTGAATTAAAGTTCTAGTTTAAGATCTAAGGTGAGTCACTATTCATGTTACATGAGGTGAGTGCTTCATATTACAGCCTTTGTGTTACAAAAGTAGTGATAGAAGCTTTTGTGCCGCATAAAAAAAAAATTATCTCCATTATTTTCCCATGTTGACTTCTTTATGACATCATATGATCTTTGCAGCTGTGCTTTAAACTGATAAACGGACCAATAGAAATGCTCCAGAACTGCTTATAATGAAACCTCTTTACATTGACTTACATTAAAAGTTAAGAAAGATTTTGGTCTCTCCTGTAAAGTTACTATTCTGGAGATACTTGTTTTTCTTTGAACAGTGATTATATTAATTTCTGCTACATGCAGTTCTACATTAGAGAGAATGGTCTAAGAAAGTACACAGGCTTATTTTTAAACTCCTGCAGGCCAGTAGCGGCTAGTCAAACAGGTAGTGGCTAGTCTGAGAATAGCACAGACACATACAGCAGCAGCAGCGTTTAGCCTAACAGCTAATGTTCTCAACAGACCACAGAGTGTATTCAGCCTGTTAGAACTGATCTCCTGTCAGTATGTGTCTTTATCCTATACATGGTAGTTTAACAGGAACGTATGTAATGGGTTTATATGATGGAGCTGAGCTCGGCTAAAGGGAAGAGAAGAAATCAGCTACAGCAGTAAGAGTTCACACAACCTTTTGTCTAACTGTCAGACACGTACACAGAAAACAGGTTCACACTATAATGACCACTCTAAGTGTGACCATAGTGCAGTTTCTGAGGACCCTGAATCCACCAGAGAACGAGTTTGAATGTATCTACATTTCAGTGTGTTGTCAATGTGGAGGTCTGTGTAGAAATCCTGACTGGTGAGGCCTTCGACCTCAGCTAAAGGAGGATAGGTTTTTTTTTCCTGATACCCTTGACAAAGGTGAAAAAGTAGTTCTACCTGAGATTTGTCATCACCAGGGTGATCAAAAACAGACCTAAACCGATCAATAAAATGTTCCAAAATGGCATTTTGAACCTGAGGCCAAACTGAAGTAGCCCAAATGAAGGCTTTATCAGCCAAACGAGAAATCACAAATGCAGTACATACGCAGTAACTTCTGACATTTATACTCGTCTAGCTATCAAGTAATATTGTTAAACAGAGACATTAAAGTTCAGTAATTCTGCTCACGTTAAGTCATTTATGAAGCCAGTGCTGGGTGACTGTACAGCTAATATAACACATGTTCATGGTGATTATCAAAACTCAACACTGAGTTACTACACAACGCAGTGTACACTGGGCAAATCTGACCAGACAACAAGAAATGAAAAGTTTGGTACAGAAGACTTTAGTTACTATTTTGACACTGTGTTTTTTATCACCTGTTTGAAATGCTTTTAGTTGAGCTCTAAACAAAGTGAGCTGTAGATGGTGTCCTTGACCAAACAATTAGACCAGTCCTCTACTAAGGTTACTCTGACTCAAGCAATGAGCAGCTGGGTTAAGATTTAGGGTGCTGTGTAGTTTTCATGTAGAGTTTCATGTTGGAATGTTGGACTTGAAGTATATTTTGAGTAACTTTAATGTATAAGGGTTAATTTTTAAATTATACTCCTGCTGAAGATATATTTATCTTATAACAGTGGTAAAATGTTGACACCATGCATGTTTAAAAACATAAATTATGTTATCATCACTGACTTCAGTTGAATATGGTATGTGGTCAGTGATGCTGCTGGGAGGAGCGGTGAGAACCAGAGAGACTGAACATCACAGAGAAAAGCTGACTTCACTTCTAGAGAGGTAAAAAAAACTGTCTGCAGTTTAGTGAACACCAGTGAAGCTGAAGTTCAGTTCAGGATGAAGATCCTCCTCATCTTCACCCTCTACCTGATCTCAGGTCAGTTATTCTACTTCAGATTATAAACTTTATATATTTACATTTCAGGAACAAAAGACTTGGTGACTCAGATTTGGTGTTACTGATAAAAGATGCTGTTCTGCAGTTATTTTGATGCTAAACTGTAGAATTTAGAGAATTTGGTGGAATTTAATGAGATCAGAGAGAAGAGTGAGAACTTTCAATCTGATTGGCAGGTACAGTGAGCTGCTCTCATGTGATTGGTTACCCTGGAGGTAATGTCATGATATACTGCAAACACAAAGAGAACAGAGAGTTTGGGAAGTATTTCTGTAAAGAGACAACAAAGGAGTGTATATACACACAAACACCAAACACATGGATTCATAAAGACAGATTCTCTATAAGTTACTATCCTGGATTTCTTACAGTGATCTACAGAAGTCTGAGTTTACAGGATTCAGGATTATATCAGTGTGGAGAGTCTGGAGTGTGGAATCACACTGTGAACCTGACAGTAAAAAGAGGTGAGAAATACTGAGAAACACTTCATATTAACTTCACCTGCCAATCCCAGCGTCATCGGGCGAAGGTGGGGTACACCATGGATAGGTCGCCAGTCCATCGCATGGCCAACATACTTACACCTACGGGCAATTTAGAATGAGCGATCAACCTAACATGCATGTATTTGGACTGTGGGAGGAAACCGGAGTACCCAGAGGAAACCATTTGTGTATACTGATAGGGGGAAAATAATAAAAAAACATAGTCAGAAAAAATTAAAAACCCATTGAGAACTTGATGCAGTAACAGATCTCAAAGTTGGGACAAGGCCATGTCTACCATCATGTAGCATCTCCTCATGTTTGAACAACAGTCTGTTTGAGTAAACGTCTGGGAGGTGAGGAGACCAATAGCTGGAAGTTTGGGAGAGGAATGTTGTCTCATTCTTATCTGATTCTGGGATATTTTGTTTAATATGTGCCAAAGGTCTGGTGAAGGTCTGGATTGCAGGCAGGTCAGTGCAGCAGCTGGACTCTTCTTCTGCAAACTCATGCTGTTGTGATGGATGCAGTATGTGGTTTATTGTATTTATTAAATATGCAAGGTCTTCCCTAAAAGAGACATTGTCCAGATAGAGCAGATGTTGTTTCTGGAAGTGATCCTGAATCCATGCAGTGATGTGTGATCAGGCCTGTTTTTCTGCAGTACACAAAGATTACGAGTATCCAATATTGACCATTGTACTTGTCCCTTGCACACAGGGATATCTCCAGATTCTCTGAATATTCTGATATTATGTACTGTTGATGGCATGTTATCTGAAGTCATTTTGTTTAAATTGTTCCACAATTCTGTACACCCTATTTTTAGCAGACTGGTGGACCTCTGCCCATTATAGCTTCTGAAAGGCCTCACAAGAATGCATTTGACACCCAGTCATGTGACCCAGGCAAATTCCTTCTCCAGCTGCCTATTTATTAGTACCACTTACTTTTCCAGCCTATTGACCCTTTCCCAGCTTTTTTGAGATGTGTTGCTGCAGCAAGTAGAATTGAAATCATAAATTGTTTCAAAGTTGTATTGAGAATACAATATGAGTTTATGCCTTTTCCAATTATTGCAGCCTGGTTTTATTTACATTTATTTACATTCTACACAGTGCCCCAACTTTTTTGGAACTGGGGTTGTATTATGAAGTGTTACCTATTATTTATTTGATATGATTAACAGATTCATGTTGTTTGGGATCAAAGACTGTAACTGGTTATCTGGGAGAGACTCTCCCCATCAGCTGTTCATATCCAGAGCAGTATGAGAGACGGACCAAAGTCTTCTATCAACAAAGAAGTGAACATTTTTCCAGAATGATCGATACAACAGAGTCTCAGAGAGACAGATTCTCCATCTCTGATAATACAGGATCTAAAGTTGTCAGTGTGAGAATCAGTGATGTGAGAGAAGAAGATGGAGGAGTTTATTACTGTGGAGTGGGAAAAGGAGGAGAACCTATCAGTTATGTCTCCCTCTACACAGAGATTCAGCTACAGGTTACTGGTGAGATACATTAACTTCTCCTTCTGTTTAGACTTGAGCTTCTCCTCCTGGTTTTGGTCAAATGTTTCAACATTACCGCAGTATTTACACACATATGATAAAAGATGGGCTGAGTGTAGAGATCAGTGAGAACAAGGAGTGAGCAAGAGAGAGAAAAAGAGAAATTTTAGAGTATATTATCAGATTCTGAGCTTTGAGTCAAAAATGGTTCCTTCAAGACAAGAATGTTTAAATTTCTTCTGTTTCTGTTGTTTATTTTCAAATGTACTTAAAAACCACCAACACCAGCAAAAACAAGACCGACTGAGAAACCAACCACACCATCCTACAGGACCACACCATCCTACAGCACCACACCATCCTACAGCAACACACCATCCTACAGCAACACACCATCCTACAGCAACACACCATCCTACAGCAACACACCATCCTACAGGACCACAGCATCCTACAGGACCACACCATCCTACAGGACCACACCATCCTACACCCCCACACCATCCTACAGGACCACACCATCCTACAGGACCACACCATCCTACAGCAACACACCATCCTACAGGACCACACCATCCTACAGGACCACACCATCCTACAGGACCACACCATCCTACAGGACTACACCATTCTACAGGACCACACCATCCTACAGGACCACACCATCCTACAGCACCACACCATCCTACAGGACCACACCATTCTACAGGACCACACCATCCTACAGCACCTCACCATCAGTACCAACATCAGTCCCATCTGATTTCAGTAAGAACTCATAACCCCTTTTTTCAGTCTGTATTCATGTTAAATGTGTTCAGACAGGAGTTCAGTGGTTTAGAGCTCCACACCAGGAACTGGAGCAGATTTGAACTAGTTTGATTGAGGAGGTATTTGTGGTCATGATTGTGATAAACTGTTGTTTCTGTTCTTCATCTTCAGATTCCTCTGTTATCATCATCACTGTATGTGTCTGTGTGGTTCTGCTGCTGATTGGAGGATTAACGCTCATCTTCTACAAATTGAGATGCAAGAACAAACATGGTACAATTAACAAACACACACCAAATGTTTTGATATGCTCACTTTATATATCAATGATTTCATCCTCTTCTGTATCTGAGAGTAGATAGAGAAGACTCTATCTACACTTTTATACACTCCATCTTCTGGATACAGTATTTCTTTGAGTGATGATTTCTCTCTTTGCAGATTCTGTCTTCACCAGGAAAAGACCAGGAACAGATAATATGGTACGTAATTAAAATACATGAAGCCAGACACTAGACACTTAAAATCAGGGGTCAGCAACACCCCTCCTGAAGATCTACCTTCCTGCAAAGTTTATTTGCAACCTGCATGTAATTTTCTAGAATCAAGATTGCAGGAAGCTCAATCTCCAGGATTAGGGTTAGTGCTTAAAAGAATGTGGAAGTGACAGTACATAGAAATTATTACATCAATTATTATATGTGGATGTTACTATATTATATATTGTGATGTAATACATATTTAATTGGATTATATATTCATGAAATTATATTTCTTTATTCTATACATACAGTGTTTAATCTATGACATGATATGTGCCACATGAACAGACATGATAATGACTACATATCAGACAAAGTTTAACTGTTTGCTTAAAATCAACTTAATGTGTATTAGCCTAGCAGATCATCATGTATTAGCCTATTAAATGTTTCTTGATGATTAATTGATTTATTCTTACTGTGTTACTCTAATTTCAGGGTGATGCTGATTATGAAAATGACCCACTAGGGAACCAGAACAACATGAGCATGAGTCTAGTCTACAAGAACCTAAAACCCAACACCAACCAATCAGATTCAGTCTACCACAGTCTGGATCCTGGAAGCACAGAGCCAGATTCAGTTTACTACAGTGTAAACCCCAACACCAACCAATCAGATTTAATCTATCAGAGTCTAACCCCCAACACCAACCAATCAGATTCAGTCTACCAGAGTCTAACCCCCAACACCAACCAATCAGATTCAGTCTACCAGAGTCTAACCCCAACACCAACCAATCAGATTCAGTCTACCAGAGTCTAACCCCCAACACCAACCAATCAGATTCAGTCTACCAGAGTCTAACCCCCAACACCAACCAATCAGATTCAGTCTACCAGAGTCTAACCCCCAACACCAACCAATCAGATTCAGTCTACCAGAGTCTAACCCCCAACACCAACCAATCAGATTCAGTCTACCAGAGTCTAACCCCCAACACCAACCAATCAGATTCAGTCTATCAGAGTCTAACCCCAACACCAACCAATCAGATTCAGTCTATCAGAGTCTAAACCCCAACATCAACTAATCAGATTCAGTCTATCAGAGTCTAACCCCAACACCAACCAATCAGATTCAGTCTATCAGAGTCTAAACCCCAACATCAACTAATCAGATTCAGTCTACCAGAGTCTAAACCCCAACATCAACTAATCAGATTCAGTGTACCAGAGTCTAAACCCCAACATCAACTAATCAGATTCAGTGTACCGGAGACTGGATTTAAGAAAAAAAGAACCGGAGACAGTCTACCACAATCTAAAAAACACCACCTAATCAGATCAATCAGGTTCAGTCTAACAGAGTCCAACCGCAACACCAACCAATCAGATTCAGTCTACCACAGTCTGAATCCTAGAAGAGAGCCAGATTCAGTCTACGAGAGTCTAAACCACAACACCAATCAGATTCAGTCTACCAGAGTCTAACCCCCAACACCAACCAATCAGATTCAGTCTACCAGAGTCTAACCCCCAACACCAACCAATCAGATTCAGTCTATCAGAGTCTAACCCCCAACACCAACCAATCAGATTCAGTCTATCAGAGTCTAAACCCCAACATCAACTAATCAGATTCAGTCTACCAGAGTCTAAACCCCAACATCAACTAATCAGATTCAGTGTACCGGAGACTGGATTTAAGAAAAAAAGAACCGGAGACAGTCTACCACAATCTAAAAATCACCACCTAATCAGATCAATCAGGTTCAGTCTAACAGAGTCCAACCGCAACACCAACCAATCAGATTCAGTCTACCACAGTCTGAATCCTAGAAGAAGAGAGCCAGATTCAGTCTACGAGAGTCTAAACCACAACACCAACTAATCAGATTCAGTCTACCAGAGTCTAAACCCAAACACCAACCAATCAGATTCAGTCTATCAGAGTCTAAGCCCCAACGCCTACCAATCAGATTCAGTGTACCAGAGTCTAACCCCAACACCAACCAATCAGAATCAATCTACCAGAGTCTGAATCCTGGAAGAAGAGAGACAGATTCAGTCTATGAGAGTCTAAACCCCAACACCAATCAATCAGATTCAGTCTACCACAGTCTGAATTCTGGAAGAGAGCCAGATTCAGTCTACTAGAGTCTAAACCCTAACACCAACTAATCAGATTCAGTCTACCAGAGTCTAAACCCAAACACCAACAAATCAGAATCAGTCTATCAGAGTCTAAGCCCCAACACCAACCAATCAGATTGTCAACCAGTCTAACCCCAACACCAACCAATCAAATTCAGTCTGAGTGTAAGCCCCAACACCAACCAATCAGATTCAGTCGACCAGAGTCTAAACCCCCAAATCAACCAATCAGATTCAGTCTACCAGAGTCAAAATCCCAAAGCCAATCAATCAGATTCAGTCTACCAGAGCTTAAACTCTGATTGACCAACCCAGAACTCCTTCACAGGTTTGTTTGTACCAGTTGTTGCCATATTTAACAAACTTTACTAAATAATTACAAATTACTATTATTTTTATATATTACTTTTATTATTATTTTTTATATTACAACTATTAAACCCTTTGTATTTTCAAATGGATTGTTTTTGTGTACATGTCACACTCATGATTACAGGCAATTATTTATAGTAATAAAAGTTATATTTAGTGATACACAGAACATTGTATGCTTATTTGATTGTTGTAGAAATATCTTATTCTTACATGAATAAAATGATAATTTAATTAAAATTTGTATTTTTTCAGTAATTATTAATGATGTCAATTAATTAATTAACTTAACTCCTCTGTTTAAACAGAAACCTAAACATTTCTTGTGGTCAATCAAAGAGATTAAACCATATAGATAAATACTACCACATAAACATCTGTCAGATAATAAGAATTTTAGTCACTGCCATTTACACAGGACTTCAACACAGGTCCTGATTTCACACAGACACTGTCCCTGGTGCTGAACTGTTAAAGGTGTGGATGTCATTTCATGTACTATTATTATAAAGTGTTACTGTATATCGTAGCTACAGGCTGAAATAAGAAGACTGTGTGAGTGTGTAAAAGCAATGATAACTTGTTTTACACAAGAAGATCAGACTATCCCCTTCTGATACAGACCACCTTTCACTGATCACTGATCTGTAGTAAATAGTAGAAGACTTCCAGTTTCTCACACCAAGTTAGGACCACAGTCTCCCTCTAGTGGAGAATAAATTAATAAAACATTTGAACAACTGATGTTTTCTCTCTTTCTACAGACAATCAGGAACAAATGTAATAGTAAGTGAGTGAGTGACATACAAAACATGTAAATAGACATAAAAACATTTTTAGAGAAGAAAGAAATGAATAGTTGTGTCTTTGTCAAATCAAGTCATTTAAATTATTACTCCCTAACTCCAGTTTCCACATTTAAATTACTTAAAAGACATCTTATCATGAAGAGCTGAATTTTATTTCATGTTGAGAAGTACTTCTGCATTATTCTTGGATTTTTAACTCTTCTGTAAAAAGCTGCTTCTCATATGACAGTGTGATTGTTTTGTTGTTAGAGTGTAAAAGTAACGTAATGTGAAAGATCTAGGGCTCCCACTGAAAACCTTTATCTTTTTACATATATATAATTATTAATACAGAACTTGTAGCTACAGCAATTTAATAACACTTAATCTAAACAGTTTACCGCTGTCAGTCCTGGTGGTATCTAACCAGGCATCACTGGATTATGTGAATAACCGAACAAACTGGACCATAAGAATACAAGATTCTCTAAAACTTAGTTATGGTGAAGCAGTATTCTTCTGATGTGACCCCTAGTCTTTTTAACATTATCAATAAAACAAAACAATACTCACAGTGTCCAGTAGATGGCGCCCGTGATTAAGCACCCTCAGTAAATCACCCTAATATCCTGTCCTAATTTTACATGGACTCTACCACTGAGCAGAGTTCACTAAGCTGGGTTTAGAAATTCAGTGACTGTAGCTGCAATTTTATTTATGTGAAATTTGATTTAATCCTAAAAATATTAATATGCCTTGCATATTGACAAAAGAAAATAATACATAAATTGTTGGAGGCTGAGCCACCTCCAGTAACACAGCTAGCCACCAGAGGGAGGCACAGAACCACCACTCTGTGTCTACCCTTCAAAAGCCAGACCCATCCACAGTGTTGCGCTCAGTCCTTGTGTTTTTACAGTTCTGGCAGCAGACTGATGGAGGCTTCCTGAGCTCTTCCCAGGTCCTTCTGGAGTCTCTCGTACATGTTCTGCGGTCTCCCCTTCAGAAACAATCCTAACTTCACTTAACTTTTGGAATCACCTTGATTTTCTCTTTCCAGTGCTTTAGTTGGGAAAAAGAATTAGGAACTTTTTAGTTCCCAAGGTCGTCAGTCTTTTCTCGACATTCTGTGTTTGTTTGTCCTCCCCGGTGCCTTACTGATAAGATCACCTCAAAGGTTACTAGTTAAAACCCCGTCTGGGTGGAAAAAAATAACAATATAAAAAAAGTTGTTTTATTGAAAGACATTAAGACTTTTTTCATTGTTTTTTTTTCAGAATCTAGTACAAGCTCTACAAAGCCCTGAATTTGAGCCCTGCTCTCTTTCTCTGGGGGCAGCAGGAGTTTTCCCGGCCCCCTTGACAAGGAGACCTGGGTTTGATCCCCTCACAGAGTGAGTCGACGCGTTGCATTCAGAATTAGCCAAAAATGTATGCAGCGGAGCAAACACAGCTGGAACAGATGAAAGTTGTTCTAGCTAGTTAGGGAATGGTTATTGACAAACACAAGCAGCTAGAGGGTCTTAAAGAAACCCTACAGGCCATGGTGCTCCACCTACAGTTGTAGAACTCACACCTCAGGGTGCCCCTAAACCTTCTGTCAGAGTAAAAACCCACCTACCTGTTCCAGAGAGATAGAAATAGGAGGGGATCTGTTGCAGGTATTTCTTGCTTCAGTGCTTTCAGGCCTTTATCCCAGCATAGGAGGTCTGTCATGGACCTGGGTTGATCTCCATGGATCTCAGAGAGGTCCCTAATGCAACCATCACAAGAGGAGGCCTGCATGAGGAGCACCTCAGGACATTAGTTGACTCTGTAGGTAATTTCATAGCCAAGACCCTGAAATTGCCTGCAGAGATCATAGAACCACAGCTGCCCAACTTGGCCATCAATGGAAGGGCCCTTGGTTCTGGGGCTGTTCCTCAACAAACTTTGCCCCTCACATTGTGCATGGGGCAAGCCTATTTTTCAGCTTTAGATCTCTCATGTCTAGGACCTTTTAGGCACTGCGGTAGACTTTAGTGTTTGCCAAGCTGAATTTGTGCTGTGCCTATAACCTCAACTGGTTCCAACAAGTGAACAAATGGTAGATGGCTTTCATCCCATCAGGCCACTTTTTGGCCCCATGAATGGTGCAGCTGTATTCCAACATTTCATAAACAAGGTTTTAGCAGTGGAACTACACCACTACATGTCAACATCCTGATTATCAGTTGGAGTATAGATGAACATGTAGCCCACATCAGGCACATTCTGTAATTCTCTTCTCTCTGCGAACTGCTTGTATTTTAAACTAGAGAAAACCTTTTGTTGTTTCCACAGTGCGGCTAAGCATTGACACAGCCAAGGTCAAGGCCGTTTTGAACTAGTCAGTCACTACATCTGTCAGACTACTCTAACGCAATCTGGGCTTTGCAACATTTTCTGCTGCTTTGTCTGGAATTTTAGTACAGTGGCCACTCTTCTCACAGCCCCCACCAGAAAGGTTGAAGTGGACACCTGAAGCCCAGAAAGCCTTTGAGGAAATTCATCTTCTTCTGCAGCTAAGCGCCTGAACCCTCGCCAGGCCAGCGGGGCCCTGTCCTTCAACCACTTTGATTTTGTGCTGTCAGGTCAGCCCGGTTTGAAGAACGCCAAGACAGGTGGCCTCGCCAGACAATGGGACTCTCCCCCCTCCAATAGCCCTCCACTGCCCATAGTCCCTGGGGCTTAGATTCTGGACCCACTTCGATGGGGACAGGAGGCCGCCATTCCAGCAGTAATGCTGCAAAAGCCTGACGCTGATCTTCCCCTGGGTAGAATCTATGTCTTCACCTCAGCAAGAAGTCAGGTGATTTAGGTTTTCTTTAAAAAGGAAATAAAAGATAATAAAGTTGTTTGATTCTACAGACTGTTTTCTTTGTGTATTTAAGTATCTTGTTCAAGCTCTACATTCCGCCCTGCATCCGGGCCTCATCCTTATTTTTTTGTGTTGGCTCACTGAGTTTTCCCTGGTCTTCCAGGCAAGGAGGCCTTGGTTCAGTCCCCACTCAACCTTTAGTATTGTTGTTGAAGTGTTAGTATGAAAGTAGTCCAGCAGTTATGATGTTATTATAATAGCACAGCACAAAATGATATCATATCCTGTTTGTTTAATTTAGTATGTGGTCCGTGATGCTGCTGGGAGGAGCTGTGAGTTCAAGTAGCTCTGATCATTAATAGAGAAACAGTCACCCACCAAACCAGAGAGGAGACACAGACACACAGAGAGAACTACACATTACAGAGAAAAGTAGAATTTAACTCTGAGAAGAAAAGAAGAAACACTGACTGGAGTTTGTGTGAACATCAGTGAAGCTGAATTAAAGTTCAGGATGAAGAACCTCCTCATCGTAACCCTCTGGCTGATCTAAGGTCAGTAATTCTGCTTCAAATTACAGACTTTCTATATTTATATTTAAGATACAGTTTGTGTTACATGAGAGTATAATATTCAGATTGTGTGATATTGATAGAAGATTTTGTGTTGCAGTTATTTTGATGTAAAACTGGGATTCAGAGAATTTGGTGAAATTTAAACAGATCAGACTGAAGATTGAGAACCTTCAATTTATTTCTAAATCTAAACTGAATGGATGAAATTATATCATCAGTTTAAATAAAAGAAGTATATTAATTTTTTTTCATTGACTTACATTGAAAGTTAAGAAAGTTTTGGTCTCTCCTGTAAAGTTACTATTTTGGAGATACTTGTTTTTCTTTGAACAGTGATTATATTAATTTCTGCTACATGCAGTTCTACATTAGAGAGAATCGTCTAAGAAAGTACACAGGCTTATTTTTAAACTCCTGCAGGCCAGTAGCGGCTAGTCAAACAGGTAGCAGCTAGTCTGAGAATAGCACAGACACATACAGCAGCAGCGTTTAGCCTAACAGCTAATGTTCTCAACAGACCACAGAGTGTTTTCAGCCTGTTAGAACTGATCTCCTGTCAGTATGTGTGTTTATCCTATATATGGTAGTTTTAACTGGAACGTATGTAATGGGTTTATATGATGGAGCTGAGCTCGGCTAAAGGGAAGAGAAGAAATCAGCTACAGCAGTAAGAGCTCACACGACCTTTTGTCTAACTGTCAGACACGTACACAGAAAACAGGTTCACACTATAATGACCACTCTAAGAGTGACCATAGTGCAGTTTCTGAGGACCCTGAATCCACCAGAGAACAAGTTTGAATGTATCTACATTGCAGTGTGTTGTCAATGTGGAGGTCTGTGTAGAAATCCTGGCTGGTGAGGCCTTCGACCTCGACTAAAGCAGGATATGTTTGTTCTCTCTGTTTGAGTTTTCATGTCTGATTAAGGAAACATGTAGATGATTAGAAAAGTCCTGCAGCAGATCATTAGTACTTAAACTGTACAGAGTCTATAAGACCTGATGTAGACACTCAAACAAGAAAACTACAGATCTCACCAGGGCCGGAGTGGGCCCCTTTTTCAGCCCAGGAGTTTCATGACCAAATCCAGCCCACTGTTTCCATGGAGGAGGAATTTGAATAAACGAAACAGCAGCTAGGTATACGTTTAGGTACATGTTGGTAAGTTAACAGAAAGCACTTCACTTCACTAACAGCTAATGTTCTCAACAGAGCAACAACATTTCCTAAATTCTTTTTATTAAATTCTACAAACGAGAATGTTGTGTTGCAGTATATTTTGAGTAACTATAATGTATAAGAGTAAATTTTAAATTAATACTCTTACTGAAAATATATTTATCTTATAACTGTCGTGAACATGTTGACACCATGCATGTGTTGAAATAGCCTGAATGACATCATCACTGACTTCAGTTTAATATGGTATGTGGTCAGTGATGCTGCTTGGAGCAGCGGTGAGAACCAGAGAGACTGAACATCACAGAGAAAAGCTGACTTCACTTCTAGAGAAGTAAAAAACACTGTCTGGAGTTTAGTGAACATCAGTGATGCTGAAGTTCAGTTCAGGATGAAGATCCTCCTCATCTTCACCCTCTACCTGGTCTCAGGTCAGTTATTCTACTTCAGATTATAAACTTTATATATTTACATTTCAGGAACAAAAGACTCAGATTTGGTGTTACTGTTAAAAGATGCTGTTCTGCAGTTATTTTGATGCTAAACTGTAAAATTTAGAGAATTTGGTGGAATTTTATGAGATCAGAGAGAAGAGTGAGAACTTTCAATGTGATTGGCAGGTCCAGTGAGATGCTCTGATGTGATTGGCTATCCAGGCGGTAGTGTCATCATCTTCTGCAGTCATCAGGAGAACAGGGTGCTTAACATGTTTTTCTGTAAGGAGACAACAAAGGAGTGTATATACACACAAACACCAAACACACAGAGTCATAAAGATAGAATTTCTCTACTTCACTCTCCCAAATACCTCATAGTGACCTACAGAAGTCTAAGTTTACAGGATTCAGGATTATATCAGTGTGGAGGGTCTGGAGTGTGGAATCACACTGTGAACCTGACAGTAAAAAGAGGTGAGAAATACTGAGAAACACTTCATATTAACTTTAACTGATCATTAATAGCCGTAATAATATTATAAACACATCTGTTACCAGGAGTTATAACTTCATACATAATGTATATAATTATTTGCCCATGAGGTCATTTATCATCCAGCTTGTTAACATTCTCAGTTTTAACATTGTAAATGATGCATTTTCAGTTGAATACAGAGTTTTAATGATTTACACATTATTACATTCTGTTATTATTTATATTTTACACAGTGCCGCAGTGCTTTTAGAAACAGAGTTTTATACAAACTAGATAAAGAATAAAGCAGTATTATCGAACTCGGTCCTCAGAGCCCCCCAGATAGAAACTGAAATAAAGTTTTTATCACTATTAGAAAGTTATACATCTTTTTATTAAAATAAATCAAATTAACCAAGCTACATATTTGAGACAAAAAGTAATTATGTTTATGTGTTGATGTTGAAGCCCACGTGCACGTTTAAATTTGATTTATAAAAGAACAGTTATTATAAAGTGTTAATGTTTATTTATTTTATATGATTAACAGATTCATGTTGTTTGGGACCAAAGACTGTAACTGGTTATCTGGGAGAGACTCTCACCATCAGCTGTTCATATTCAGAGCAGTTTAAAACAAACTACAAGAACTTCCACAAACTGCAATACACTCAATATTTTACTGAACTGTTCAAAACCACAGATCCTCAGAAAGACAGATTCTCCATTTCTGATAATACAGGATCTAAAGTGTTCAGTGTGAGAATCAGTGATGTGAGAGAAGAAGATGGAGGAGTTTATTACTGTGGAGTGTTTGTTGGAGGAGAGCCAGTCAGTTATAACTCCCTCTACACAGAGATTCAGCTACAGGTTACTGGTGAGATACATTAACTTCTCCTTCTGTTCATGTTTACATTGTTTATTATTAGATATAAAACACTGAGCGTGAGAAAGAGAAGATATACTCATCATCACTAAACCACAGACAACACAGGAAGTTACAGAGTCTGAGTCTGAGACTTGAGCTTCTCCTCCTGGTTTTGGTCAACTGTCTCAACATGACCGCAGTATCTACACACATAAGATGAAAGATGGACTGAGTGTAGAAATCAGTGAGAACAAGGAGAGAGAGAGAGAGAGAGAGAGAGAGAGAGAGAGAGAGAGAGAGAGAGAGTATCAGATTCTGAGCTTTGAGTCATAAATGGTTCCTTCAAGACATGAAAGTTTAAATTTGTTCTGTTTCTAATGTTTATTTTAAAATGTACTTATAAACCACCAACACCAGCAAAAACAAGACCAACTGAGAAACCAACCTCACCATCCTACATCACCACACCATCCTACATCACCACACCATCCTACAGGACCACACCATCCTACATCACCACACCATCCTACATCACCACACCATCCTACATCACCACACCATCCTACAGGACCACTCCATCCTACAGTACCACACCATCAGCACCGACATCAGCTACATCTGATGAAGAACACTTCAGTAAGAACTCATAACTCCTTCTTTCAGTCTGTATTTATGTTAAATGTGTTGTCACGGCCAGCTCGTTCTCACAGACCGCTACATAAAAGAATGTGAAACAACACCGGACTCAGTTATAATAAACAGAGAATTGATAAAGAAATCAGGTCCAGAGAAAAACACCAAAAATAAAACATCTCAGACAAAAGAGGTCGCTACAGAATAAACAACAAGCCTCATATCTTCCTCTTCTCAGGCGTCTCCAATCACATTATTCAGCAACACCCTGCCCAAACCCTTACTGCCCCCGCAGGTCAGACAGGACACCCGTACACAGTGTTCAGACAGGAGTTCAGTGGTTTCAGGCTCAAAACTAGGAACTGGAGGGAACCGGTTTGACTGATAGACTGTTTGTGGTCATGTTTTTGTTAAAGTTGGTCTGTTCTTTCTGTCTTTCATCTCCAGGTTCCTCAGTAATCATCATCATCATCATCACTGTATGTGTCTGTATGGCTCTGCTGCTGATTGGAGGATCAACACTGATCTTCTACAAACTGAGATACAAGAAAACACAAGGTACAGTTAAACTCCTGGTAGCTCAAGATTCAAGATTCAAGAGATTCAAGAGATTCAAGAGTTTTATTGTCATATGTACAGCAGAACAGACAGTTACACTGTACAATGAAATTCTTACTTTGCTGCTCCTCCATTCACCAATAGATAAGATAACAAATAAAAGAAATAAAAAATATATATACAAAATATATTATAAACAATATAAGTTGAAGTAGATAAAAATATTTTTATAGTTAAAGAATAAAAAATAAAAGTTATGTGTGCTTTTATGTGCAAGTATGAAGAGCAGCAGCCATAAAGTGCAAGTTGCAAGTAACGAATGTAAACAATAATGTTTGTGTGAGTAGTGAATGTAAACAGTATTCTGACAGTACAGTGAGTGTAAGGTGCAGTTTAAATCAGACCAGTTAAAACCAGTTCAGAAAGGAGAGGTTGGAGAGGTAGTGCGTGAGGTGTTCACAAGCCTGATGGCCTGTGAGTAGAAACTGTTTGTCAGTCTTGTGGTCCTGGACTTCACACTCCTGTAACGTCTGCCTGAAGGTAAACGTGTGAAGAGTGTGTGCTGGGGGTGTGTACTGTCCCTGATTATGTTGTGGGCCCTCCTGATGACCCTGGTGTGGTAGATATTCTGTAGTGAGGGGAAGGCTGCTCCTGAGATGGACTGTGCAGTTTTGATCACACGCTGGAGAGCCTTTCTGTCCTGAGCAGTAGAGTTTCCATACCAGACGATGATGGAGCTGGTAAGAACACTCTCAATCATACTCCTGTAGAAGGTGCTGAGAATTTTGGTTGGCATACCAAATTTTCTCAGCCTTCTCAGAAAGTACAGTCGCTGCTGGGACTTCCTGATGATGATCTGAGTGTTGTGGGACCAGCTGAGATCCTCACTGATGTGAATGCCAAGAAACTTAAAGGTTTTCACCCTCTCTACCTCAGTCTCCCCTATGTACAGGGGTGTGTGTAGCTCTCGCTTCCTCCTTGGATCAACAATCATTTCCTTGGTCTTGTCTGCATTCAAGGAAAGATTGTTGTCATGACACCAGGCCACCAGCTCAGCCACCTCCTTCCTGTACGCTGTCTCTTCCCCACCAGTGATCAGTCCAATGACTGTAGTATCATCAGCAAATTTGATGATGCTGGTGTTGTTCTGGGAGGGCACGCAGTCGTATGTGAAGAGCGTGTACAGAGGGGGGCTCAGCACACAG
The DNA here is from genome assembly GCA_021613375.1 of Megaleporinus macrocephalus. NCBI lineage: Eukaryota > Metazoa > Chordata > Actinopteri > Characiformes > Anostomidae > Megaleporinus > Megaleporinus macrocephalus. The sequence continues at coordinate 35,851,426 of CM038722.1, read as the reverse complement.
CCTTGAGGGACCCCTGTGCTCACTGTTCTTGTGCTGGATGTGCAGCTGCCGACTCTGACTGACTGGGGTCTGTCTGTTAGAAAGTTCAGCACCCAGTTGCAGAGGGCTGGTGTCAGTCCGAGGGTGAGGAGCTTTTCTGAGAGTCTGTGTGGGATGACCGTGTTGAATGCTGAACTGTAGTCAATAAAGAGCATTCTGACATATGTGTCCTTGCCCTCCAGGTGTGTGAGGGCTTTGTGAAGAGTAGCGTTGATTGCGTCGTCTGTAGACCGGTTCCGGCGGTATGCGAACTGTAAAGGATCTATAGTGTTGGGAATGGTCTTTCTGGATGTGAGTCATGACTATCCTCTCGAAGCACTTCATCATGATTGAAGTGAGTGCAACAGGGCGATAGTCATTTAGGCATCTCACATTACTTTTCTTTGGGAGGGGCACGATGGTGGTGGTCTTAAAACAGGATGGCACAAAAGCTTGCGTGAGTGACAGATTGAATATGTCTACAAAACACATCAGCCAGTTCTGATGAGCAAACCCTGAGCGCACGCCCGGGGATGTTGTCTGGGCCTGCTGCTCTGCGTGGGTTGATTCTCATCAGGTTCCTGCGCACATCCACTGTTGTTACAATGAGTGATGGGTTCTGTGTGCTCTCCTTGGCCGCAATGTCCTTCAGTTGGTCAAGGTTGAAGACATCGAAGCGAGCATAGAACTCATTCAGCTCATCAGGCAATGCAGAATGGCTGGTTGTGAGTGCCGTGCTTGTTTGTTGATGGTTGGTGATACGGTGCAGTCCTTGCCACATGCGCCGGGAGTCTGCTGTGGTGTAGTAGCCCTCCAGCTTCAGCCTGTACTGTCTCTTTGCTTCTCTGATAGATCTACGCAGGTCGTATCTAGACCTTTTGTAGTCATCAGCGTTGCCAGAGAGAAATGCAGTCTGGCGAGCACGTAGCATGGACCGAACTTCACCATTTATCCATGGTTTTTGGTTGGGGGTACTTTATGCAGCGCTTTGAAGGGACAATGGTTTCAATGCAGCTGCTGATGTAACCAGTTACCCCAGAAGCATAGTCCTCTAGATCAACAGAACCATCCGTCTCTCACGAGCAGCAGTTCTAAACACATCCCAGTTTGTACTGTCAAAGCAGTCCTGAAGCACTGAATCAGTTTCTTCATTCCACACTTTAACAGTTTTACTCACTGGAAGTGACCGCTTGAGGAGTTGTCTGTATGCTGGGTAGAGGAAGACGGAGATGTGATCGGACTGTCCGAAGTGTGGCCGAGGCACAGCTCTGTAGGCCCCCCTCACGTTGCTGTAGACTTGGTCAAGTAAGTTGTTCTCCCTCGTCGGGAAGCTCACGTGCTGATGGTACTTGGGGAGGACAGTCCTCAGGTTGCAATGATTAAAAGTCGCCGGCAACAATAAACACGGCGTCCGGGTGCGCGGCTCTCTTGTTTACTGATGACGTCATGCAGCAGCCCCAGCGCCGCAGCGGAGTTCGCGCGAGGCGGAATGTAAACAGCCAGAATAAACACACCGCTAAACTCTCTCGGCAGATAGTGGGGTCTGCACTTCACCATCAGCAGTTCAAAGTCCACTAGACAAAGTTTTTCAACTGTCTTTACGTCTGAACACCACGCGTTGTTTACGTAAACACAGACACACCGCCGCCTTTGTTCTTCCCCGACGCTGCCGTGCGGTCGCCACGGTGAACGGAGTGAGTGTCTAGCTGGATCGCTGATTCTGGCGTGTTGCCAGAAAGCCAGGTTTCTGTGAAGACCAGAGCACAACACTCTCTGATCTCACGCTGAGGCTGTTATTCTGGTTCTCAGCTCATCCAGCTTGTTTTCGAGGGAGCGAACATTAGCTAGCAACAGGCTAGGTAGCGGTGGCCGCGTAGCTCTCGCCTTTAGCCTAGCATGTAGCCCACCTCTCTTACCCCGCTTCCGTCTTGGCCGCTCTGTTTGTCGGCTGCGCCGCTCACCTGAGGCCGGTGCTGCTGGGCCTTGCGCGAAGCTGGTAAAGTGCGAGTGCGAGCGTAACAGAAAGCTGAAGTCAGAAAGGCTAAAGGTAAGTTCATGTCGAACTTTACCAATCTCCAGGAGTGCCTCTCTACTGTAGCTAAATGTTCCGGATGTATACTGTACATTTAAAATAAATACTAAAGACAAAATAAATAATAAATAACGTTGGCTTCCGGAGGAACACACAAAGACGTCTGCCACGGTGGGCGCCATCTGAAGCTGTCTGAGAGAGTTTGTTACTCTGAGGGAGAAACTGAGTGTAATCTGTTCTGTACAGTTACAGGCTCCACTCCTGCATCCAGAATGGAAGTTAAAGACCAAGGTCCCACTTACGCCACTGTTAGCTTCCAGAAGAATTCAGATTCTCCCACTGATGCTGCAGTTACCGTCAGTAAGGAGGAACCTGCTACTGAATACGCCTCCATCAATCACCACACCTGACTGAAAGATCTTTAACTAGTAACTGTAAATCACTCACTTACTGTTAATGATACACACACCAGATTTAAATCAACAACTCACACATACAAATTTCTAACTAGTCTGAGATTAAAGTTTATTATTTAAAAGTAAGATCAATCATATTTTAATTTGTGTTGTTCTGCAGTGGTGCCTCTAGAACTTTTCATAGGGGCGGCCAAATGTGACCACTGAAAATCTTGGGCTGGAAAACCAAAACCAAAATCTATAGCTGAAGGTCAGGAATTCTATTTTGCTGTTATCTTATATAGGTTAACTGAAAACTAAATCAATATGAGAGTGAAGGAATTTCATACTGATATACTTTGGGTTCTTATTTTACAGTTAATGTTCATAATAATCTGATGTTTATTATTGCTGAATATCTATTTTTGTTTATTTTCTTCATAATAGTATAAAACCAGTAGAAGAAATGTGTGGAATACAATCCAGTTCCCTCTCAGGTACACATGTACCACTGACTTAATTGTTTTCCCATCTGACATCAACAACCCTTCCTATTCCTTTTATCTGATTGGATCATCTGCCCCTTGTTTTAAGAGAGTACATTACAAAACAGTACAACAGAGTTTATAGAGAAAACTTGTCTCTGGAACACTTTACTGTCAGGTTTAGTTAGTTTAGTTCAGGGTTTTAAAATGTATACATCTTTTGAGAAGGAAAATAAATATATATTGACTGAAAATGTGCAGTCTGAAGCTTTAGCTTATTTTTAACAGATATACAGTTCTTTCAATTCTGTTTCTAAACAATACAAAGAAATAAAAACAAAAACAATAAAACATCAACATTTCATTCAGTTTTATTAGTGCTAACCAACAGGTTAGAGGATCAACACCATCCAGTCACACTTCTTAAACCAGCTTTCCTACCTAACATCACTAACTAATATAATATTATACTACTAACAATATTAGATAACTAGGTGTAACTGTGTGTCTTTGAATTAGTAAAATAGTAACTAATCACAGGAGACTATCAAGTTCAAAAACATTTACACAAAACCGACAGACTGTAAGAACAAATGTTTCAAGTACCGTCCTCAGTAGCGTCCTAAAAACACTGAAACTCTGGAAAGTTAAAAGAAAAAGATTTAGAAAGGTGTAAATCTTCACTTTACCGCTAACTATTAGTTTTTCACCAATTTCACTTTCTATTATTTCAGTGCTGTGTGAATGAGCTGCCCGTGACCATGAGAGGGACAGTTGTGGGCTGAAGGTTAGAGATCCAGTCTTGTGACTAGGAGGTTGCTGGTTTGGTTCCCTGAACTGACAGAACACTGAAGTGCTCTTAAATAAGACACCAAATCCAAAACTGCTCCCTGGTACTGTGGATAGGGCTGCCCACCACTCAGGGCAAGTGTGTTCACTGCCCCCTACTGTGTGTGTATAAGTGTGTTTCACAGCATGGATGGCTTAAATATGGAGGTCAAATATTTCTAAATTCTATTGTATTCTGATTTATCGGGGGAACGTGAATTTGAGGGGAACTGAAATGGATGTATGTTGTTGACCTGTATCCTCAGACTGCTAGTGCTGGAATAGTAGACTAACTGTATCTTACATACAGCCACAGCTGTGGCTGAGCCACTACTGTTCTGATTCAGTTGTACACTGGTTCTTTATTGGTGCTGTTTTTATGTACTTTTGTAATTTTCTATAACAGCTTACATTTCTAACATGTACTGTTTAAGCAATATTAAAAATAAATGCTCTCTATGCTAATAAATGATACCTCAGGCTCTGATTTTTGTTTTAATAATCAATATTTGTGGGCTAATATAGCCTATAAAGCTTACAGCCCAGCAAATACTGCAGCAAGACTGTAGAATGCTAAGAATAATGAAAGAATAAATAATAATCAAACAAATAAAAATGATAGTAGTTGCATTTACAAGAACAATCTGTTAATTCACCTCAGAAACCATCAATTTATATCATGTTTTTGAATAAACAGATCATAGCTATACTATATTAGAATACATTTACATAACTCTAAAACTCAATCTGCCATGGATCTCAGTTTCCTCATACATGAATATGGACAAAAGTATGTGGACACCCCTCCAAATTACTGTGTTCGTGTGTTTCAGGCCCCACTCATTGCTAATCGGTCAACAAAATCAAGCCCATAGTCGTGCAGCCATAGTGAAACACTGGCAGTAGAACTTACTGAAGAGCTCAGTGACTGGTACTAGAGGCTTTTCCATCCACCGAATTTTTGTGAATTTTGAAAATGCCCTACACTCAGCAGTTGTCATATATACTAATCTTCTAAAGAGCTTCTGTAGGCCTTTGACTGCCTAATTAAACATGATGGAGAATTACAAAGATCAGTTGTAGAGAAAACTATTTTATGAGCTCATATGTTCCTGACCTGCCATCTCTACTGGACATTTAATGGAATAACTTCACATCACATGTCATACAAACAGCACTAATGTACCCTTCGCTGCATTAAAATCATGTTTTGACAAGTACATTAACACAAAGCCTATATTAACTGCACCAACCAAATTAATATTTCTTATTCAATTTCTTATCAATTCAACTACACTGAGCCAAAAACACAACTACTGTCCTAAAAGTCCATGACCCCTGACCCTAAAACAAGCCGAAAACCCTTAGACTTGCCACCTTACTTGTCCACAAAACATGAATCACTTTTGAATCTTAACCCCAAGTTTGACCCCACAATACAGCGCCATCAAGTGGCTGGGTAATTTATTTGCAAGGCCTGTAGTGAGTGTCTAACGGTCTAATTGGAGATGGTAGAGGATTTCAAAGATCTAAGAGAAATTACTATTTCATGAGCTCATATGTTCCTATGGTGCCGTCTACTGGCCATTTTATGTAATAGCATTCTCCACATGTGATGCATGAAGCATAAAATCCCCCTTCTCTGCACCAAAACCATGTTTTCACATGAACATTAACAGAAATCCTATATTAAGTACACCAAGCAAATTCATCTTTGTAACATCAAATGTCTTATCAACTCAAATCACTCAAAAGCCCTGCATTTACATTCTCTCACATCATGTTTTCACATTTAATAAACCTTTGCATGTTTCCTGTTCTACCTTTAGAACATTCATCTCCATGTCTGTTACAGCTTGAAAGACTTCTGCTTGCCAAACGAACTGCTTCATGTCTCAGAGAGACCTACAGAGAAAAAGATATCCTCTTTTCAATCATGCAAGTTCACAGCCAATCAGGTGCTGGAATTCAACTATATGCAAATAGTAGTGGAATTACTGAGAGTCATACCTCAGAACTATCCCTTTACCTACTAGTATGTGGCTTAACACTAGCCGTAACCCCACTGTTGTACCCAAAGCTAAACACTAAGCTCTTCTGTTCAGCAAATGTCATTCATTAAATTCTAACCCCAAACTCTACCCTAAGCCTTAGCTCTAACCCTAAACCTTAACCCTAGCACTTAACCCTAACCCTTCACCCTAAACCTTAACCCTAGCACTTAACCCTAACCCTTCACCCATAATCCTAAACCTTAACCCTAGCATTTAACCCTAACCCTTCACCCTTAACCCTGGCACTTAACACCAGCACTTAACCCTAACCCTTCACCCATAATCCTAAACCTTAACCCTAGCATTTAACCCTAACCCTTCACCCTTAACCCTAACACTTAACCCTAACCCTTCACCCTTAACCCTGGCACTTAACCCCAGCACTTAACCCTAACCCTTCACCCTTAACCCTGGCACTTAACCCCAGCACTTAACCCTAACCCTTCACCCATAATCCTAAACCTTAACCCTAGCACTTAACCCTAACCCTTCACCCATAATCCTAAACCTTTACCCTAGCATTTAACCCTAACCCTTCACCCTTAACCCTGGCACTTAACCCCAGCACTTAACCCTAACCCTTCACCCTTAACCCTGGCACTTAACCCCAGCACTTAACCCTAACCCTTCACCCGTAACCCTGGCACTTAACCCCAGCACTTAACCCTAACACTTCACCCATAACCCTAAATCTTAACACCAGCACTTAATCCTAACCCTTCACCCATAACCCTAAACCTTAACACCAGCACTTAACCCTAACCCTTCACCCATAACCCTAAACCTTAACCCTAACACTTAATCCTAAGCCTTCACCCTTAACCCTAAATCTTAACACCAGCACTTAACCCTAACCCTTCACCCATAATCCTAAACCTTAACCCTAGGCCTTAACCCTAACCCTTCACCCATAATCCTAAACCTTAACCGTAGCACTTAACCCTAACCCTTCACCCATAATCCTAAACCTTAACCCTAACACTTAACCCTAACCCTTCACCCATAACCCTAAATCTTAACCCCAGCACTTAACCCTAACCCTTCACCCATAACCCTAAACCTTAACCCTAACACTTAACCCTAACCCTTCACCCATAACCCTAAACCTTAACCCTAACACTTAACCCTAACCCTTCACCCATAACCCTAAACCTTAACCCTAACACTTAACCCTAACCCTTCACCCATAACCCTAAATCTTAACCCCAGCACTTAACCCTAACCCTTCACCCATAACCCTAAACCTTAACCCTAACACTTAACCCTAACCCTTCACCCATAACCCTAAACCTTAACCCTAGCACTTACCACCCTAACCCTTCACCCATAACCTAAACCTTAACCCTAACACTTAACCCTAACCCTTCACCCATAACCCTAAATCTTAACCCCAGCACTTACCACCCTAACTAAAATTCAACCAAGTCTTATCTTACAAAATTAAACATTGCAGTATATTCAATAGATGAGTCTGTGTTCAGCAACACAAGCAATTTGAGGTCTGTACATCATACGGATGTATGTAATTATAATAATAATAATTATAATATAATAGCAATTCATTACTTTAAATAAATAACTGAATATCAACCAAAGCATATCATACCAAAGTAAAGATTGTAGTATGTTTGTAAGATGTGTTTTAATAACCTACACACGGTTTTATTTTACAGCAGGCTCATGTGTGTCTCAGTAAAGTTTTAGGAGGTTGTGGTTTAGTCTGTATGTCTGTATTGTTTACTACAGCTCTGTAAAAGTAGTAGATTTTAACATAATCTGTGTTTTTCAGTTTCAGGTATCAAATAACACATACAGATTTCTCATTTCTCTGAATGTTGTACGTTATTAAACAGTACCGCACTTTATAGACGGTCCCTTATCGTCTTCAGCATTGCTTCCACCTATTTAGATAGAAACTAATGGACTACTGGAATGGAGAGATGAGGAACTGTGGGAAGATTTAGTGATCAGACTTTGTTCTCTGCTTCACCACCACTTACACAACACTATTCTCTAAAATATCCACATGTATCTGTTTAGTCCACTGTTATGTCTCCAGTGACTGGAAACGGTTGTTCCCTACAGATGGTCCGATCATGGCACACAACTTTCTGTAGGTTACTTTCCACATTCTTACCAAAAGCTTGTTTGAAAAATGGTTCTCCACAATGTGCTCCCAGAACTCTCTGGTGGGTTTGCATTCCAGTGAAGTTAAAGGTGGTCTCTTATCTGAATTTCCTATACATGATGAGTCACTTACATCCTGGTTGCATTTAAGGTGGAACGAAAAATTTAAATACAGCTTTAAAAAAAACTGGACATCATTGGGGTGGCGAATCAATTTCAGGCCTCAGCTGCACATCTGAGCTGCATATTTATCAAAAGACAGCAAATGACTGTAATGATTCTCTTAAAGCCAAAACACAGTAAAAGCTCTCTAATTCCCTCGTTTACATGCAGTCTCTAATCATGGCAGTCTATCATCTAAAGATTCTTTTTGTGAAAGGTCTGGTGAAAACCTGGCTACTGTCATAGGATGCCAACTTGACCAGAAGTCAGTTTGTAAAATTTCTGTCCTACTAGATCTGCCTTGGTCCACTGTATGTGCTATTATTGTAAACTGGAAGGGCTTATAAGCAACAACAGCTCAGCCACAACATGACAGGCCATATGAACTCATAGAGCAGGATCCTGTAGAAAACCTTAGATTCTCTATTACATCACAAGCAGCATTTCCAACCTGCTTCTGGAACATCAGCCCCAGAGCTGTGCATCAGGAGTTTTCTGAAATTTGACTTCCATGACGGAGCAGCTGCACACAAATTCCAGATCACTGTACACAATGAAACCAGTCCTTACCTTTTAATATCAGTGTCCGAGCTCACGGTTTGACTGAATGAGCAGAAATATTTCCACACAGATTCCAAACTCTTATACAGATTTAGATGTAGCTACCACGATTAGGAGCTTCATCAAAACAAACATGGAGAGATTTCACTGGGTTTCTGCTTTAAGTAGATTATCTTTACAGACATTTATCTTTTTATGACCGTGTAGTTTGCAGCTCACAGGCGCCAATCAGAACGAGCAACGGCCTATTTCCACCTTGATCCACCATCTGGGAACACAAACAAAAACTCAGCAGACAGTTTTAAAAGCTAAATCTTAAAGCAAACATTTCAGCATTTCATTAAAAGCAATCTTTGAAAAGGTATGGTGCATCACTGGACCATCAGTGGGGCCAGTAGTTTCCAGTCTCTGGCCCTCCATGTCCACTGATAAGAGAATCTCCACTGCTCTATACAAGCTAGCCACTTGTGTGGAGTGTTGGGTTAAGGGTGAAATGTTTGGGGTAAGCAGGTCACAGACATCCAGTTGCTCACACCAAGTTAGGACCACAGTCTCCCTCTAGTGGAGAATAAATGAATAAAACATTTGAACAACTGATGTTTTCTCTCTTTCTACAGACAATCAGGAACAAATGTAATAGTAAGTGAGTGGGTGACGTACAAAAACATGTAAATACATATTTAAACATTTTTACTAAGAGAGGAAAGAAATGAACAGTTTATATAATATAATTATATTGTTTTCTATTTAAAACTGAGTTTTTAATTAATGTGCTGCATCAGCAAAATTTGAGTGAACAGTAGAAACTTTGAATGTATACATGAATTTCAGAATCTCTTAGTATTTGATTGTGTCCCCCTTTTGCTTTACTGACAGCCTGCAATTGAGGTACATGGACTTTGTAAGACTTCTGTTTACATATAAAATACAAGATTTTCAATGTCAATCTCCATTCATCACTGAAACACAGTAGTAGAAGATTCTGAGTTCTTTTTCATTCACAGGTGTGATATACTAACTTATCTTGTATGAGTTTGGAGAAGAACTTCAACTGGTAGTTTGGGAGATGACTGATGAGTGAAGATAGAAAACTGAGAATTCTGGCTGAAGTTCTGGGCGGATTCTGCCTGTAGCTGGAAGCCTGGACCCCTTTACTGTAGTATGACTGTCATAGGACTGAGGAACAGAAAGCAGATTGGATGGTGGTGGGGACTGCAAAAACTTGTCACTGAAGAAATGTGAATTTATGGAATGAGGAGTTTAAGGAATTTTCCTCCCCAAAACTCAGTGAGATCTGATTGTGCCTTCAACACGTGGTGGTAGTATGAGGGCAGACTGACTGTGCTAGTAAACCAGATGAATTCAGAACTGTTCAGATCTTGGGCTGTGAAGAGTATTCCTGAGGGACGTTCACATGATAAGAGGGACAGTGGTCTAGATATCTCTGGCCTGCAGTAGCTGATTATGAAGCAGTTACATGAGATCTGTTCCAGCTTGGATAGAGAACCTCAGCGTATACCAGGGGGTTATGGAGGAGCTGGATTCTGAATGATGGGTTGGTCAGATGGTAGATAATTCGTTGATCATTAGTCTAGTGCACTAGGCTTCATGTGGATTGAAGGAGAAGTTTAGCCTAAGCAGAACAAGTGGTCTACATGATCCTTTTTTTGGTGATTAGGGTACGTAGTGTGTTTCTATTGAGGTTGTATGATGAGAGGACAGATGGAGCAGATAGGTTTGTTTCAGTGTAACAGCTTGACTGTGACCAGGACCACAAGGAAGAAACCTTCTTATCCTTCTTGGTAACAGAATGACTGTTTAGAGGACCACTTCACTGAAATACAAGCACCCAAAAAGTCCAGAGATGGTTAAAGAACATGAATACAGAAGACTGAGGAAGTAAAAGGATCACCAGTCAAGAATATGGGAGAAGTCAAACCAGCAGAGGCAGAGGTGACTAGGAGAGTAGCAGGTTCCCAGAGGCACAGGCAGCATCTTCATGAAGGACCCAAAGTTAGTTAGACCTGAGGAGAAAAGTTGGGGGTATATTTAAGGGGGTTCCTCTGCAGCGTGATGCAATGATGACCCAGGCTGGGGCTGACATAGCAAGACTGGATGGGAGATGAAAGAAAGCTGTTGAGGTAAAATATGAAAGTTCTGACAGGTCTGTGGGTGATCTTAGCTGAGATTAATCTGAATTTAAAGGGAGCTAAGATGAGGCAGAGCTGAGAAGAGTTTAGGAAGACATGAGATGGAGTCAAGTTAAAATGATGCTGAGTTAAGTAGGAGAAGAACTGAAACTGAGCTGCTCTGAGATGGAGCTGTGTTGAGTCAGAGCTGAGTTGAACAGGAAATGAATGGTGCAGCTAAGATGTTAAGATGAAGGTGGGTCAGGATGGAACTGAGTTGAGATTGTGGTGGAAGACGCATTGACGGTCAAGCAATGGAGAAGCAAAAGGGCACAGGAGCAGGTAAAGACAGCAGCCTTGTTTTCCACCAGCAGAGACAATGTGGAATAATTCAGTCCAGGCAAAGTGATTCATCCCTCAGTAGGTACAAGTACTCAGTCACAGTCAGAGGGACAACAGGGACAAGGCTGGTGGGTATGAGGGCAGGAGAGGAGGTGCATCAGGCATAAGAGCCAAAGGGGTCGCCGCCATGCCAGAAATGATGAGTCCAGTCAGGGAGATCGTGTATGGCTGGGAACTGTAAGCATAGCAGCAGGTATGATGAACACAGGATTAGTTTGGATACTGGCTGGACTGTAACAGCAGGTGGAACAGACAGATGACTGAGGAGAATTCAGGAGATGGAGTTGAGGTGAGTGTCTTGTAACAGAACTGGTATTTAAGGAGGAGGAGTTTCAGATATGGGCAAAAAGCACTCCAGTAGATAGCTGAGAGATATCAGAGAGATGTTTTCTTCTAGATGAAGGGGCAACACTATTATTTAGCCAAAACACTGTCAGTAAAGGCCTCGTTGTCTGGGATATTTCCTTTTATAACATTTTAAATAACAACTAAAAAACACAGCAGTGGTGTTAATGTACACATTAGTATTTTAACTGGTTTTAGTGAATCAATCACATAATCCAAATTCAGGAATGTTTAAGATGAAGAATCTTCATCAAGATGTTACATAGAATAACTTATGACTGACGTTCAGCTACAAATAATATACAACATATTGCTTTCCTGGATAACAAGCATTTTATAGAAATATTCAGGAATTCGGTAATGCCACTCATTTAATTACAAAGTCAGTGCTGGTGGTATCTAACCAGGCATCACTGGATTACATGAATAACCCAATAAACTGATTCATAAGAATGCAAGATTCTCTAAAACATGGTTACGGTGATGCAGTATAATTCTGATGTGACCCCGAGTTACTCTCAGTGTTTGTACATTGTTAATAAAAAAATAAAAAAATCACAATGTCCAGTAGAGGGCGTCCCTGATTAAGCACTTGCAGTAAATCTCTCTAATATCCTGTCCTAATTTCACACTGACTCTACCACTGAACAGAGGTCACTAAGCTGGGTTTAGAAATTCAGTGACTGTAGCTGCACATATTTGTAGGTGAAATCTGATATAATCCTACAAATATTAATATAACTTGCATATTAATGAAGAAAAATAATACATACAGCACTGCAGGCTGAGCCACCTCCAGTAACATGACCAGCCACCAGAGGGAGAGCCAGACCTGCCACTCTGTGTCTACCCTTCAAAAGCCAAGCTCACCTACAATCTCCGGCTCAGTCCTCGTGTTTTTAGAGTTCTGGCAGCAGACTGGCTGGTGATTCTGATGGAGGCTTCTGGAGATTTTCTTGGGTCTCCTTCTCAAATTGCTCTCGTGCATGTTTTGTGCTCTCCCTCTTTTCTTCCCCCACTTCCAAAAATAAACCCCCCAAAAACAGCTGTAATTTTGCCCTTTTGATTTCCCCAAGGACTCCCTTTGCTTTTTTAGGTTTTCCAATTCTAGTGCTTTAGATGGCAAAAGGTTTAAGAAATTAACAATTTGTGTTACTTTTCTTTTCACGAGGTTGTGAGTCTTTTCCCCCCGACATTCTGCGTTTGTATGTCTCCCAGTGTGGCTCAATGATAAGGTACAAGCCCTCCACCCCAAAAGTCGCTGGTTTAAACCCTGTCTGAATGAAAAAAAAAATAAAAGAATAAAGAAAGTCGTTTGATTCTAGAGACTGTTTTCTTTCTTTTTTCTGGACAGATCACAAAAACGTACGTTGAGTGCCTGAACCGTCACCAGGCCAGGTGGGCCGTATTCCTTAACTGCTTTGATTTTGGCCTGGTTCAAAGAATGCCAAGACAGATGGCCTCGCCAGACAATGGGACTCTCCCTCCTCTAACAGCCGCCATTCAAGCAGCACTTCCCCAAGAGCATGATGCAGGAGGAGGTCCCCGGGTAGACTCTATGTCGCCACCTCGGTTCAGTCAAAAGCCCTGGATTGAGGGCATGCCTAACCTTTCACTGGACACTCAGGAAGGACTAAGACCCTGGATTTTTTAAAGAGGAGTATGTAGCTGCTTGCCAGGCCTGCGTCCAGAACAAGGAGACCTGGATGAGACCAGCACGCTTGCTCCATCTCCTTATGACTTTGGTCCAACCTCTCCTTGTATTTTGTGGCAGGATTGCCTGCTTCCTAGAGCAACACAGTGGTCCTTGTAGTGGTCAGCACATTTTCCAAGGTCTATAAGTTTATTTCCTTGCCCAAACTCCTATCAGAAGTCAGCAAGGAGTCAGGTGAGTAAAGTTTTCTTAAAAATAAAAAAAGAAATTAAATAAAAAATAAATAAAGTTGTTTGATTCTACAGACTGTTTTCTTTGTGTATTTAAGTATCTGTTTCAAGCTCTACATACAGCCCTGCACTTGAACTTCATACACACTCTTTTCTGGTGGTTTGCTGAGTTTTCCTTAGTCACTTAGTGAAGAAGGCCTTGGTTCAATCCCCCCCTAACCACCCCGACAACCCCCATCCCCGAGTGGCCCCTGGTCACAACATTTTATACTGTTGTTGAAGTGTTAGTATGAAAGTCCAGCAGTTATGATGTTATTATAATAGCACAACACAAAATGATCTCATATCCTGTTTGTTTAATTTAGTATGTGGTCAGTGATGCTGCTGGGAGGAGCTGTGAGTTTAAGCAGCTCTGATCATTAATAGATAAACAGTCACCCCACCAAACCAGAGAGGAGACACAGACACACAGAGAGAACTACACATTACAGAGAAAAGTAGAATTTAACTCTGAGAAGAAAATAACAAACACTGACTGGAGTTTGTGTGAACATCAGTGAAGCTGAATTAAAGTTCAGGATGAAGAACCTCCTCATCGTCACCCTCTGGCTGATCTAAGGTCAGGAATTGTGCTTCAAATTACAGACTTTCTATATTTATATTTAAGATAAAGTTTGTGTTACATGAGAGTATAATATTCAGATTGTGTGATATTGATAGAAGATTTTGTGATTTTGACGTAAAACTGTGGAATTTAGAGAATTTGGTCAAATTTAAATAGATCAGACTGAAGATTCAGAACCTTCAATTTATTTCTAGAATCAAAACTGAATGCTGAAATTATGTCATCACAGTTTAAATAAAAGAAGTATATTTATTATTTTTTTTACATTGACTTATATTGAAAGTCAAGAAAGTTTTCAGTCTCTCCTGTAAAGTTACTATTTTGGAGATACTTGTTTTTCTTTGAACAGTGATTATATTAATTTCTGCTACATGCAGTTCTACATTAGAGAGAATCGTCTAAGAAAGTACACAGGCTTATTTTTAAACTCCTGCAGGCCAGTAGCGGCTAGTCAAACAGGTAGCAGCTAGTCTGAAAATAGCACAGACACATACAGCAGCAGCAGCAGCAGCGTTTAGCCTAACAGCTAATGTTCTCAACAGAGCAACAACATATCCTAAATTATTTTAATTAAATTCTACAAACAGGAATGTTGGACTTGCAGTATATTTTGAGTAACTATAATGTATAAGAGTAAATTTTAAATTAATACTCTTACTGAAAATCTATTTATCTTATAACAGTCGTGAACATGTTGACACCATGCATGTGTTGAAATAGCCTGAATGACATCATCACTGACTTCAGTTTAATATGGTATGTGGTCAGTGATGCTGCTTGGAGCAGCGGTGAGAACCAGAGAGACTGAACATCACAGAGAAAAGCTGACTTCACTTCTAGAGAAGTAAAAAACACTGTCTGGAGTTTAGTGAACACCAGTGAAGCTGAAGTTCAGTTCAGGATGAAGGTCCTCCTCATCTTCACCCTCTACCTGATCTCAGGTCAGTTATTCTACTTTAGATTATAAACTTTATATATTTTCATTTCAGGAACAGAAGACTCAGATTTGGTGTTACTGATAAAAGATGCTGTTCTGCAGTTATTTTGATGCTAAACTGTAGAATTTAGAGAATTTGATGGATTTAATTATCAGAGAGAAGAGTGAGAACCTTCAATCTGATTGGCAGGTCCAGTGAGCTGCTTTGATGTGATTGGCTATCCAGGAGGTAGCGTCATGATCTACTGTAATCATCCAGAGAAGAAAGAGTTTAACAAGTATTTCTGTAAGGAGACAACAAAGGAGTGTATATACACACAAACACCAAACAGAGAGAGTCATAAAGACAGGTTTTCTATAATTGAGTATCCTGGATACATTACAGTGACCTACAGAAATCTGAGTTTACAGGATTCAGGATTATATCAGTGTGGAGGGTCTGGAGTGTGGAATCACACTGTGAACCTGACAGTAAAAAGAGGTGAGAAATACTGAGAAACACTTTATATTAACTTTAACTGATCATTAATAGCTGTGAACAAATCATTAATCAGAATGTGAAAATGTACAAATATTTATAAATGACAGATCATGTAGTTGTTGATGTGTATATTCACATTGATGTACATTTATAACAAACCCTTTCATTAATGAATAATGACTTATACATCAGTACATGTACACAAACCATCACAGTGAATTACTGACATGTAGAACTTTCTAATAGTCACATAAGCTTTATAGTTTATCCAGTATGTGTATATAATGATATATGAGATAATGTATGTATGAAGTTAGAACAGTAACATCACAGTTTCTACTTTATCTACTGTTAGTCTAGAACTAAATAATAATATTATACACACATCTGTTAACAGGAGTTATAACTTCATACATAACGTATATAACTATTTACCCATAAGATCATTTATCATCCAGCTAGTTAACATAACAGAACCACTTTCTTATATCTACACTCAATGTCTGTTTATCAGCTCCACTGACCATATAGGAGCTCCACTTACAGACTGTAGTTCATCTGATTCTCTGTATACTTTATTACTCTGTTCTTTAATGATCAGGACCCCCACAGGACCACCACAGAGCAGGTACTATTAGGGAGGTGGGTCATTCTCAGCACTGCAGTTACACTGGCGTGGTGGTGGTGTGTTATTGTGTGTTGTGCTGGTGTGAGTGGATCAGACAAAGCAGTGCTGTGGCTGGAGTGTTTAAACACCTCAGTGTCACTGCTGGACTAAGAATCGTCCACCAACCAAAACTATCCAGACAGCAGTGTCTTGTGGGCGGCGTCCTGTGTCCACTGATGAAGAACTAGAGGAACACAAACTGTGCAGCAGCAGATGAGCTACTGTCTCTGACTTTACATCTACAATGTGTGAGTGTAGGTCCTGTATGGTCAGTGGAGCTGATACAGTGGACAGTGAGTGGAGGTCCTGTATGGTCAGTGGAGCTGATACAGTGGACAGTGAGTGGAGGTCCTGTATGGTCAGTGGAGCTGATACAGTGGACAGTGAGTGGAGCTCCTGTATGGTCAGTGGAGCTGATACAGTGGACAGTGAGTGGAGGTCCTGTATGGTCAGTGGAGCTGATACAGTGGACAGTGAGTGGAGGTCCTGTATGGTCAGTGGAGCTGATACAGTGGACAGTGAGTGGAGATATAAGGAGATGGTTTTAAATATTATAGCTGTTTGGTGTATGTCTATTAAATTAAATTCAGGGTTTAAATGATTTACACATCATTACATCCTGTTATTATATTTTACACAGTTTCTCTTCATTAAATTAAATAAGTTAAATTAATTCAGTTACAGTTTCAGACACACAGTAATTATGTTTATTTATTGTATTATATTGATGTTTAAGACCATGTACATATTTAAATCTGATTTATAAAAGAACAGTTATTATAAAGTGTTAATGTTCATTTATTTAATATGATTAACAGATTCTTGTTGTTTGGGATCAAAGACTGTAACTGGTTATCTGGGAGAGACTCTCACCATCAGCTGTTCATATCCAGATCAGTACGAGAGACACACCACGTACTTCTACAAACTTCAATACAGTCTATATTTTACTAACATTATCCAAACCACTAACTCTCAGAAAGGCAGATTCTCCATCTCTGATAATACAGGATCTAAAGTGTTCAGTGTGAGAATCAGTGATGTGAGAGAAGAAGATGGAGGAGTTTATTACTGTGGAGTGGGTGTTGGAAGAAAGTCAGTCAGTTATCACTCCCTCTACACAGAGATTCAGCTACAGGTTACTGGTGAGATACATTAACGTCTCCTTCTGTTCATGTTTACATTGTTTATTATTAGATATAAAACACTGAGCGTGAGAAAGAGAAGATATACTCATCATCACTAAACCACAGACAACACAGGAAGTTACAGAGTCTGAGGTTAGACTTGAGCTTCTCCTCCTGGTTTTGGTCAACTGTCTCAACATGACTGCAGTATCTACACACACATGAAGAAAGATGGACTGAGTGTAGAGATCAGTGAAAACAAGGAGAGAGAGAGAGAGAGACAGAGAGAGAAAGAGAGAGAGAGAGAGAGAGAGAGAGAAAGAGAGAGAGAGAGAGAGAGAGAGAGAGAGAGAGATGTATCAGATTCTGAGCTTTGAGTCATAAATGGTTCCTTCAAGACAA
This sequence comes from Megaleporinus macrocephalus, assembly GCA_021613375.1. Lineage (NCBI taxonomy): Eukaryota > Metazoa > Chordata > Actinopteri > Characiformes > Anostomidae > Megaleporinus > Megaleporinus macrocephalus. Next base: position 35,833,765 of record CM038722.1, on the reverse strand, counting down.
GAAAGTTTACATTTGTTCTGTTTCTATTGTTTATTTTAAAATGTACTTAAAAACCACCAACACCAGCAAAAACAAGACCAACTGAGAAACCAACCTCACCATCCTACATCACCACACCCTCCTACACCACCACACCATCCTACATCACCACACCATCCTACAGGACCACACCATCCTACACCACCACACCATCCTACATCACCACACCATCCTACATCACCACACCATCCTACAGGACCACAGCATCAGCACCGACATCAGCTACATCTGTTGAAGAACATTTCAGTAAGAACTCATAACTCCTTCTTTCAGTCTGTATTTATGTTAAATGTGTTGTTACGGCCAGCTCGTTCTCACAGACCGCTACATAAAAGAATGTGAAACAACACCGGACTCAGTTATAATAAACAGAGAATTGATAAAGAAATCAGGTCCAGAGAAAAACACCAAAAATAAAACATCTCAGACAAAAGAGGTCTACAGAATAAACAACAAGCCTCATATCTTCCTCTTCTCAGGCGTCTCCAATCACATTATTCAGCAACACCCTGCCCAAACCCTTACTGCCCCCGCAGGTCAGACAGGACACCCGTACACAGTGTTCAGACAGGAGTTCAGTGGTTTCAGGCTCAAAACTAGGAACTGGAGGGAACCGGTTTGACTGATAGACTGTTTGTGGTCATGTTTTTGTTAAAGTTGGTCTGTTCTTTCTGTCTTTCATCTCCAGGTTCCTCAGTAATCATCATCACCACTGTATGTGTCTGTATGGCTCTGCTGCTGATTGGAGGATCAACACTGATCTTCTACAAACTGAGATACAAGAAAACACAAGGTACAGTTAAACTCCTGGTAGCTCTGAAGCTGTCTGAGAGAGTTTGTTACTCTGAGGTAGAAACTGAATGTAATCTATTCTGTACAGTTACAGGCTCCACTCCTGCATCCAGAATGAAAATTAAAGACCAAGGTCCCACTTATGCCACTGTTAGCTTCCAGAAGAATCCAGATTCTCCCACTGATGCTGCAGTTACCGTCAGTAAGGAGGAACCTGCTACTGAATACGCCTCCATCAAACACCACACCTGACTGGAAGATCTTCAACTAGTAACTGTAAATCACTCACTTACTGTTAATGATACACACACCAGGTTTAAATCAACAACTCACACATACATATTTCTAACTAGTCTGAGAATAAAGTTTATTATTTAAAAGTAAGATCAATCATATTTTAGTTTCTGTTTTTCTGCAGTGGTGCCTCTAGAACTTTTTCATAGGGGCGGCCAAATGGGACCACTGAAAATATTGGGCTGGCACACCAAACCCAAAATCTGTAGCTGAATGTCAGGAATTCTATCATGCTGTTATCTTATATGGGCTAATTAAAAACTAAATCAATATGAGAGTGAAAGAATTTCATACTGATATACTTTATGTTATCATTTTACAGTTAATGTTAATAATCATCTGATGTTTATTATTGCTGAATATCTATTTTTGTTTATTTTCTTCATAATAGTATAAAACCAGTAGAAGAAATGTGTGGAATACAATCCAGTTCTCTCTCAGATACACATGAACCACTGACTGAATTGTTTTCCCATCTGACATCAACAACCCTTCCTATTCCTTTATCTGATTATCTGAGAGTACAATACAAAACAGTACAATAGAGTTTATAGAGAAAACTTGTCTCTGGAACACTTTACTGTCAGGTTTCAATTCTGTTTCTAAACAATACAAAAAAATAAAAACAAAAACAATAAAAATCAACATTTCATACATAATGATCATCATTCCTCAGTGCTAACCAACAGGTTAGAGGATCAACACCATCCAGTCACACTTCTTAAACCAGCTTTTCTACCTAACATCACTAACTAATACAACTCTGATATTATACTACAGACAATATTAGATAACTAGGTGTGACTGTGTGTCTTTGAATTAGTTAGTAAAACAGTAACTAATCACAGGAGACTGTCAAGTTCAAAAACATTTACACAAAACCGACAGACTGTAAGAACAAATGTTTCAAGTACCGTCCTCAGTAGTGTCCTAAAAACACTGAAACTCTGGAAAGTTAAAAAAAAAAAGGTTTAGAAAGGTGTAAATCTTCACTTTACCGCTAACTGCTTTTTGCTTTATTAAACTGAGGAATATTAGATTTTCACCAATTTCACTTTCCATTGTTTCAGTGTGAATGAGCTGCCCGTGACCATAAGAAGGGCAGTTGGTTAGAGATCCAGTCTTGTGACTAGGAGGTTGCTGGTTCGATTCCCTGAACTGACAGAACACTGAAGTGCTCTTAAACAAAACACCAAATCCAAAACTGCTCCCTGGTACTGTGGATAGGGCTGCCCACCACTCAGAGCAAGTGTGTTCACTGCCCCCTAGTGTGTGTATAAGTGTGTTTCACAGCACGGATGGCTTAAATGTGGAGGTCAAATATTTCTAAATTCTATTCTATTCTGATTTATCGGGGGAACGTGAATTTGAGGGGAACTGAAATGGATGTATGTTGTTGACCTGTGTCCTCAGACTGCTAGTGCTGAAACAGTAGACTAACCGTATCTTACATACAGCTTTATCTTGAGGTTGAACAGTTTTGCTGTCCACTGACCTTTAAGTCCTGCTTATACAGGGCTCTTTAGATTATTGCTCTCTCTGTAGCCGAGTTGGGTTGTGATCTCTCTGCCATCGTTACCACATGGTTGTTTAATTATTCACTTGTTTCAGCTTAACCTACATGTCATTTTCAATCATTACAGTGATGATGTGTGATTCCTGTCAGTAATGTAGTGTATACAGTCGAGGTGTGACTGTGGCTGAGTCACTACTGTTCTGATTCAGTTGTACACTGGGTTCTTTATTGTTGCTGTTTTTATGTACATTTGAAATTTTCTAGAACTGTTTATATTTCTAACATGTACTGTTTAAGCAATATTTAAAATAAATACTCTCTATGCTGATAAATGATACCTCAGGCTCTGATTTTTGTTTCAATAATCAATATTTGTGTGCTAATATAGCCTATAAAGCTTACAGCCCAGCAAATACTGCAGCAAGACTGTAGAATGCTAAGAATAATAAAAGAAGAAACAATAATCAAACAAATAAAAATGATAGTAGTTGCATTTACAAGAACAATCTGTTAATTTGCCTCAGAAACCATCAATTTATATCATGTTTTTGAATAAACTCTCATATCATAGCTATACTATATTAGCATACTTTTACATAACTCTAAAACTCAATCTGCCCTGGATCTTAGTGCACATACACGGATATGGACAAAAGTATGTGGACATCCTCTCCTAATTATTGGCTTCGGGTGTTTTGGCCCCGCTCATTGCTAATCAGTCTACAAAATCAAACACATAGTCGTGCAGTCGTGCAGCCATAGTGACACACTGGTAGTAGAACCGGTCTTACTGAAGAGCTCAGTGACTGGTACTAGAGGCTTTTCCATCCACTGACTTTTTGTGAATTCTGAAAATGCCCTACACTCATATACTAATCTCACAAAGAGTTGCTGTAGGCCTTTGACTGCCTGTTACATTCCCCTTTAGATGGAAACTAGGGGACAGAGTGGATGTAACATGAGATGTGTGGAAAATGGTGCCAGTAAAGACCAAAGATAAAAGGTTCTGCTAATGCCTATTTATTATCATTTAAGATGTGTAACATTCAACAGTTGAACCAACGTATTCAGGTGGACTTCAGACGGTGCCAAAGGAGAGAAATAAATAAAACTACTTACCTACCTGTCCCACATCTCTTCCCTAACAAGGTACAAAATACATGAGTGGCACTCGCCCCTTACCTAGTGTGTATATACAAATGCTCAACCAGCCTGTAGAGTGTAGAGTGTAGAGTTACTACTTGCCTGTCCACGCTGAGTTGGTAAAAACTGGACATACAGCCTCAGCTGAATCATTCACAATAGCTAGAGCATTGTAGTAACAGGTAGCATAACTAGAACAGTGTAGCAGCATTCCCCAGCTCTCCGTCTCCTTCTCGCATGGGCCTCTTATTCCAGAAGCCACACCTTCACTCCAAAAACAGCACAGCCGATCGGTCATCCATCAGAATCACCTGCAACAGGAAAGAACCAGGAGAGCAAGGGAGGTGGAGAGAACCAAGAAAACAAACGCGCCTGTCTGGCACGTAACACGCCCCCCCAAAAGAGAGCGAAGCTATTTGTGATTTATAATCCCCCCGCCCCCCACCCCAAAGACAAAACCAACAGAACTCCAGTTTTCACTCCCAGCATGAACCCTAACTACATTATCACTCCCGTTCTTGTGCCTAATTTCTAGGTTGTAGTCCTGAATAAGGAGAGCCCAACGCATCAATCGTTGATTTTGATTGTACATCCTGCACAAAACCACTAAGGGATTGTGGTCAGTAAACACTGTAACAGAAATGTGTGTTGATCCAACGTAAACTTCAAAATGCTGGAGAGCTAAAAGCAAAGCTAAAGTTTCTTTTTCGATAGTGGAATAATTTAACTGATGTTTGTTAAACTTATGTGAACAGTAACAAAGGGGATGATCTGTATCTTTCTCATCTTCCTGTAAAAGCACTGACCCAGCACCAACTGCACTGGCATGTACCTCCAGTTTAAAAGGTCTAGAAAAATTAGGAGCAGCAAGCACTGGAGCATTACTTAAAAGCACTTTGACACTGTCAAAAGCATGAGCACACTCCGACGACCAAGAAAAAGGGACAGAAGGACTAAGTAACTTGGTCAGGGGCTCAACCACCGTGGAAAAGTTTTTACAAAATCCATGATAATATCCAGCCATACCTAAAATAGCCATAACTCTCGACACGTTGTTGGAATTTGGAAGTTCACAATAGCAGCTACCTTAGCAGCTAAAGGCCAAACCTGCCCACTTCCTACTTGTTTTCCCAAATAAGTAACTGTTGCTTGAGCAAATTCACATTTTGCCAGGTTCAAGGTCAGGGAAGCCTTTTTAATTAAACATGATGGAGAATTACAAAGATCTGGTGTAGAGAAAACTATTTTATAAGCTCATATGTTCCTGACCTGCCATCTCTACTGGACATTTAATAGAATAACTTCACATCACATGTGATACAAACAGCACAAATGTACCCTTCACTGCATTAAAATCATGTTTTGACAAGTACATTAACACAAAGCCTATATTAACTGCACCAACCAAATTAATATTTCTTATTCAATTTCTTATCAATTCAACTACACTGAGCCAAAAACACAACTACTGTCCTAAAAGTCCATGACCCCTGACCCTAAAACAAGCCGAAAACCCTTAGACTTGCCACCTTACTTGTCCACAAAACATGAATCACTTTTGAATCTTAACCCCAAGTTTGACCCCACAATACAGCGCCATCAAGTGGCTGGGTAATTTATTTGCAAGGCTTGTAGTGAGTGTCTAACTGTCTAATTGGAGATGGTAGAGGATTACAAAGATCTAAGAGAAATTACTATTTCATGAGCTCATATGTTCCTATGGTGCCATCTACTGGCCATTTTATGTAATAGCATTCTCCACATGTGATGCATGAAGCATAAAATCCCCCTTCTCTGCACCAAAACCATGTTTTCACATGAACATTAACAGAAATCCTATATTAAGTACACCAAGCAAATTCATCTTTGTAACATCAAATGTCTTATCAACTCAAATCACTCAAAAGCCCTGCATTTACATTCTCTCACATCATGTTTTCACATTAAATAAACCTTTTCATGTTTCCTGTTCTACCTTTAGAACATTCATCTCCATGTCTGTTACAGCTTGAAAGACTTCTGCTTGCCAAACGAACTGCTTCATGTCTCAGACAGACCTACAGAGAAAAAGATATCCTCTTTTCAATCATGCAAGTTCACAGCCAATCAGGTGCTGGAATTCAACTATATGCAAATTGTAGTGGAATTACTGAGAGTCATACCTCAGAACTATCCCTTTACCTACTAGTATGTGGCTTAACACTAGCCGTAACCCCACTGTTGTACCCAAAGCTAAACACTAAGCTCTTCTGTTCAGCAAATGTCATTCATTAAATTCTAACCGTAAACTCTACCCTAAGCCTTAGCTCTAACCCTAAACCTTAACCCTAGCACTTAACCCTAACCCTTCACCTTGGCACTTAACCTCAGCACTTAACCCTAACCCTTCACCCATAATCCTAAACCTTAACCCTAGCATTTAACCCTAATCCTTCACCCTTAACCCTGGCACTTAACACCAGCACTTAACCCTAACCCTTCACCCATAATCCTAAACCTTAACCCAAGCATTTAACCCAAACCCTTCACCCTTAACCCTGGCACTTAACCCCAGCACTTAACCCTAACCCTTCACCCATAATCCTAAACCTTAACCCTAGCACTTAACCCTAACCCTTCACTCATAATCCTAAACCTTAACCCTAGCACTTAACCCTAACCCTTCACCCATAATCCTAAACCTTAACCCTAGCATTTAACCCTAACCCTTCACCCTTAACCCTGGCACTTAACCCCAGCACTTAACCCTAACCCTTCACCCATAATCCTAAACCTTAACCCTAGCATTTAACCCAAACCCTTCACCCTTAACCCTGGCACTTAACCCCAGCACTTAACCCTAACCCTTCACCCATAATCCTAAACCTTAACCCTAGCACTTAACCCTAACCCTTCACCCATAATCCTAAACCTTAACCCTAGCATTTAACCCTAACCCTTCACCCTTAACCCTGGCACTTAACCCCAGCACTTAACCCTAACCCTTCACCCTTAACCCTGGCACTTAACCCCAGCACTTAACCCTAACCCTTCACCCATAATCCTAAACCGTAACACCAGCACTTAACCCTAACCCTTCACCCATAACCCTAAACCTTAACCCTAACACTTAACGCTAACCCTTCACCCATAAACCTAAACCTTAACACCAGCACTTAACCCTAACCCTTCACCCATAACCCTAAACCTTAACCCTAACACTTAACCCTAACCCTTCACCCATAATCCTAAACCTTAACCCTAACACTTAAGCCTAACCCTTCACCCATAACCCTAAACCTTAACCCTAGGACTTAACCCTAACCCTTCACCCATAATCCTAAACCTTAACCCTAGCACTTAACCCTAACCCTTCACCCATAATCCTAAACCTTAACCCTAACACTTAAGCCTAACCCTTCACCCATAACCCTAAATCTTAACCCCAGCACTTAACCCTAACCCTTCACCCATAACCCTAAACCTTAACCCTAACACTTAACCCTAACCCTTTCACCCATAACCCTAAACCTTAACCGTAACCCTTCACCCATAACCCTAAACCTTAACCCTAACACTTAACCCTAACCCTTCACCCATAACCCTAAATCTTAACCCCAGCACTTAACCCTAACCCTTCACCCATAACCCTAAACCTTAACCCTAACACTTAACCCTAACCCTTCACCCATAACCCTAAACCTTAACCCTAACACTTAACCCTAACCCTTCACCCATAACCCTAAACCTTAACCCTAACCCTTCACCCATAACCCTAAACCTTAACCCTAACACTTAACCCTAACCCTTCACCCATAACCCTAAACCTTAACCCTAGCACTTACCACCCTAACCCTTCACCCATAACCCTAAACCTTAACCCTAACACTTAACCCTAACCCTTCACCCATAACCCTAAATCTTAACCCCAGCACTTACCACCCTAACTAAAATTCAACCAAGTCTTATCTTACAAAATTAAACATTGCAGTATATTCAATAGATGAGTCTGTGTTCAGCAACACAAGCAATTTGAGGTCTGTACATCTTACGGATGTATGTAATTATAATAATAATAATTATAATATAATAGCAATTCATTACTTTTAATAAATAACTGAATATCAACCAAAGCATATCATACCAAAGTAAAGATTGTAGTATGTTTGTAAGAAGTGTTTTAATAACCTACACACGGTTTTATTTTATAGCAGGCTCATGTGTGTCTCAGTAAAGTTTTAGGAGGTTGTGGTTTAGTCTGTATTTAAGTCTGCATTGTTTACTACAGCTCTGTAAAAGTAGTAGATTTTAACATAATCAGTGTTTTTCAGTTTAAATTATCAAATAACACATACAAATTTCTCATTTCTCTGAATGTTGTACGTTATTAAACAGTACCGCACTTTATAGACGGTCCCTTATCGTCTTCAGCATTGCTTCCACCTATTTAGATAGAAACTAATGGACTACTGGAATGGAGAGATGAGGAACTGTGGGAAGATTTAGTGATCAGACTTTGTTCTCTGCTTCACCACCACTTACACAACACTATTCTCTAAAATATCCACATGTATCTGTTTAGTCCACTCACTGTTATGTCTCCAGTGACTGGAAAAGGTTGGCCCTACAGATGGTCCGATCATGGCACACAACTTTCTGTAGGTTACTTTCCACATTCTTTCCAAAAGCTTGTTTGAAAAATGGTTCTCCACAATGTGCTCCCAGAACTCTCTGGTGGGTTTGCATTCCAATGAAGTTAAAGGTGGTCTCTTATCTGAATTTCCTATACATGATGAGTCACTTACATCCTGGTTGCATTTAAGGTGGAACGAAAAATTTAAATACAGCTTTAAAAAGACAACTGGACATCATTGGGGTGGTGAATCAATTTCAGGCCTCAGCTGCTCATCTGAGCTGCACATTTATAAAAAGACAGCAAAAGACTGTAATGATTCTCTTAAAGCCAAAACACAGTAAAAGCTCTCTAATTCCCTCGTTTACATGCAGTCTCTAATCATGGCAGTCTATCATCTAAAGATTCTTTTTGTGAAAGGTCTGGTGAAAACCTGGCTACTGTCATAGGATGCCAACTTGACCAGAAGTCAGTTTGTAAAATTTCTGTCCTACTAGATCTGCCTTGGTCCACTGTATGTGCTATTATTGTAAACTGGAAGGGCTTATAAGCAACAACAGCTCAGCCACAACATGACAGGCCATATGAACTCATAGAGCAGGATCCTGTAAAAACCTTAGATTCTCTATTACATCACAAGCTGCATTTCCAACCTGCTTCTGGAACATCAGCCCCAGAGCTGTGCATCAGGAGTTTTCTGAAATTTGACTTCCATGACGGAGCAGCTGCACACAAATTCCAGATCACTGTACACAATGAAACCGAGTCCTTACCTTTTAATATCAGTGTCCGAGCTCACGGTTTGACTGAATGAGCAGAAATATTTCCACACACACTCCAAACTCTTATACAGATTTAGATGTAGCTACCACGATTAGGAGCTTCATCAAAACAAACATGGAGAGATTTCACTGGGTTTCTGCTTTAAGTAGATTATCTTTACAGACATTTATCTTTTTATGACTGTGTAGTTTGCAGCTCACAGGCGCCAATCAGAACGAGCAACGGCCTATTTCCACCTTGATCCACCATCTGGGAACACAAACAAAAACTCAGCAGACAGTTTTAAAAGCTAAATCTTAAAGCAAACATTTCAGCATTTCATTAAAAGCAATCTTTGAAAAGGTATGGTGCATCACTGGACCATCAGTGGGGCCAGTAGTTTCCAGTCTCTGGCCCTCCATGTCCACTGATAAGAGAATCTCCACTGCTCTATACAAGCTAGCCACTTGTGTGGAGTGTTGGGTTAAGGGTGAAATGTTTGGGGTAAGCAGGTCACTGACATCCAGTTTCTCACACCAAGTTAGGACCACAGTCTCCCTCTAGTGGAGAATAAATGAATAACACATTTGAACAGCTGATGTTTTCTCTCTTTCTACAGACAATCAGGAACAAATGTAATAGTAAGTGAGTGGGTGACGTACAAAAACATGTAAATACATATTTAAACATTTTTACTAAGAGAGGAAAGAAATGAACAGTTTATATAATATAACTATATTGTTTTCTATTTAAAACTGAGTTTTTAATTAATGTGCTGCATCAGCAAAATTTGAGTGAACAGTAGAAACTTTGAATGTATACATGAATTTCAGAATCTCTTAGTATTTGATTGTGTCCCCCTTTTGCTTTACTGACAGCCTGCAATTGAGGTACATGGACTTTGTAAGACTTCTGTTTACATATAAAATACAAGATTTTCAATGTCAATCTCCATTCATCACTGAAACACAGTAGTAGAAGATTCTGAGTTCTTTTTCATTCACAGGTGTGATATACTAACTTATCTTGTATGAGTTTGGAGAAGAACTTCAACTGGTAGTTTGGGAGATGACTGATTGAGTGAAGATAGAAAACTGAGAATTCTGGCTGAAGTTCTGGGCGGATTCTGCCTGTAGCTGGAAGCCTGGACCCCTTTAACTGTAGTATGACTGTCATAGGACTGAGGAACAGAAAGCAGATTGGATGGTGGTGGGGACTGCAAAAACTTGTCACTGAAGAAATGTGAATTTATGGAATGAGGAGTTTAAGGAATTTTCCTCCCCAAAACTCAGTGAGATCTGATTGTGCCTTCAACACGTGGTGGTAGTATGAGGGCAGACTGACTGTGCTAGTAAACCAGATGAATTCAGAACTCTTCAGATCTTGGGCTGAGTGAAGAGTATTCCTGAGGGACGTTCACATGATAAGAGGGACAGTGGTCTAGATATCTCTGTCCTGCAGTAGCTGATTATGAAGCAGTTACATGAGATCTGTTCCAGCTTGGATAGAGAACCTCAGCGTATACCAGGGGGTTATGGAGGAGCTGGATTCTGAATGATGGGTTGGTCAGATGGTAGATAATTCGTTGATCATTAGTCTAGTGCACTAGGCTTCATGTGGATTGAAGGAGAAGTTTAGCCTAAGCAGAACAAGTGGTCTACATGATCCTTTTTTTGGTGATTAGGGTACGTAGTGTGTTTCTATTGAGGTTGTATGATGAGAGGACAGATGGAGCAGATAGGTTTGTTTCAGTGTAACAGCTTGACTGTGACCAGGACCACAAGGAAGAAACCTTCTTATCCTTCTTGGTAACAGAATGACTGTTTAGAGGACCACTTCACTGAAATACATACACCCAAAAAGTCCAGAGATGGTTAAAGAACATGAATACAGAAGACTGAGGAAGTAAAAGGATCACCAGTCAAGAATATGGGAGAAGTCAAACCAGCAGAGGCAAAGGTGACTAGGAGAGTAGCAGGTTCCCAGAGGCACAGGCAGCATCTTCATGAAGGACCCAAAGTTAGTTAGACCTGAGGAGAAAAGTTGGGGGTATATTTAAGGGGGTTCCTCTGCAGCGTGATGCAATGATGACCCAGGCTGGGGCTGACATAGCAAGACTGGATGGGAGATGAAAGAAAGCTGTTGAGGTAAAATATGAAAGTTCTGACAGGTCTGTGGGTGATCTTAGCTGAGATTAATCTGAATTTAAAGGGAGCTAAGATGAGGCAGAGCTGAGAAGAGTTTAGGAAGACATGAGATGGAGTCAAGTTAAAATGATGCTGAGTTAAGTAGGAGAAGAACTGAAACTGAGCTGCTCTGAGATGGAGCTGTGTTGAGTCAGAGCTGAGTTGAACAGGAAATGAATGGTGCAGCTAAGATGTTAAGATGAAGGTGGGTCAGGATGGAACTGAGTTGAGATGTGGTGGAAGACGCATTGACGGTCAAGCAATGGAGAAGCAAAAGGGCACAGGAGCAGGTAAAGACAGCAGCCTTGTTTTCCACCAGCAGAGACAATGTGGAATAATTCAGTCCAGGCAAAGTGATTCATCCCTCAGTAGGTACAAGTACTCAGTCACAGTCAGAGGGACAACAGGGACAAGGCTGGTGGGTATGAGGGCAGGAGAGGAGGTGCATCAGGCATAAGAGCCAAAGGGGGTCGCCGCCATGCCAGGAATGATGAGTCCAGTCAGTGAGATCGTGTATGGCTGGGAACTGTAAGCATAGCAGCAGGTATGATGAACACAGGATTAGTTTGGATACTGGCTGGACTGTAACAGCAGGTGGAACAGACAGATGACTGAGGAGAATTCAGGAGATGGAGTTGAGGTGAGTGTCTTGTAACAGAACTGGTATTTAAGGAGGAGGAGTTTCAGATATGGGCAAAAAGCACTCCAGTAGATAGCTGAGAGATATCAGAGAGATGTTTTCTTCTAGATGAAGGGGCAACACTATTATTTAGCCAAAACACTGTCAGTAAAGGCCTCGTTGTCTGGGATATTTCCTTTTATAACATTTTTAAATAACAACTAAAAAACACAGCAGTGGTGTTAATGTACACATTAGTATTTTAACTGGTTTTAGTGAATCAATCACATAATCCAAATTCAGGAATGTTTAAGATGAAGAATCTTCATCAAGATGTTACATAGAATAACTTATGACTGACGTTCAGCTACAAATAATATACAACATATTGCTTTCCTGGATAACAAGCATTTTATAGAAATATTCAGGAATTCGGTAATGCCACTCATTTAATTACAAAGTCAGTGCTGGTGGTATCTAACCAGGCATCACTGGATTACATGAATAACCCAATAAACTGATTCATAAGAATGCAAGATTCTCTAAAACATGGTTACGGTGATGCAGTATAATTCTGATGTGACCCCGAGTTACTCTCAGTGTTTGTACATTGTTAATAAAAAAATAAAAAAATCACAATGTCCAGTAGAGGGCGTCCCTGATTAAGCACCTGCAGTAAATCTCTCTAATATCCTGTCATAATTTCACACTGACTCTACCACTGAACAGAGGTCACTAAGCTGGGTTTAGAAATTCAGTGACTGTAGCTGCACATATTTGTAGGTGAAATCTGATATAATCCTACAAATATTAATATAACTTGCATATTAATGAAGAAAAATAATACATACAGCACTGCAGGCTGAGCCACCTCCAGTAACATGACCAGCCACCAGAGGGAGAGCCAGACCTGCCACTCTGTGTCTACCCTTCAAAAGCCAAGCTCACCTACAATCTCCGGCTCAGTCCTCGTGTTTTTAGAGTTCTGGCAGCAGACTGGCTGGTGATTCTGATGGAGGCTTCTGGAGATTTTCTTGGGTCTCCTTCTCAAATTGCTCTCGTGCATGTTTTGTGCTCTCCCTCTTTTCTTCCCCCACTTCCAAAAATAAACCCCCCAGAAAAACAGCTGTAATTTTGCCCTTTTGATTTCCCCAAGGACTCCCTTTGCTTTTTTAGGTTTTCCAATTCTAGTGCTTTAGATGGCAAAAGGTTTAAGAAATTAACAATTTGTGTTACTTTTCTGTTCACGAGGTTGTGAGTCTTTTCCCCCCGACATTCTGCGTTTGTATGTCTCCCAGTGTGGCTCAATGATAAGGTACAAGCCCTCCACCCCAAAAGTCGCTGGTTTAAACCCTGTCTGAATGAAAAAAAAATAAAAGAATAAAGAAAGTCGTTTGATTCTAAAGACTGTTTTCTTTCTTTTTTCTGGACAGATCACAAAAACGTACGTTGAGTGCCTGAACCGTCACCAGGCCAGGTGGGCCGTATTCCTTAACTGCTTTGATTTTGGCCTGGTTCAAAGAATGCCAAGACAGATGGCCTCGCCAGACAATGGGACTCTCCCTCCTCTAACAGCCGCCATTCAAGCAGCACTTCCCCAAGAGCATGATGCAGGAGGAGGTCCCCCGGGTAGACTCTATGTCGCCACCTCGGTTCAGTCAAAAGCCCTGGATTGAGGGCATGCCTAACCTTTCACTGGACACTCAGGAAGGACTAAGACCCTGGATTTTTCAAAGAGGAGTATGTAGCTGCTTGCCAGGCCTGCGTCCAGAACAAAGACACCTGGATGAGACCAGCACGCTTGCTCCATCTCCTTATGACTTTGGTCCAACCTCTCCTTGTATTTTGTGGCAGGATTGCCTGCTTCCTAGAGCAGCACAGTGGTCCTTCTAGTGGTCGACACATTTTCCAAGGTCTATAAGTTTATTTCCTTGCCTAAACTCCTATCAGAAGTCAGCAAGGAGTCAGGTGAGTAAAGTTTTCTTAAAAATAAAAAAAGAAATTAAATAAAAAATAAATAAAGTTGTTTGATTCTACAGACTGTTTTCTTTGTGTATTTAAGTATCTGTTTCAAGCTCTACATACAGCCCTGCACTTGAACTTCATACACACTCTTTTCTGGTGGTTTGCTGAGTTTTCCTTAGTCACTTAGTGAAGAAGGCCTTGGTTCAATCCCCCCCTAACCACCCCGACAACCCCCACCCCACCCCCCACCCCCCATCCCCGAGTGGCCCCTGGTCACAACATTTAATACTGTTGTTGAAGTGTTAGTATGAAAGTCCAGCAGTTATGATGTTATTATAATAGCACAACACAAAGTGATCTCATATCCTGTTTGTTTAATTTAGTATGTGGTCAGTGATGCTGCTGGGAGGAGCTGTGAGTTTAAGCAGCTCTGATCATTAATAGATAAACAGTCACCCACCAAACCAGAGAGGAGACACAGACACACAGAGAGAACTACACATTACAGAGAAAAGTAGAATTTAACTCTGAGAAGAAAATAACAAACACTGACTGGAGTTTGTGTGAACATCAGTGAAGCTGAATTAAAGTTCAGGATGAAGAACCTCCTCATCGTCACCCTCTGGCTGATCTAAGGTCAGGAATTGTGCTTCAAATTACAGACTTTCTATATTTATATTTAAGATAAAGTTTGTGTTACATGAGAGTATAATATTCAGATTGTGTGATATTGATAGAAGATTTTGTGTTGTAGTTATTTTGATGTAAAACTGTGGAATTTAGAGAATTTGATTAAATTTAAACAAATCAGACTGAAGATTCAGAACCTTCAATTTATTTCTAGAATCAAAACTGAATGGCTGAAATTATGTCATCACAGTTTAAATAAAAGAAGTATATTTATTATTTTTTTTACATTGACTTACATTGAAAGTTAAGAAAGTTTTCAGTCTCTCCTGTAAAGTTACTATTTTGGAGATACTTGTTTTTCTTTGAACAGTGATTATATTAATTTCTGCTACATGCAGTTCTACATTAGAGAGAATCGTCTAAGAAAGTACACAGGCTTATTTTTAAACTCCTGCAGGCCAGTAGCGGCTAGTCAAACAGGTAGCAGCTAGTCTGAAAATAGCACAGACACATACAGCAGCAGCAGCAGCGTTTAGCCTAACAGCTAATGTTCTCAACAGAGCAACAACATATACTAAATTATTTTAATTAAATTCTACAAACAGGAATGTTGGACTTGCAGTATATTTTGAGTAACTATAATGTATAAGAGTAAATTTTAAATTAATACTCTTACTGAAAATCTATTTATCTTATAACAGTCGTGAACATGTTGACACCATGCATGTGTTGAAATAGCCTGAATGACATCATCACTGACTTCAGTTTAATATGGTATGTGGTCAGTGATGCTGCTTGGAGCAGCGGTGAGAACCAGAGAGACTGAACATCACAGAGAAAAGCTGACTTCACTTCTAGAGAAGTAAAAAACACTGTCTGGAGTTTAGTGAACACCAGTGAAGCTGAAGTTCAGTTCAGGATGAAGGTCCTCCTCATCTTCACCCTCAACCTGATCTCAGGTCAGTTATTCTACTTTAGATTATAAACTTTATATATTTTCATTTCAGGAACAGAAGACTCAGATTTGGTGTTACTGATAAAAGATGCTGTTCTGCAGTTATTTTGATGCTAAACTGTAGAATTTAGAGAATTTGGTGGATTTAATTATCAGAGAGAAGAGTGAGAACCTTCAATCTGATTGGCAGGTCCAGTGAGCTGCTTTGATGTGATTGGCTATCCAGGAGGTAGCGTCATGATCTACTGTAATCATCCAGAGAAGAAAGAGTTTAACAAGTATTTCTGTAAGGAGACAACAAAGGAGTGTATATACACACAAACACCAAACAGAGAGAGTCATAAAGACAGGTTTTCTATAATTGAGTATCCTGGATACATTACAGTGACCTACAGAAGTCTGAGTTTACAGGATTCAGGATTATATCAGTGTGGAGGGTCTGGAGTGTGGAATCACACTGTGAACCTGACAGTAAAAAGAGGTGAGAAATACTGAGAAACACTTTATATTAACTTTAACTGATCATTAATAGCTGTGAACAAATCATTAATCAGAATGTGAAAATGTACAGATGTTTATAAATGACAGATCATGTAGTTGTTGATGTGTATATTCACATTGATGTACATTTATAACAAACCCTTTCATTAATGAATAATGACTTATACATCAGTACATGTACACAAACCATCACAGTGAATTACTGACATGTAGAACTTTCTAATAGTCACATAAGCTTTATAGTTTATCCAGTATGTGTATATAATGATATATGAGATAATGTATGTATGAAGTTAGAACAGTAACATCACAGTTTCTACTTTATCTACTGTTAGTCTAGAACTAAATAATAATATTATACACACATCTGTTAACAGGAGTTATAACTTCATACATAACGTATATAACTATTTACCCATAAGATCATTTATCATCCAGCTAGTTAACATTCTCAGTTTTAACACTGTATATACACCAATCAGCCATAACAGAACCACTTTCTTATATCTACACTCAATGTCTGTTTATCAGCTCCACTGACCATATAGGAGCTCCACTTACAGACTGTAGTTCATCTGATTCTCTGTATACTTTATTACTCTGTATACTTTATTACTCTATTCTTTAATGATCAGGACCCTCACAGGACCACCACAGAGCAGATACTATTAGGGAGGTGGGTCATTCTCAGCACTGCAGTAACACTGACGTGGTGGTGGTGTGTTATTGTGTGTTGTGCTGGTGTGAGTGGATCAGACAAAGCAGTGCTGTGGCTGGAGTGTTTAAACACCTCAGTGTCACTGCTGGACTAAGAATCGTCCACCAACCAAAACTATCCAGACAGCAGTGTCTTGTGGGCGGCGTCCTGTGTCCACTGATGAAGAACTAGAGGAACACAAACTGTGCAGCAGCAGATGAGCTACTGTCTCTGACTCTACATCTACAAGGTGGACCAGCAAGTAGTAGGAGTGTCTAATAGAGTGGACAGTGAGTGGACACAGTGTTTAAACACTCCAGCAGCAGCACTGCTGTGTCTGATCCACTCACACCAGCACAACACACACTAACACACCACCACCACGACAGTGTCACTGCAGTGCTTAAAATGAGCTCCTGTATGGTCAGTGGAGCTGATACAGTGGACAGTGAGTGGAGCTCCTGTATGGTCAGTAGAGCTGATACAGTGGACAGTGAGTGGAGCTCCTGCATGGTCAGAGGAGCTGATACAGTGGACAGTGAGTGGAGGTCCTGTATGGTCAGTGGAGCTGATACAGTGGACAGAGAGTGGAGGTCCTGTATAGTCAGTGGAGCTGATACAGTGGACAGTGAGTGGAGGTCCTGTATGGTCAGTGGAGCTGATACAGTGGACAGAGAGTGGAGGTCCTGTATGGTCAGTGGAGCTGATACAGTGGACAGTGAGTGGAGGTCCTGTATGGTCAGTGGAGCTGATACAGTGGACAGTGAGTGGAGCTCCTGTATGGTCAGTGGAGCTGATACAGTGGACAGTGAGTGGAGGTCCTGTATGGTCAGTGGAGCTGATACAGTGGACAGTGAGTGGAGGTCCTGTATGGTCAGTGGAGCTGATACAGTGGACAGTGAGTGGAGGTCCTGTATGGTCAGTGGAGCTGATACAGTGGACAGTGAGTGGA
The DNA here is from genome assembly GCA_021613375.1 of Megaleporinus macrocephalus. NCBI lineage: Eukaryota > Metazoa > Chordata > Actinopteri > Characiformes > Anostomidae > Megaleporinus > Megaleporinus macrocephalus. The sequence continues at coordinate 35,816,102 of CM038722.1, read as the reverse complement.
GCTCCTGTATGGTCAGTGGAGCTGATACAGTGGGCAGTGAGTGGAGGTCCTGTATCGTCAGTGGAGCTGATACAGTGGACAGTGAGTGGAGATATAAGGAGATGGTTTTAAATATTATAGCTGTTTGGTGTATGTCTATTAAATTAAATTCAGGGTTTAAATGATTTACACATCATTACATCCTGTTATTATATTTTACACAGTTTCTCTTCATTAAATTAAATAAGTTAAATTAATTCAGTTACAGTTTCAGACACACAGTAATTATGTTTATTTATTGTATTATATTGATGTTTAAGACCATGTACACATTTAAATCTGATTTATAAAAGAACAGTTATTATAAAGTGTTAATGTTTATTTATTTTATATGATTAACAGATTCTTGTTGTTTGGGATCAAAGACTGTAACTGGTTATCTGGGAGAGACTCTCACCATCAGCTGTTCATATCCAGAGCAGTACGAGAGACACACCAAGTACTTCTACAAACTTCAATACAGTCTATATTTTACTAACATTATCCAAACCACAGACTCTCAGATAGACAGATTCTCCATCTCTGATAATACAGGATCTAAAGTGTTCAGTGTGAGAATCAGTGATGTGAGAGAAGAAGATGGAGGAGTTTATTACTGTGGAGTGAATGTTGGAAGAAAGTCAGTCAGTTATAACTCCCTCTACACAGAGATTCAGCTACAGGTTACTGGTGAGATACATTAACTTCTCCTTCTGTTCATGTTTACATTGTTTATTATTAGATATAAAACACTGAGCGTGAGAAAGAGAAGATATACTCATCATCACTAAACCACAGAGAACACAGGAAGTTACAGAGTCTGAGGTTAGACTTGAGCTTCTCCTCCTGGTTTTGGTCAACTGTCTCAACATGACTGCAGTATCTACACACACATGAAGAAAGATGGACTGAGTGTAGAGATCAGTGAAAACAAGGAGAGAGAGAGAAACAGAGAGAGAGAGACAGAGAGAGAAAGAGAGAGAGAGAGAGAGAGAGAGAGAGAGAGAGAGAGAGAGATGTATCAGATTCTGAGCTTTGAGTCATAAATGGTTCCTTCAAGACAAGAAAGTTTAAATTTGTTCTGTTTCTAATGTTTATTTTAAAATGTACTTAAAAACCACCAACACCAGCAAAAACAAGACCAACTGAGAAACCAACCTCACCATCCTACAGGACCACACCATCCTACATCACCACACCATCCTACAGGACCACACCATCCTACACCACCACACCATCCTACAGGACCACACCATCCTACATCACCACACCATCCTACAGGACCACAGCATCAGCACCGACATCAGCTACATCTGATGAAGAACACTTCAGTAAGAACTCATAACTCCTTCTTTCAGTCTGTATTTATATTAAATGTGTTGTTATGGCCAGCTCGTTCTCACAGACCGCTACATAAAAGAATGTGAAACAACACCGGACTCAGTTATAATAAACAGAGAATTGATAAAGAAATAAGGTCCAGAGAAAAACACCAAAAATAAAACATCTCAGACAAAAGAGGTCTACAGAATAAACAACAAGCCTCATATCTTCCTCTTCTCAGACGTCTCCAATCACATTATTCAGCAACACCCTGCCCAAACCCTTACTGCCCCCGCAGGCCAGACAGGACACCCGTACACAGTGTTCAGACAGGAGTTCAGTGGTTTCAGGCTCAAAACTAGGAACTGGAGGGAACCGGTTTGACTGATAGACTGTTTGTGGTCATGTTTTTGTTAAAGTTGGTCTGTTCTTTCTGTCCTTCATCTCCAGGTTCCTCAGTAATCATCATCACCACTGTATGTGTCTGTGTGGCTCTGCTGCTGATTGGAGGATCAACACTGATCTTCTACAAACTGAAATACAAGAAAACACAAGGTACAGTTAAACTCCTGGTAGCTCTGAAGCTGTCTGAGAGAGTTTGTTACTCTGAGGTAGAAACTGAGTGTAATCTGTTCTGTACAGTTACAGGCTCCACTCCTGCATCCAGAAATCACAGATACACATTTCAAACAATTGTCTGAGATTAAAGTTTATTATTTAAAAGTAAGATCAATCATATTTTAATCTGTGTTGTTCTGCAGTGGTGCATCTAGAACTTTTTCATAGGGGCGGCCAAATGGACCACTGAAAATCTTGGGCTGGCACACCAAAACCAAAATCTATAGCTGAATATCATGAATTCTATTTTGCTGTTATCTTATATAGTTTAACTGAAAACTAAATCAATATGAGAGTGAAGGAATTTCACACTGATATATTTTGGGTTCTTATTTTACAGTTAATGTTAATAATCATCTGGTGTTTATTATTACTGAATATCTATTTTTGTTTATTTTCTTCATAATAGTATAAAACCAGTAGAAGAAATGTGTGGAATACAATCCAGTTCTCTCTCAGATTCACATGAACCACTGACTGAATTGTTTTCCCATCTGACATCAACAACCCTTCCTATTCCTTTATCTGATTGGATCATCTGCCCCTTGTTTTAAGAGAGTACATTACAAAACAGTGCAATAGAGTTTATAGAGAAAACTTGTCTCTGGAGCACTTTACTGTCAGGTTTAGTTTAGTTTAGCTCAGGTTTATAAAATGTATACATCTATTGAGAAAGAAAATAAATATATACTGACTGAAAATGTGTAATCTGAAGCTTTAGCCTTTACCCTTTAGTTATACAATTCTCTTAATTCTGTTTCTAAACAATACACAGAAAAAAAACAAATCTAAATTTTATATATAATGATGATCATTCCTCAGTGCTAACAAACAGGTTAGAGGATCAACACCATCCAGTCACGCTTCTTAAATCAGCCTTCCTACCGAACATCACTGACTAATATAACTCTGATATTATACTACAGACAATATTAGATAACTAGGTATAACTGTGTGTCTTTGAATTAGTAAAACTGTAACTAATCACAGGAGACTGTCAAGTTCAGAAACATTTACACAGAACCGACAGACTGTATGAACAAATGTTTCAGTTATCATCCTCAGCAGTGGAGGACACCTAACAGCATGCAGAAACCTATGATGCTCATTTACTGTTTGATGTACCCCCACCAGTCACAGCAGAATTCTTCTTTGGGTCATGTGTTTTTATATGTCAGTGACCTCATTATGGTCAACTTGGACATCACTTTCAATTGACAGCAGCAGAAGATCAGAGAGTCTTCTTTCCCCACGTCAGTTTCTGATCTGGGTTTTGATCATCTTCAGTTTAGAGAATGATCTACTGAAGCAGTTGTCTCTGGGATTGTAGCACATGTTCTCTCAAGAGAAGATTAAACACTGCTGTTGATTTCTAGGCTATACAGCTAGACTAACAATGTGCAGCTATAAAACCACCTGAAGTGAGCATACTTCAATATTTAGTAATGCTGAATGTCTCAGCCCTCTCTGGAAACTGACCATTCTAGAGGGGGTGTGGCTAAAGTTTTCTAACAATGAAAATGAGAATTTTAAGCTTGATTGTGTCATTTTATTACACTAAGAAACAAGGACAGTGCAGATTAGATTCAATCAAAACTCCATATATATATATATATATATATATATATATATATATATATATATATATATATATATATATATATATATATATATATATATATGTAACCCATTGTGCAGTTGTGTTTATCAGCTCGAAACTGTGAAAACGCTGCTGTACGATGAGTGAAATGACGGTAATGTTCTGTTATCTCTTGTGTTTTACTGCGTGCAAGTAGAAGTTTAAGTTTATTGAGGTGCAGTTTAACCCTACTCAGGATTAGCACTAAGCCTCGTGGGAATAGCTAACGCTGGACTTGTTTGGCTAGTAAAACCAAGCTTTAGTGTCCAACCAAGTTCAAGACCTCACCTGTTCACCTGACACTCAGAACAACCAGTCCGGCCAGCTGAACCTCCACCAACACCATGGGGAACTGGATTGTTAGCCACCCCAAGCTAACTTGCTGCAGAGAGAGAGAGGGAGAGAGAGAGGGAGAGAGAGAGGGAGAGAGAGAGGGAGAGAGAGAGGGAGAGAGAGAGGGAGAGAGAGGGTGGAATGGAGAGAGAGGGGGGGGAGAGAGAGAGGGAGGGAGAGAGAGAGGGGGGAGAGAAAGAGGGAGAGAGAGAGAGAGAGAAAGAGGGAGAGAGAGAAAGAGGGAGAGAGAGAAAGAGGGAGAGAGAGAAAGAGGGAGAGAGAGAAAGAGGGAGAGAGAGAAAGAGGGAGAAAGAGAGAGAGAGAGGGAGAAAGAGAGAGAGAGAGGGAGAAAGAGAGAGAGAGAGGGAGAAAGAGAGAGAGAGAAAGAGAGAGAGAGAGAAAGAGAGAGAGAGAGAAAGAGGGAGAGAGAGAAAGAGGGAGAGAGAGAGAAAGAGGGAGAGAGAGAGGAGAGAGAAAGAAAGAGGGAGAGAGAGAGAGAGGGAGACTTTTTTTGACTTTTGACGGTCCTTTATTTAAAACAGTGTTTTGACCAGTCAGTAGTCATACGGTCGTCTTAATTTACAGTAAAATAATAATAAATTAATCAGGATGTAAAATCAGACACTACAATATAAAAGTACACCAGTAAAATCAGACTGTTGGCCTAAAAGAACTCAGGAGTGAAGCAGAGCTCACCCTCCTCCACTGAGCACACTGCCTCACCCCAGCACCACACAGCTTTAAAAGCTTCCAGATCCCGCATACTTTTATAAAAATTAAAATCAATTAAAACCTGCATCTGACCAGCCTGGAGAGAATCGCTGTGGCCTCACAGTCAGCGTCTCCGCCACCTTGTTTTTACGACTGACATAAATAGCCATTTTGGCCCCAGAATAAAATTAACCAGCTGAAACCTGAACCTATCACTCTTCACACAAAACCAAGAATAACAGTCTGCAGAGTAAAAACCACATTAAAAGACTCAAAAACAGACTTTAAAACATCAAACACAGGACGCAGCCTAAAACAGTGCAGAAAAGCATGAAACACTGTCTCTCTCTGGGAGCAGAAAGGACAGTGCGGTAAAATCTCAGAGTTTAAAACAGAAATAAAAGCGTTCACTGAGATAATACCATGTAAAACCCGCCACTGCAAATCAGCTACCCTCTTAGCTAACGGTGGTTTATACAGTGCTCTCCACTCAGGCTGCACCTCCTCACTCAGATTAAACACCTCCCGCCACGGAGTGTCAGTCCTGCCGTGCAGTCTCTTCCTGTTCAGGACCTTCACGCAGGCCCTGTACAGCAGCTTCCCCGACACTCAGGTTCACGCCGGACTCCCCCCCACACTCTAGAAGAGGACCCTCACAGTCCTCCAGGTCGAGCATGATGGTAACCTCTGGAAAGGGGTCATCCTCCGCAGGGCTGACCACCCCCGCACCGTAGTCCCTCACCAGCTCCCGCTCCTCAGGAGAGAGCACTGATCTCCAACCCTGGAGGAGCCGATCCACGATCCGCTGAGATCTCACTCCCAGCCTCGCCGCCACGTTCTCCACATCCACGAGGTCGGGTCCTGCAGCATCCACCAGACGACGGAGGGTTGTGACTCCCGAGGACAGCAGGACTCCGGACAGTGCAGGGGTGACCGGCAGGTCCAGCCATGATCCGTGGAGCAGAGGTTCCTCCAGGAGCCAGTGTAAAGAGGAGCCAGCATGAACCTGTCTTTTAAAAAAGTTCCATATTTTAAAAAGTCCACGATAAAAGACGGGCAGTCCAGCAATGTCCAGTGTTTTAAAATCCATTAAAAACAAAGTCCTGTCCGACTCCAGCCCTCCTGCTGTCCGCAGTATCCTGCACGACACCGCCCTCCAGACCAGCTCAGCGGGACCAGCAAGGAGTCTCTGAATGAACTGGAGTCGGAACGCAGCAGTCCTGCTGGCCAGGTGGACGAGACCCTGCCCTCCTTCTCTGGGCAGGTGCAGCACGCCCTGCGAAACCCAGTGCAGGTGGTCCCAGAAGAAATCCACCAGCATAGCTTGTAAGTTCACTAGCAGATTTGGAGGGGGGTCCACACAAGCCAGCTTACGCCACAGTGAGGAGGCGGCCAGGTTGTTGATAACAAGCACCCGGCCACGATAGGACATCTGGGGGACTAACCATTTCCACTTTCTGAGACGGCCTTTCACTTTTTCTACTATGCCGTCCCAGTTCTTCCCAGTATAGGTACTGTCCCCCAGATACACCCCCAAATATTTAAAACTACCCCTCTTCCACATCAAACCACCAGAAAGTGAGGGTTCCCCACCGTCCCACTCCCCAACTAAAACTGCCTCACTCTTACTCCAGTTCACTTTTGCAGATGATAAAATTCTAAAATCATTTAAAATGCCAGCTAAAACGTCCACGTCAGCCTGGGTACTTGTTACCACAACCAAATCATCAGCATTGCTACTGACACGCACAGGGGGCCGGGACCACCAGCCCAGAGATACAGTCTCTGAGCTTGGCCAACAGAGGTTCTATGGCCAGAGAATACAACATGCCAGGCAGAGCACAGCCCTGTCTGATTCCCCTGTGAACTTTAAAAGGAGCACATAAATCACCGTTAACTTTCAGTACACTCTGAACGTCACTGTACAGCACCTTGATCATGGCTATGAAACCTGGGTTGAACCCAAAGTTCTCCAGAACTTTCCACAGCTAGCCATGTTCAACCCGGTCAAAAGCCTTTACCTGGTCCAAAAATACGAGACCAGTCTTTAAACCCAAAAGTCTGGAGACGTCCAAAACATCACCAATCAAATATATATTATCAAAGATGGACCTACCAGGCACACAGTACGTCTGGTCAAGGTGAATGATCTGCTCCATTACCTTCCCCAGTCTCGACGCTAACGCTTTAGAGAGCAGTTTACAGTCAGTGCAGAGCAGCGAGACGGGACGCCAGTTCCTCAGCTCGGTCAGGTCTCCCTTCTTCGGCAGTAAGGTCAGGACGGCTCTCCGACAGCTTAGGGGAAGGACCCCTGCCTTTATGCTGTCCCAAAGGACGTCCAGCACGTCCTGACCCAACACCGCCCAGAAGGCCTTATAAAACTCAACAGGGAGACCATCGATACCAGGCGCCCGTCCATTCTGCATGCCCTGCAGAGCCGCATGGAGCTCCTCCAGAGAGAGCTCCTCCAGAGAGAGCTCCTCCAGAGAGAGCTCCTCCAGAGAGAGCTCCTCCAGAGAGAGCTCCTCCAGAGAGAGCTCCTCCAGAGAGAGCTCCACATCCAGCATCGCGGCAGACTCTGGAGTGAGAAGGCAGAGGGTCTGGAGGAACTTGTCCTCAACCTCACGCGACTCTGCCCATTCGCTCTCATACAGTTTAGAATAAAACCTGACTGTTTGCTTGCGAATGTGAGTAGGCTCAGAAACGAGATCCCCTGATTCTGTTCACACAGCATGCATAAACCTTTTCTGTCTGTGACAGAACGAACAAACTAGTTAAATCCATGTCTTTCCATTTTCTCCCTTCATTCAGTCCCGTTCTGTCCCTGCTCTAGTTTACAGGGGTTCATGCCCTCTTCCTCACCATTTTAGCAGCTACTGCAGCTGTTTTACTCCTCATTACTCCTCATACTGCAATACTTACATTTGCTAGCTTTTTAAATAATCTCACCTTTTTACAGTTAAAACATGAACCTTACATCTTTAAAGGAGTAGCAGGTAGAATGTACATACTTACAGGGGCTGTGTCTTAGTGTCCTTGTCCGGGAAAAGGCCCAGACCATGTTTGAGCTGTCCTTAAATAATGCCTGGGCAAATTCAGACATGCCTAGTAGGACCCTGTTGGAGTGTTCCATTTGGAGGGGGTTCATGGGGTTTATCTGAAATGGTTTTGTTGTTATGTAAATGGAAACGTTGGTGAATTTTATTTTAAAACTCTTCGTTTTGGCTGGAAAGAGTAAAGAGTGAAGAGGTCAGTGTGTTTTTGTTTCTAGGCCACCACGCACGCTAGCAACGATTTCAGGCCCCAACGATGTACCTTAACCAGTTACATGTCAGCTTAGGAGTGTGTGTGTGGGTTTCAGTACAGTATATCACAGTTATTACTTAATACCTTGAGGAAGTTTGGTTTAATATAAATATAATAAGTGATATTATTTTATTTAGAGCTGAAACTGGGTTAAAACCTTTTCTATTGTTGGTGCTGTGAATTAACACACACATCATAACTTACTAACTGGCCTCTTATATTTTGTTAGCAGCTGTGCAGTGTTTTAAATGTAAGCAGGGTTTAAGTCATATATTTATTTTCATAAAGACACATGTTTTTCCCATTCTGAGGACACATATATAGATCATCACATTTAATCCACTGGCATGGCAACCATTCAGAATCCCAACTCATTCTCACTAATGTAGATACAGTGCACTGCATCACATTTTACCCACTGGAGGGGCACTTCTCATTTAGAGGGGCACCTACACAGGCCCTTCATCATGTACCACTGTAGGACAACCCTGTACATCACTGCATCCCATTTTCTCTACTAGAAAGGACACCCTTTGGGACACTGTCTAGTGGGGTGCAGTAGAGGACACTTAGAGGTACATCTACATATAAGAGTGACATCACAGCTTTACTAATAGTTTAAAAAAAAACTAAATGAGAACGTAAAATATTATAATTTATTTCATTCTACTTTATACTGTCAGGCCTGTGTATGTCCTTTTACAGACCACCTTTATAACTGAGATTACTGCTATGGAGTGAATAGTAAAAGACACCCTGAAGTTTCTCACACCAGGTAAATTCCACAGTCTCTCTCTAGTGGAGAGTGTATTAATTAAATATTTATTTTCTTTCTTTTTCCACAGAGTCTTCCTTCATCAGAAGACAATCAGGAACAAATGAAATAGTAAGTAAATGGGGTTAAAGTACATAAACAACTCAATAATTACAGAAGAACCTCTTTACTGGTAACAGAGCAGAAATCCCAGTTCTATCTTTATATAACAACTTTAAATCTACAAACTGAAACCCAATATTAGAATGGGTACCTTATAAATTATTATTAATAATAATATCTACATGGTATATTCCTGTATTTACTTATTTATTTATATATTTGTTCTAATACTAGAATGATGGTGATTATGAAAACAATCAACCAGATACTGTCTATCAGATCTTGGATCCCAGAAGCAGAGAACCTGATTCAGTCTACCAGAGTCTAAACCCCAATACCAACCAATCAGATTCAGACTACCAGAGTCTAAACCCCAACACCAACGAATCAGATTCAGTTTACCAGAGTCTGAACCCCAACACCCAATCAGATTCAGTTTACCAGAGTCTAAACCCCAACACCAACAAATCAGATTCAGTTTACCAGAGTCTGAAGCCCAACACCAACGAATCAGATTCAGTTTACCAGAGTCTGAATCCCAACACCCAATCAGATTCAGTTTACCAGAGTCTGAACCCAAACACCATCCAATCAGATTCAGTCTACCAGAGTCTAAACCCCAACACCATCCAATCAGATTCAGTCTACCAGAGTCTGAACCCCAACGCCAACCAATAAGATTCAGTCTACCAGAGTCTGAACCCCAACACCAAACAATCAGATTCAGTCTACCAGAGTCTGAACCCCAACACCATCCAATCAGATTCAGTCTACCAGAGTCTGAACCCCAACACCAACCAATAAGATTCAGTCTACCAGAGTCTGAACCCCAACACCAACCAATAAGATTCAGTCTACCAGAGTCTGAACCCCAACACCAAACAATCAGATTCAGTCTACCAGAGTCTGAACCCCAACACCAAACAATCAGATTCAGTCTGCCAGAGTCTGAACCCCAAAACCAAACAATCAGATTCAGTCTACCAGAGTCTGAACCCCAACACCAACCAATAAGATTCAGTCTACCAGAGTCTGAACCCCAACACCAAACAATCAGATTCAGTTTACCAGAGTCTGAACCCCAACACCAAACAATCAGATTCAGTCTACCAGAGTCTGAACCCCAACACCATCCAATCAGATTCAGTCTACCAGAGTCTGAACCCCAACACCAAACAATCAGATTCAGTTTACCAGAGTCTGAAACCCAACACCAAACAATCAGATTCAGTCTACCAGAGTCTGAACCCCAACACCAAACAATCAGATTCAGTCTACCAGAGTCTGAACCCCAACACCAAACAATCAGATTCAGTCTGCCAGAGTCTGAACCCCAAAACCAAACAATCAGATTCAGTCTACCAGAGTCTGAACCCCAACACCAACCAATAAGATTCAGTCTACCAGAGTCTGAACCCCAACACCAAACAATCAGATTCAGTTTACCAGAGTCTGAACCCCAACACCAAACAATCAGATTCAGTCTACCAGAGTCTGAACCCCAACACCATCCAATCAGATTCAGTCTACCAGAGTCTGAACCCCAACACCAAACAATCAGATTCAGTTTACCAGAGTCTGAAACCCAACACCAAATAATCAGATTCAGTTTACCAGAGTCTGAACCCCAACACCAAACAATCAGATTCAGTCTACCAGAGTCTGAACCCCAACACCATGCCTCAGTCACATGTGTATGCTCATACCATGCTTGTTGCCATATTAAACAAACTTTAATAAACAATTACAAATTACAATAATTCTTTGTATGAAGTATAAAGTCAGTGTATAAAATGTTTGTGTATAAAGTCAGACTGTTATGATACATACAATTCTTTTAAACTGTGCTACGTGTTTTAAACTGAGCTATATAAGTGTTTTAAACTGAGCTATGTAAGTGTTTTAAACTGAGCTATGTAAGTGTTTTAAACTGCACTATGTAAGTGTTTTAAACTGAGTTATGTAAGTGTTTTAAACTGCGCTATGTAAGTGTTTTAAACTGCACTATGTAAGTGTTTTAAACTGAGCTATGTAAGTGTTTTAAACTGAGCTATGTAAGTGTTTTAAACTGAGCTATGTAAGTGTTTTAAACTGAGTTATGTAAGTGTTTTAAACTGCGCTATGTAAGTGTTTTAAACTGCACTATGTAAGTGTTTTAAACTGAGCTATGTAAGTGTTTTAAACTGAGCTATGTAAGTGTTTTAAACTGCACTATGTAAGTGTTTTAAACTGAGTTATGTAAGTGTTTTAAACTGCGCTATGTAAGTGTTTTAAACTGCGCTATGTTAGTGTTTTAAACTGAGCTATGTAAGTGTTTTAAACTGAGCTATGTAAGTGTTTTAAACTGAGCTATGTAAGTGTTTTAAACTGAGCTATGTAAGTGTTTTAAACTGAGTTATGTAAGTGTTTTAAACTGCGCTATGTAAGTGTTTTAAACTGTGCTATGTAAGTGTTTTAAACTGCGCTATGTAAGTGTTTTAAACTGAGCTATGTAAGTGTTTTAAACTGAGTTATGTAAGTGTTTTAAACTGCACTATGTAAGTGTTTTAAACTGAGTTATGTTAGTGTTTTAAACTGAGTTATGTAAGTGTTTTAAACTGCACTATGTAAGTGTTTTAAACTGAGCTATGTAAGTGTTTTAAACTGAGTTATGTAAGTGTTTTAAACTGCACTATGTAAGTGTTTTAAACTGAGCTATGTAAAAGTTATAAAAGTTATTTTTAGCAATGAGCAGAATAAAGTAAATTTATTTTGTAATTGTAGAAATGTCTTATATTCTTCACATGGCTCATCATGCATTTGTTAACATTTTATTAATACTTGGACTTTTCTTATTCATTATTAATGTTATTTAATAAAACTACATTATACATTACATTATACAATGTATTGTCACTGTATATTGAGATAAGAATGATATATATAAGATGTGAATATGTAAACTTTTTGTCCTTCGTTTATACGTTTTTGTATTTTAAAATATTGTAGTAGTTTTATTGTTTAGTAAATAATAAACATCACTTTTCTTTGAGCTTATCTCAAACTTTCAATTTTCATTGTCCTCTGTTCAAATAATCATGTATTTCTGTATCACATAAAACCTGAACATCTCTTGTAGTTAAGCAAAGACATAAAACTATATAAATAAATACTATCACATAAAAATCTGTCAGATAAGAAGAATGTTGGTCACTGTCATTTACACAGGATTCAACACAGGTCCTGATTTCACACAGACACTGTCCCTGGTGCTGAACTGTTAAAGGTCTGGATGTCATTTCATGAACTCTTATTATAAAGTGTTACTGTATATCGTAGCTACAGGCTGAAATAAGAAGACTGAGTGTGTAAAAGCAATGATAACTTGTTTACACAAGAAGGTCAGACTATCCCCTTCTGATACAGACCACCTTTCTATCTGAGATCACTGCTCTGTAGTAAATAGTAGAAGACTTCCAGTTTCTCACACCAAGTTAGGACCACAGTCTCCCTCTAGTGGAGAATAAATGAATAAAACATTTAAACAACTGATGTTTTCTCTATTTCTACAGACAATCAGTAACAAATGTAATAGTAAGTGAGTGGGTGACGTACAAAAACATGTAAATAATAATAAAAATATTTTTACTAAGAGAAGAAAGAAATGAACAGTCGAGTCTTTGTCACAACTTTAAACCTACAATATCAAATCCAGTATGTTCTGCAGAATGTAAAAGTTGTGTGTAGTATAGAGATAAATTACAATAACAGAATAAGTCAGGAAGAGTGTACATGACCGGGGAAGTCTAACCAGAGCAGCAGGTATGATGAAAACAGGTATCAGGTGGATACTGGCTGGACTGTAACAGCAGGTGGAACAGACAGATGAGAATGCAGGAGACAGAGTTAAGGTCTATCGTAGAGAGACTCATTGTTGATTGCAAATACTTCATCATGTTCCTCCCCTCAAATATCAGTTATTGATGATCAGCAAACTCTTGCTTCAGATCATTATTACTCTATTCAGATCTTACAGGTAGTTTATCATAATAAAACCTGAAGTAGACTCAGGAAATCTGGGTTACTGAGACCCAGCAAGGAGACAGCACTAAAGATACAAAGAGCTTGTTTGGGAGAAAGTACTGTTTACTAGCGTGGTCTGGTTTTCAGTGTGAAAAGCTCAAGACTCTGCACTGAGAAAGCTGAGTGGAGCCCTTATAAAGGGTTAAATCCAGCTGGTCTCAGTTTGGCGGATTACCAGGTGCCGAGGGACGTGGTCTCTCTCTGGAGGTAAGGGGACTGCAACGCGGACGGCTCCTCACAGAACGTTTAAGATGAAGAACAATAGAAAGATATTACATGTAAGATGACATTCAGGTACAGATATCAGAAACACTGAAAACAGAATTTACTTCTGACATCTACTTGTTTTTATTTATTTTTATCTTCACTTATGAAGAAAACATACTGCTTTCCTGAATATAAAGTATTTTATAGAAACACTCAGGAACTTATTAACACCGCTTATTTAATCTACAAAGTCTGTGCTGAGGATATCTAACCAGGCATCACTGGATTATATGAATAACCCAACAAACTGGGTCATAAGAATTCAAGATTCTCTAAAACTTAGTTATGATGATGCAGTATTCTTCTGATGTGACCCCGAGTTACTCTCAGTGTTTTTACCATCATCTATAAAACATATAAACTGATTTCTGTCACCACACCTTCATAAAAACCTGCTTTATGATGAGCTCTAATCACAGAGTCCAGTAGATGGCGCCAGTGATTAAGCACCTACAGTAAATCTCTCTAATATCCTGTCCTAATTTCACACTGACTCTACCACTGAGCAGAGTTCACTTAGCTGGGTTTAGAAATTTAGTGACTGTAGCTGTATACAAATAGTAATATACTTTACATATTAATGAATATAAATGACAAATTAATAATAATAATTATTATTATATTAATTTTAAAAACATTAATATTAGAGGGTGTACACATTTCATGAAGAACATTTAATATAGTTGTTAAAGTGTTAGTATGAATGTAGTCCAGCAGTTATGATGTTATTTATAATAGCACAGCACAAAATGATCTCATATCCTGTTTGTTTAATTTAGTATGAGGTCAGTGATGCTGCTGGGAGGAGCTGTGAGTTTAAGCAGCTCTGATCATTAATAGATAAACAGTCACCCACCAAACCAGAGAGGAGACACAGACACACAGAGAGAACTACACATTACAGAGAAAAGTATAATTTAACTCTGAGAAGAAAAGAAGAAACACTGACTGGAGTTTGTGTGAACATCAGTGAAGCTGAATTAGAGTTCAGGATGAAGAACCTCCTCATCGTCACCCTCTGGCTGATCTAAGGTCAGTAATTGTGCTTCAAATGACAGACTTTCTATATTTATATTTAAGATACAGTTTGTGTTACATGAGAGTATAATATTCAGATTGTGTAATATTGATAGAAGCTTTTCTGATGCAGTTATTTTTATGTAAAACTGTGGAATTTAAAAAGATCAGACTGAATATTGAAAACCTTCAATTTATCTCTAAAATCAATACTGAATGGCCGAAATATATCGTCACAACTGAAACAAAAACATGTATCACCATTATTTCTTTACATTGACTTACATTGAAAGTTAAGAAAGTTTTTGGTCTCTCCTGTAAAGTTACTATTTTGGAGATACTTGTTTTTCTTTGAACAGTGATTATATTAATTTCTGCTACATGCAGTTCTACATTAGAGAGAATCGTCTAAGAAAGTACACAGGCTTATTTTTAAACTCCTGCAGGCCAGTAGCGGCTAGTCAAACAGGTAGCGGCTAGTCTGAGAATAGCACAGACACATACAACAGCAGCAGCAGCAGCGTTTAGCCTAACAGCTAATGATCTCAACAGACCACAGAGTGTATTCAGCCTGTTAGAACTGATCTCCTGTCAGTATGTGTGTTTATTCTATATATGGTAGTTTAACTGGAACGTATGTAATGGGTTTATATGATGGAGCTGAGCTCGGCTAAAGGGAAGAGAAGAAATCAGCTACAGCAGTAAGAGTTCACACAACCTTTTGTCTAACTGTCAGACACGTACACAGAAAACAGGTTCACACTATAATGACCACTCTAAGAGTGACCATAGTGCAGTTTCTGAGGACCCTGAATCCACCAGAGAACGAGTTTGAATGTATCTACATTTCAGTGTGTTGTCAATGTGGAGGTCTGTGTAGAAATCCTGGCTGGTGAGGCCTTCGACCTCGACTAAAGCAGGATATGTTTGTTCTCTCTGTTTGAGTTTTCATGTCTGATTAAGGAAACATGTAGATGGTTAGAAAAGTCCTGCAGCAGATCATTAGTACTGAAACTGTACAGAGTCTATAAAACCTGATGTAGACACTCAAACTAGAAAACTACAGATCTCACCAGGGCCGGAGTGGGCCCCTTTTTCAGCCCAGGAGTTTCATGACCAAATCCGGCCCACTGTTTCCATGGAGGAGGAATTTGAATAAACGAAACAGCAGCTAGGTATACGTTTAGGTACATGTTGGTAAGTTAACAGAAAGCACTTCACTTCACTAACAGCTAATGTTCTTAACGGAGCAACAACATATACTAAATTATTTTAATTAAATTCTACAAACAGGAATGTTGGACTTGCAGTATATTTTGAGTAACTATAATGTATAAGAGTAAATTTTAAATTAATACTCTTACTGAAAATATATTTAACTTATAACGGTCGTGAACATGTTGACACCATGCATGTGTTGAAATAGCCTGAATGACATCATCACTGACTTCAGTTAAATATGGTATGTGGTCAGTGATGCAGCGGTGAGAACCAGAGAGACTGAACATCACAGAGAAAAGCTGACTTCACTTCTAGAGAAGTAAAAAACACTGTCTGGAGTTTAGTGAACACCAGTGAAGCTGAAGTTCAGTTTAGGATGAAGGTCCTCCTCATCTTCACCCTCTACCTGATCTCAGGTCAGTTATTCTACTTCAGATTATAAACTTTATATATTTACATTTCAGGAACAAAAGACTCAGATTTGGTGTTACTGATAAAAGATGCTGTTCTGCAGTTATTTTGATACTAAACTGTAGAATTTAGAGAATTTGGTGGAATTTAATGAGATCAGAGAGAAGAGTGAGAACCTTCAATCTGATTGGCAGGTCCAGTGAACTGCTTTGATGTGATTGGCTATCCAGGAGGTAGTGTCATCATCTTCTGCAGTCATCAGGAGAACAGGGTGCTTAACATGTATTTCTGTAAGGAGACAACAAAGGAGTGTATATACACACAAACACCAAACACACAGAGTCATAAAGATAGATTTTCTCTACTTCACTCTCCCAAATACCTCAAAGTGATCTACAGAAGTCTGAGTTTACAGGATTCAGGATTATATCAGTGTGGAGAGTCTGGAGTGTGGAATCACACTGTGAACCTGACAGTAAAAAGAGGTGAGAAATACTGAGAAACACTTTATATTAACTTTAACTGATCATTAATAGCCGTAATAATATTATAAACACATCTGTTACCAGGAGTTATAACTTCATACATAATGTATATAATTATTTGCCCATGAGGTCATTTATCATCCAGCTTGTTAACATTCTCAGTTTTAACATTGTAAATGATGCATTTTCAGTTGAATACAGAGTTTTAATGATTTACACATCATTACATTCTGTTATTATTTATATTTTACACAGTGCCGCAGTGCTTTTAGAAACAGAGTTTTATACAAACTAGATAAAGAATAAAGCAGTATTATCGAATTCGGTCCTCAGAGCCCCCCAGATAGAAACTGAAATAAAGTTTTTATCACTATTAGAAAGTTATACATCTTTTTATTAAAATAAATCAAATTAACCAAGCTACATATTTGAGACAAATAGTAATTATGTTTATGTGTTGATGTTGAAGCCCATGTGCACGTTTAAATCTGATTTATAAAATAACAGTTATTATAAAGTGTTAATGTTTATTTATTTTATATGATTAACAGATTCATGTTGTTTGGGACCAAAGACTGTAACTGTTTATCTGGGAGAGACTCTCACCATCAGCTGTTCATATCCAGAGGAGTTTAAAACAAACTACAAGAACTTCCACAAATTGCAATACACTCAATATTTTACTGAACTGATCAGAACTACAGACTCTCAGAGAGACAGATTCTCCATCTCTGATAATACAGGATCTAAAGTGTTCAGTGTGAGAATCAGTGATGTGAGAGAAGAAGATGGAGGAGTTTATTACTGTGGAGTGTTTGTTGGAAGAATGTCAGTCAGTTATAACTCCCTCTACACAGAGATTCAGCTACAGGTTACTGGTGAGATACATTAACTTCTCCTTCTGTTCATGTTTACATTGTTTATTATTAGATATAAAACACTGAGCGTGAGGAAGAGAAGATATACTCATCATCACTAAACCACAGACAACACAGGAAGTTACAGAGTCTGAGTTTAGACTTGAGCTTCTCCTCCTGGTTTTGGTCAACTGTCTCAACATGACCACAGTATTTACACACATATGAAGAAAGATGGACTGAGTGTAGAGATCAGTAAGAACGAGGAGACAGAGAGAGAGAGAGAGAGAGAGAGATACAGTATATCAGATTCTGAGTATTAAACCCTAAATGGGTTCTTCAAGATGTGATAGTTTAAGTCTATTCTGTTTCTAATGTATAAATCTACTCCAGCAAAACCAACTGTGAAACAAACCACACCACCCTACAGCATCACACATCCTACAGCACCACACCATCCTACAATACTACACCATCCTAAAGCACCACACCACCCTACAGCACCACAGCATCCTACAGGACCACACCATCCTACAGCACCACAGCATCCTACAGCACCACACCACCCTACAGCACCACAGCATCCTACAGGACCACAGCATCCTACAGCACCACAGCATCCTACAGCACCACACCACCCTACAGCACCACAGCATCCTACAGCACCACACCATCCTACAGCACCACACCATCCTACAATACTACACCATCCTAAAGCACCACACCACCCTACAGCACCACAGCATCCTAAAGCACCACAGCATCCTACAGGACCACACCATCCTACAGCACCACAGCATCCTACAGCACCACACCACCCTACAGCACCACAGCATCCTACAGGACCACACCATCCTACAGCACCACAGCATCCTACAGCACCACACCATCCTACAGCACCACACCATCCTACAGGACCACACAATCCTACAGCACCACACAATCCTACAGCACCACAGCATCAGCACCAGTCCCATCTGATGAAGAACATTCTAGTAAGACCTCATAAACACCCCTTTAAATGTGTTCAGACAGCAGTTCAGTGGTTTAAGGCTCAACACCTGGAACTGGAGCAGATATAGAACTGGAAGCAACTGGTTTGATTGACAGAGTGTTTTTGGTCATGTGATGATGGTCTGTTGTTTCTGTTCTTCATCTCCAGGTTCCTCTGTTATCATCATCATCATCATCATCACTGTATGTGTCTGTATGGCTCTGCTGCTGATTGGAGGATCAACACTGATCTTCTACAAACTGAGATACAAGAAAACACAAGGTACAGTTAAACTCCTGGTAGCTCTGAAGCTGTCTGAGAGAGTTTGTTACTCTGAGGTAGAAACTGAGTGTAATCTGTTCTGTACAGTTACAGGCTCCACTCCTGCATCCAGAATGGAAGTTAAAGACCAAGGTCCCACTTATGCCACTGTTAGCTTCCAGAAGAATCCAGATTCTCCCACTGATGCTGCAGTTACCGTCAGTAAGGAGGAACCTGCTACTGAATACGCCTCCATCAATCACCACACCTGACTGAAAGAACTTCAATTAGTAACTGTACATCACTCAAATACTGTTAATGATAAACACACCAGATTTAAATCAACAACTCACACATACATATTTCTAACTAGTCTGAGATTAAAGTTTATTATTTAAAAGTAACATCAATCATATTTTAGTTTCTGTTGTTCTGCAGTGGTGCCTCTAGAACTTTTTCATAGGGGTGGCCAAAAGGGACCACTGAAAATCTTGGGCTGGCACACCAAAACCAAAATCTATAGCTGAATATCATGAATTCTATTATGCTGTTATCTTATACTTTGGGTTTTTATTTTACAATTAATGTTTATAATCATTTGATGCTTATTATTATTGAATATCTATTTTTGTGCGTTTTCTTCATAATAGTATAAAAAGAAAAGTATGGCATCCAATCCAGTTCTCTCTCAAATTTACATGAAACACTGACTAAATTGTTTTCCCATCTGACATCAACAACCCTTCCTATTCCTTTCTCTGATTGGATCATCTGCCCCTTGTTTTAAGAGAGTACATTACAAAACAGTACAATATAGTTTATAGAGAAAACTTGTCCCTGGAACACTTTACTGTCAGGTTTAGTTTAGTTTAGTTCAGGTTTATAAAATGTATACATCTATTGAGAAGGAAAATAAATATATACTGACTGAAGCTGACTACCCTTTTTAAAAGATATCCAATTCTTTCAGTTTAGTTTCTAAACAATACAGAGAAATATTAAAAGCAATAAAAATCAACATTTCATACATAATGATGATCATTCCTCAGTTTTATTAGTGCTAACCAACTGGTTAGAGGATCAACAACATCCAGTCACGCTTCTTAAACCAGCTTTCCTACCTAACATCACTAACTAATATAATATTATACTACTAACAATATTAGCTAACTAGGTGTAACTGTTTGTCTTTGAATCAGTTAGTAAAATATTAACTAATCACAGGAGACTGTCAAGTTCAAAAACATTTACACAGAACCGACAGACTGTGTGACTGTGTTACCGTCATCAGTACAGTCCTGTAGGTCATCTGGCTAAACAAGGGTGAGATACCTTCACTTTATATGTGACCAAACACTTTAAATTACTGAAGATAGAAAATAGTTTAAATTTCAATCAAACTACAGCACCAGAGATTATTTCCCTTTGGAGCAGTTTAACCCCTGAACTGCTGAGTGTGAAGTAACAGTTAATACTACCAAGTCTAAGACAAGTCTTGAATTCGGACTTCAGTACTTCCTCTTTAGGAATCAAGTCCCAGGAGCTGCCTTCACTGAGAAGAAATCAGCAGCAAACACTGAAACTCTGGAAAGTTAAAAGAAAAAGATTTAGAAAGGTGTAAATCTTCACTTTGCCGCTAACTGCTTTTTGCTTTATTAAACTGAGGAATAATAGATTTTCACCCATTTCACTTTCCATTGTTTCAGTGCTGTGTGAATGTGCTGCCCGTGACCAGAGAGAGTCAGTCGTGGCCGAAGGTTAGGGATCCAATCTTGTGACCGGAAGGTTGCTGGTTCGATTCCTTGAACTGACAGAACACTGAAGTGCTCTTGAACAAAACACCAAATCCAAAACTGCTCCCTGGTACTGTGGATAGGGCTGCCCACCAGTCAGAGCAAGTGTGCGCACTGCCCCCTAGTGTGTGGGTATAAGGGTGTTTCACAGCACAGATGGGTTAAATAGGGAGGTCAAATTCCACTGTGTGCAAACACAAGTGGCAAATATTTCTAAATTTTATTCCATTCTGATTTATCAGGGGAACGGTGAATTTGAGGGGGAACTGGAATAAATGTATGTTTTCTATATTTCTGTAAACTAACTTTAGCTCACATACAGCTTTATCTTGAGGTTGAGCAGTTTTTCTGTCCACTGACCTTTAAGTCCCGCTTATACGACGCTTTTTAGATTACTGATCTCTCTGTAGCCGAGTTGGGTTGTGATCTCTCTGCCATCGTTACCACATGGTTAATTATTCACTTGTTTCAGCTTAACCTACATGTCATTTTCAATCATTACAGTGATGTTGTGTGATTCCTGTCAGTAATGCAGTGTATACAGTCGCGGCGTTCCTGTGGCTGAGCCACTACTGTTCTGATTCAGTTGTACACTGGTTATATATATATATATATATATATATATATATATATATATATATATATATATATATATATATATATAGTTTCTGTTTTTATGAACTTTTATAATTTTCTAGAACTGCTTACATTTTTTAACATGTACTGTTTAAGCAATATTAAAGTTAAATTTCCTCTATGCTGATAAATGATACCTCAGGCTCTGATTTTCTTTTTAACAATCAATGTTTGTGTGCTAATACAGCATATACAGCTTATAGCCCAAACTTAGCAAATACTGCAGCAAGGCTATAGAGAATAATGAATGAATAATACATAATCAAAAAAAATAATAAAATATAGTAGTTTCATTTACAAGAACAATCTCAGTGTCCTCATACACTAATATGGACAAAAGTATGTGGACACCCCTCCAAATGATTGGGTTGTGGTGTTTCAGGCCCCGCTCATTGCTAATCGGTGTACAAAATCAAGCACGTAGTCGTGCAGTCATAGTAAAACACTGGCAGTAAAACTTACTGAAGAGCTCAGTGACTGGCACTAGAGGCTTTTCCATCGTCTGACTTTTTGTGAACTTGAAAATGCCCTACACTCAGCTGCCATATTTACTAATCTCCCAAAGAGCAACTGTAGCCTATAACACAAAGCCTATATTAACTGCACAAACCAAATTCATTTTCTTACATGAAATTTTCTTATCAACTCAACTAAACTGAGCCCAAAACACAACTATTGTCCTAAAAGTCCATGACCCCTGACCCTAAAACAAGCCAAAAACCCTTAGAGATGCCACCTTACTTGTCCACAAAACATGACCACTTTTGAATCTTAACCCCAAGTTTGACCCCACAATACAGCGCCACCAAGTGGCTGGGTAATTTATTTGCAACGCCTGTAGTGAGTGTCTAACTGTCGAATTGAAGATGGTAGAGGATTACAAAGATCTAAGAGAAATTACTATTTCATGAGCTCATATGTTCCTATGGTGCCATCTACTGGCCAATTTATGTAATAGCGTTCCCTAATTGTTGTGCACAAATAATAAAATCCCCCTTCTCTACACCAAAATCATGTTTACACCAAAATCAGGAACATTAACAGAAATCCTATATTAACTACACCACCCAAATTTAACTCAAATCACTCAAAGGAATGTACAGTTTCTCCCATGTCATGCATTCACATTAAACTAACCTTTTCATGTTTCCCGTTCTACCTTTAAAAAAAATTATCGCCATGTGTGTTATAGCTTAAAAGAGTTCTGCTTACCTGTTCAAATGAGCTACTTCTCGCCTCTTTTCAATCTTGCATGTTCACAGCCAATCAGGTGCTGGAATTCAAATATATGAAAATGGTAGTGGAATTACTGAGAGTCATACCTCAGAACTATCCCTTTACCTACTAGTATGTGGCTTAACCCTAGCTCCCCTGTTGTGCCCAAAGCTAAACACCAAGCTCTTCTGTTCAGCAAATGTCATTCACTAAATTCTAACCCCAAACTCTACCCTAAGCCTTAGCTCTAACCCTAAACCTTAACCCTTAGCACTTAACCCTAACCCTTCACCCTTAACCCTAAACCTTAACCCTTAGCACTTAACCTTAACCCTTCACCCTTAACCCTAAATCTTAACCCTTAGCACTTAACCCTAACCCTTCGCCCATAACCCTAAATCTTAACCCTTAGCACTTAACCCTAACCCTTCACCCATAACCCTAAACCTTAACCCTAACCCTTCACCCATAACCCTAAACCTTAACCTTAACCCTTCGCCCATAACCCTAAATCTTAACCCTAAAAGAGTTTTAACATTAGGACAAGGTGGAAACGTTAGAACACTGCTAAAGCTGGAAAATGAAAAAGACTGATGAAAGGATTCCTCAAATGATGTTTTAATCCATAAAATCAGACGCCCACTGCTTGGCATACAGCTGCTGTTGCACTTATACCAAACTTCTCACCCACGACCCAACTCTCCACACACACAGCCATCTCGTCTAAGTGGTGATTCTCTTCAGTGAGTATAAGTGTCACACTTCCAGGTTCTCCCTCTGCATCTACGTGTTACGGTGTGGTGTAGGTGGTGGACTGAAGTGCGGGTTTTCTTTATTGTATATTTTTATTTACACACTTTTTATTTAGTGTGTTCTGCTTATACAGCTTAGTGAACGGGAAAGAGTTCCTGCTGTCTTAGAAGTGACTGTACAGGGATTTGAACCTTCGACCTTGGGATAGGGTGACCAGTGTGAAGTGGAGCTGCAAAAGGCTTTAAAAGCAGTGAAACAAAAGGATTTCCAGTTCCTTCCTTTTTCTGGTACAGTATAGTTTGTTTTAAATTCTTTTTGTTTTGCCGTCTTCCCCTCCACTCTCACCAACTGCCCCTTTACAAAGGGGTGACAGTTAAGTGCAGTTTGGCTGGGTAGACATGCCTTGCCCCACAGGTGAACCTGGTCAGCACTGATTACCGCTGGGGGTTCTGGGACTTGGGAGTTTTTTTTGGCACCAGATCTTCTGCTGCACTGGCCAGGCCCCCTGCTGGTGGACACTTACACTGTGAGTCCAAAGTTTCACATCTCTCTGACTTTGTTATTGCTCCAGCCTTTCTGAACTACCCTGCTTCGTTTATCGGTTATCTCTCCTGTCTTGTACTTTTGGTCAGGTGTATTATTGGGTTTTGACTCCTTGCCTGTTTACTGGCTTATTTCTTATCTGTTTTGGTCCTGGTTATCTGGTTCATGACTGTTTCTATATCTACTCACTTTTACATAAATTATCCACATGCATCTGTTTAGTCCACTCACTGTTATGACACGTGGCCAGTGACCGAAAACAATTGGCCCTACAGATGGTCCAATCATGGTGCACAACTTTCTGTAGGTCACTTTCCACATTCTTAAACATTACAACCAAAAGGTTATATGAAAAATGGTTCTCCACAATGTGCTCCCAGAACTGTCTGGTGGGTTTGCATTCCAGTGAAATTACAGGTGGTTTCTTATCTGAATTTTCTATAAACGATGAGTCACTTATATTCTAGTCACATTTAAGGAGGAACAAACAATTCAAATATTAAAATTATATATATATAAAAAATATAAAATCCAAAATGGCGAGCCAGGGTAGAAGCAGCGTGAGTGATTAAAAGATAGATACAGATACAGTCAATTTCAGCTGAAAACAACGTGTCTGGAAGAACTATGATGAGTCAGATATGAGCTAGATGAGAGATGGATCCAGCAAAGGTGGTGGACCCTGCAGAGGCTGATGAAGCAAGACTGGATGGAAGAAGAAAAAGAGCTGCTGAGTTAAAATATGAAAGGAGTGACAGGTCTGTGGATGATCTTAGCTGAGATAGATCTGAGTTTCCATGGAGCTAAGATGAGGCAGAGCTGAATATAAATGGAGATGAAACATGATGAGTTGCAGAGCTGAGATGAGTGAAGAGATGAAATGGAGTCAGTTAAGATGATGCTGAGTTGAGTAGGAGAAGAACTGAAACTGAGCTGCTCTGAGATGGAGCTGTGTCAAGTCAAAGGTGAGTTGAACAGGAAATTAATTGCACAGCTGAGTTAAGATGAAGGTGGGTCAGGATGGAACTGAGTTGTGAACTGAGATGTGATGTAAGACGCATTGATGGTCAAGCAAAGGCTGGTGGGTATGAGGGCAGGAGCAAATGTGAATCAAGCACAAGAGCTGAAGAGGCCGTGGTCATCCCAGAAATTATGAGTTCAGTCAGGGAGAGCGAGCATGGCTGGGAAATCTAACCAGAGCAGCGGGTATGATGAACACAGAATACAGGTGGATACTGGCTGGATTGTAACAGCAGGTGGAACAGACGGATGACTGAGGAGAATTCAGGAGATGGAGTTGAGGTCTATCACAGGGTGTCTTGTAACAGAACTGGGATCTCATGGCTGACTGCAGAACCTTCTTCATATGAAAAAGTAAGGATGGGTATTTAAGGAGGAGGAGTTTCAGATATGGGCAATAAGCACTACAGTAGAGAGCTGAAAGATACGAGAGAGATGTTTTCTTCTAAATGGAGAGCAACACTATTATTTAGCTAAAACACTGTCAGTTAAGGCTTTGTTGTCTGGGATATTTAATATATTTAATATATATACTTTTAATATATTTAAGAAACACCTAAAACCAACAATGTTTATGTATTTATTTTTATTTAAACTGTTTAAGATGAATGTTTAAAATGTTTAAGATGAAGAATGTTCATCAAGTTGTTACATATAACAACTTCTTTCTGACTGACATTAAATAAAATCCAACAAACTGCTCTTGTGAATAACAAGTATTTTATATAGACACTCAGGAATTTGCTAATGACACTCATTTAATTTATAAAGTCAGTGCTGGTGTTATCTTACCAGGCATCACTGGATTATGTGAATAACCCAACAAACTGGGTCATAAGAATTAGAGATTATTAAGAATAAAGATTCTCTAGAACTTGGTGATGGTAATGCAGAACTCTTCTGATGTCACCCCGAGTTACTCTTAGAATTTTTAACATTATCAATAAACCATACAGACTGATTTCTGACACCACACCTTCTTCATAAAAACCTGCTTAATGATTAGCTCTAATCACAGTGCCCAGTAGATGGCGTCCATGATTAAGCACCTACATCTCCCTAATATCCTGTCCTAATTTCACACTGACTCTACCACTGAGCAGAGTTCACTAAGCTGGGTTTAGAAATTTAGTGACTGTAGCTGCACATACCTGTATGTGAAATCTGATATAACCCTACAAATATTAATATAACTTGCATATTAATAAAGAAAAATAATAGTGATGGACCACAGGCTTGTGATGGACCTGGATTGTTCTCCCCAGACCTTAGGGATGTTCTCTAATGGACCCATCACATGAGGAGGACTGCATGAAGAGCACCTCAGGGCATTAGTGGACAATTAGAGGCAATTTCTAAATATCCAAGACCCTAAAATTGCCTCTAGAGACCAAAGAACTCGGTCATCAATGGCAGGGCCCTTGGCTCTGGGGTTGTTCCTCAACAAACTCGGCCCCTTATGTTGCCTACAGAGAAAATTTCCCTGCTTCTAGTGCAGGCCCGTCATGTCTACAACCTTTTAGGCGCCGCAGCAGCTTTTGGTGTTTGCCAAGCTGAATTTGTGCAGTGCCTATAACCTCATCTGGGTATGAAAAGGGGATGAATGAAAGATGAACGCTCCAGCCGTCTTCCTACATTTCATAAATGAGGTTTTACTGAAGGCACTGCAGTCCGAGTGAAGATGAACACATAGCCCACGTCAGGTGCATTCTTCACCTTCCCTTGGAGAACTGCCTGTATGTTAAACTAGAGAAAACACTCTTGCATGCGCAGTTGGTTGCTTTTTTTGGGCTTCGTTGCTTCCAAAGTACGGCAAAGCAATGACCCAGGCCAAGGTCAAGGCCATTTTGGACCAGCCAGTCG
The DNA here is from genome assembly GCA_021613375.1 of Megaleporinus macrocephalus. NCBI lineage: Eukaryota > Metazoa > Chordata > Actinopteri > Characiformes > Anostomidae > Megaleporinus > Megaleporinus macrocephalus. The sequence continues at coordinate 35,789,879 of CM038722.1, read as the reverse complement.
CTACATCTGACTGACTACTCTAACGCTTTCTAGTTTTTGCCAACAAGGAGTCAGGTGATTTAAGTTTTCTTTAAAAGAATAAAGAAAATTAAATAATGAAATAAAATGAAACAAGTAAAGTTGTTGAATTCTAGAGACTTTTTTCTTTGTGTCTCATTCAATCTCTACATACAGCCCTGCACCTGAGCCTCATCCTTGTGCTGTTGGGTTTTCCCTGGTCTCCCTGGTTTTCCCGGGTCTCCCTGGTTTTTCCTGGTCTCCCCGGTTTTCCCTGAAGAAGGCCTTGGTTCATTCCCCTATTAGAGTGACCCTCGGTCACAACACTAAGTATTCTTGTTGAAGTGTTAGTATGAAAGTAGCCCAGCAATTATGTTGTTATTTATAATAGCGCAGCACAAAATGATCTCATATCCTGTTTGTTTAACTTAGTATGTGGTCAGTGATGCTGCTGGGAGGAGCTGTGAGTTTAAGCAGCTCTGATCATTAATAGATAAACAGTCACCCACCAAACCAGAGAGGAGACACAGACACACAGAGAGAACTACACATTACAGAGAAAAGTAGAATTTAACTCTAAAGAAACTCTATATCATCACCCTCTGGCTGATCTGAGGTCAGTAACTGTGCTTCACACCTTTCTGTGTTTATATTTAAGGTACAGTTTGTGTTACAGATTGTGTGATATTGATAGAAGCTTTTGTGTTGAAGTTATTTTGATCTTGAATTTGTAGAATTTGGTGACATCTAAACAGATCAGACTGAAAACTGAGAACCTTCATTTTATTTCTAGAATCAAAACTGAATGGCTGAAATAAAATTATCACAGTTGAAACAAAAACATGTATCTTCATTTTTTTTACATTTAGATTTTCCTGCGTCATGTGATCTCAGCAACTGTGTTTTACACTGTTTAGAAATTTCATGATGAACGGACCAATAGAAATGCTCCAGAACTGCTTATAATGAAACCTCTTTACATTAACTTACATTGAAAGTTAAGAAAGTTTTTGGTTTCTCCTGTAAAATTACTATTTTGTAGATACTTGTTTTTCTTTGAACAGTGATTATATTAATTTCTGCTACATGCAGTTCTACATTAGAGAGAATCATCTAAGAAAGTACACAGGCTTATTTTTAAACTCCTGCAGGCCAGTAGCAGCTAGTCAAACAGGTAGTGGCTAGTCTGAAAATAGCACAAACACATACAGCAGCAGCAGCAGCAGCGTTTAGCCTAACAGCTAATGATCTCAACAGACCACAGAGTGTATTCAGCCTGTTAGAACTGATCTCCTGTCAGTATGTGTGTTTATCCTATACATTATACCTAGTTTTAACTGGAACGTATGTAATGGGTTTATATGATGGATATGATGGATCACACGTCCTTTTGTTTAACTGTCAGACAGAAGTACACAGAAAAAAGACTTCCAGTACATGTTGAAAAACTATAATGTATAAGAGTAAATTTTAAATTAATACTCTTACTGAAAATCTATTTAACTTATAACAGTAATGAACATGTTGACACCATGCATGCGTTGAAATAGCCTGAATGACATCATCACTGACTTCAGTTTAATATGGTATGTGGTCAGTGATGCTGTTGAGAGGAGCTGTGAGAACCAGAGAGACTGAACATCACAGAGAAAAGCTGACTTCACTTCTAGAGAAGTAAAAAACACTGTCTGGAGTTTAGTGAACACCAGTGAAGCTGAAGTTCAGTTCAGGATGAAGGTCCTCCTCATCTTCACTCTCTACCTGATCTCAGGTCAGTTATTGTACTTCAGATTATAAACTTTATATATTTACATTTCAGGAACAGAAGACTCAGATTTGGTGTTACTGATAAAAGATGCTGTTCTGCAGTTATTTTGATACTAAACTGTAGAATTTAGAGAATTTGGTGGAATTTAATGAGATCAGAGAGAAGAGTGAGAACTTTCAATCTGATTGGCAGGTCCAGTGAACTGCTTTGATGTGATTGGCTATCCAGGAGGTAATGTCATCATTTACTGCAATCAACAAGAGACAAAAGAATTTCACAAGTACTTCTTTAAGGAGACAACACAAACACCAAACACACAGAGTCATAAAGACAGATTATTTACAAGTTACAATCCTGGATTTCTCAAAGTGACCTACAGAAATCTGAGTTTACAGGATTCAGGATTATATCAGTGTGGAGAGTCTGGAGTGTGGAATCACACTGTGAACCTGATAGTAAAAAGAGGTGAGAAATACGGAGAAACACTTTATATTAACTTTAACTGATCATTAATAGCTGTGAACAAATCATTAATCAGAATGTGAAATTGTACAAATGTGTATACAGTTGAAGAAAAAGTATGTGAACGACTTTACCAGGTTTACTGTATTAATAGGTCATAAAACGTGATCTGATCTACATCTAAGTCCCAATTATAGACAAACACAACATGTTTAACCTAACACCACACACACACACAGTTATAATATTTCATGTCTATATCGGACACATCCATTAAACATTCACAGTACTGATATAAAAAGTAAGTGAACCCTTGGATTTAATAACTGAACCTCCTTTGGCAGCAATAACCTCCAACAAGTGTTTCCTGCCATAAACACTATGCCAGTTCAATGATTTGCGCATGGTAGACTCATGAACAGAGATGTTAACCAATTCCAATAATTCCCACAAGCCTTTAGCTGTTACTCTAAGGTTCTTCTTTAGCTCTTTGAGGATTCTGCTTTGTGCCTTTGGAGTCAACTCATAACTCCCTCTTTCATTCTGTATTCCTGTTAAATGTGTTCAGACAAGAGTTTAGTGGTTTAGAGCTCCACACCAACTTGGCACCGCGCCCACGTCAAGGGAGAGTACTAAATTGTCTCCATTTGTAGACAGTGTGTCTAACTGTGGAGGGTTAATACCTAAAGTCTTGGAGATAACCAAGCAAATCAACTATTCTTGATCAAAGGTCTTCCAAGACCTATTTTTTGAGAGGCATGTTTTATGACCAATTAATGCAGAAAATCAGGTCATTTTAAAGGGTTCACATACTTTTTCTTGCAATTGTAAATGATAGATCATGTAGTTGCTGATGTGTATATTCACAGTGATGTGCATTTAGTCTGTATATATTATACACACTTCTGTTAACAGCAGTTATAATTTCACACATAACATTTATTTTCAGTTAAATACAGGGTTTAAGTTATTTACACATCATTACATTCTGTTATTATTTATATTTTACACAGCATCCCAGCGTTTTTAGAAACAGGGTTTTATATAAACTGGATAAAAAATGAAGCTGAAGCGGTCCTCAGGAACCCCCAGACAGAAACTGGAATAAAGTTTATATAAGTACTAGAAATCTTTTATTAAAATAAGTCAAATGAATCAAGTTACATTAGTCAAGATACACAGTAATTATGTTTATGTAGTATATTATGCAGACATGGAAAGATAGATCAGCTATGTATTGGTATTGGCCGATTTTTAATCAAAATATGCGATCAGTGATCGGCTGATATTTTGGTTAAAAATATTATGCTGTTTCACATGAGCTGGTTAAAAATGGTAATAAACCAGTTTAGACCATGTTTCATGACTTGATTGCGCTAATAACTACATGTAGCCCTGCCGTGGCATATAGCCCTGCCCTCAATCGGTATCGGCTATTGGCCAATCGGGCTGAAAGGTGATTGCTGATCGGAATCAGCCTCAGAAACACTGATCGGTCAATCTCTAATATTATGTTGATGTGGAGCCCATGTACACATTTGAATTTGATTTCTAAAAAAAAGTTATTATAAAGTGTTCATTTTTATTTATTTTATATGATTAACAGATTCATGTTGTAGATCAAAGACTATAACTGGTTATCTGGGAGAGACTCTCACCATCAACTGTTCATATCCAGAGGAGTATGAGAGACGGACCAAGTACTTCTACAAACAGAATAATCAATATTTTACTGAACTGATCAGAACTACAGACTCTCAGATAGACAGATTCTCCATCTCTGATAATCCAGGATCTAAAGTTGTCAGTGTGAGAATCAGTGATGTGAGAGAAGAAGATGGAGGAGTTTATTACTGTGGAGTGGGTGTTGGAGGAGAGTCAGTCCGTTATAACTCCCTCTTCCCAGAGACTCAGCTACAGGTTACTGGTGAGATACATTCACTTCTCCTTCTGTTTATGTTTACATTGTTTATTATTAGATATAAAACACTGAGCGTGAGAAAGAGAAGATGTACTCATCATCACTAAACCACAGACAACACAGGAAGTTACAGAGTCTGAGTTTAGCCTTGAGCTTCTCCTCATGGTTTTGGTCAATTGTCTCAACATGACTCACATATGATGAGAAAGCGAGAAAGAAAGAGAGAGAGAGAGAGATTTTCAGTATATCAGATTCTGAGCTTTAAGCTATAAATGGGTCCTTTCAAACATGAAAGTTTAAATTTCTTCTGGTTCTATTGTTTATTTTCAAATGTACTTAAAAACCACCAACACCAGCAAAAACCAAACCGACTGAGAAACCAACCACACCATCCTACATCACCACACCAACCTACATCACCACAGAATCAGCACCAACATCAACCCCATCTGATTCCAGTAAGAACTTATAACTCCCTCTTTCAGTCTGTATTCATGTTAAATGTGTTCAGACAGGAGTTCAGTGGTTTAGAGCTCCACACCAGGAACTGGAGCAGATTTGAACTGGTTTGATTGAGAAGGTATTTGTGGTCATGTTTGTGATAAAGATGGTCTGTTGTTTCTGTTCTTCATCTCCAGATTCCTCTGTTATCATCATCACTGTATGTGTTTGTGTGGTTCTGCTGCTGATTGGAGGATCAACACTGATCTTCTACAAACTGAGATGCAAGAACATACAAGGTTTTATTCTCACACACAAACAGGATAGCCGCAGACACAAACCATCTTAGTAATTATAAAACAGTATCAGAGTCGTGATATAAATATAATCCAAGTTTATCATAATATGCTGTCAGTATGTTAGAACCACTGTGGTATTTCTGGGAGAACAAGTGCAAAATTAAATAAAACTTTATCTAAATGTATTACTACACATAACTAACTCCACCAAAGCTCTGGTGTTATATACTGCTCTAGTAAAAGAAAGAACTGGTGATGTCCAGGATTGGGTAGATATGGAATACATGTAAAGACATTATATAATCAGTATATGAAATAAACATACTCAGTAACTGTATTCAGTAAAAGACAGTAATGCTGTTACAGGTATATTATGAAAACGGTGATTACCAGTAGGATTACAATCAAACCACATACTATTTATAGAAGTTTTAGAAAGTGGTTTATGTTTATTTATTGAGCTCTGCAGCATATTCCTGAACATATTCATTACTTTCATTAACACTATTATCATTATCATTATTATTATTATTATTATTATTATTATTATTATTACTACTACTACTACTAATTGCTTTTAAGTAATTTCTGACTCCTGCTGACCATACAGACAGTGTTTCTTCAAAATGTCCTGTCATTTTTTGGGCCCTCAGGCTTCTAAAACTGGCTTATAATTCCTTTGATTGTATCAATCCATCTTATTGCTGGTCATCCTCTTTCTCTTTTGCCTTTAACTTCTCCAAGCATACCAGTGTTTTCCAATGAATTGACTTTGTTCAGAATACGGTTATCTGGGCTTCCAGTGGGAAGTGATACTCGATTTGGTTGAGGATCCATTGGTTTGTTTTCCTTAGCATTCACGTGTCTCACTTTCACATACATAACGTACCAGAGAAAAGTCTGATCTCAGTTTGGAGAGACAAACTGGAGAGACACACTGTTGTTCAAGCTTCTTCATCCTTCTTCTGCCATGTGTCAATCTTCCGTATTTCTTGAGTGCAGGATCATCTACCAATAGTTAATCTGAGGAGGGCAAAACTGCCCGTCATCTCCACATCATAACCTTATAAGGGTCTTCAGGTCTTCCAGGTGTTCCACTATGAGTATTATGTCACCTACATATCAATGGTTACTGATGTTTCTTCCACCAATCTTGAAATCCTTGATCTTCTTTCTCTAGTCCTTCTTCTCTTATTGTATATTTTACATACAGTAAACAAGAACTGTAATAGCGGGCGGTCTTGTCTGACCCTTAGCTAATGTGAATTCTGTTTGTTTTTTGTCCTGACTGTTGATCAGTGTAGAGATTCTTCATAAGAACAATGAGATACTATGATATTCCCATTTTCCTGGGAAGCTGCATAATTTTACAAGGCTGACACAGTCAGAGGTCTTGCTGTAGTTAATGAATCACATGACTTTCTTCTTGAACTTCATGTTGCTTTCAGTGTTTCAGCATACATCTGCAATGAAGTCTCTTGCTCATCTGCCTTTCCTAAATCCTGCTTTCAATGTTCTCTTTCAGTGTGAGGCTGTAGTTTTTTGCTGAATGATCTTAAGCATATTTGAAAATGGTGTGTGATATGAAGGGAAATTGTGTGATAGTTTGCACACTGTCTTGTATTGTTTCTTGGTATTGGGATATAAAACAAACTCTTCTGCTCTCCTGGCCATTGAGCTGTTTTCTAAACTTGTTGGCACAACTGGGTCGGCACTTTGGTTAGAATTTTATTCAGAATTCAGAAATATTTGCGTTGCAATGTTATTGATCATTCTTCTTTGACAATGTAATAGTCCCACTAGTCCAGCTAGTGGGACACTGTACTAAAAAAATACTAACTCAAAGTTATGGATTAATGATGTCAAGGAACAGGAGAGTTTCTGTGATACAACTACGTATAAAGCATAACTTAGCTCAAGCAGGTACAACTACATGTAAGAGTGAGATCCAAGCATCAGTAAATGGTTAAATAAAGAAACTAAATGAGAATGTAAAAGATTAAACAACATGTTTCTGAGTTCTGGGTGAATTCTGCCTTACATTTTAAGACCTGTGTATGATCTTAAACAGACCACCTTTATATACTGCTGGAGTAAACAGTAAAAGAAACCCTACACCTGGTCTCCCTCTAGTGGAGAGTTTATTAATTAAACAATTCTTTTCCTTCTTTTTCAATAGAGTTTTCCTTCATCAGAAGACGGTCAGCAACAAATGAAATAGTAAGTAAATGGAGATAAAGTACAAAAACAACTCAATAATTACAGAAGAACATTTTACTAGTACCAGATCAGAAATCCCAATTCCATCTTTATCACAACTTTAAATTTACAATCTGAAATCTAGTATCAGAATGGATGCCTTATAAATCATTATTAGTAATAACATTTATATTGCTGTATTTGCTAATTTATTTATATATTTGTTCTAATACTAGACTGCTGGTGATTATGAAAATGATCCACCTGGAAACCAGAACAGAATCATGATGAGGCCAAGTTACCAGAATGTGAATCCCGACATCAATCAGCCAGATACTGTCTATCAGATCTTGGATCCCAGAAGCAGAGAACCTGATTCAGTCTACCAGAGTCTAAACCCCAACAACAACTAATCAGATCCAGTCTAACAGTCTAAACCCCAACACCAAACAATAAGACTCAGTTTACCAGAGTCTAAACCACAACACCAATCTGATTCAGTCTACGAGGGTCTAAACCCAACACCAACCAGTCAGATTCAGTCTACCAGAGTCTAAACCCCAACACCAAACAAACCAAACAATAAGACTCAGTATAAGAGACTAAACCACAACAACAATCAGATTCAGTCTACCAGAGTACCCCAACACCAAACAATATGACTCAGTATACCAGAGTCTAAACCCCAACACCAAACAAACCAAACAATAAGACTCAGTATAAGAGTCTAAACCCCAACACCAAACAATATGACTCAGTATACCAGAGTCTAAACCACATCAATCTGATTCAGTCTACCAAGGTCTAAACCTTAACACCAAGCAATCAGATTCAGCCTACCAGAGTCTAAACCCCAACACCAACCAATCAGATTCAGTCTACCAGAGTCTAAACCCCAACAGTAACCAATTAACCAATTAGTCTATCAGAGCGTAAACACTGATTGACCCACGCATACCTCCTTCACATGTGTATGTTCGTACCAGTTGTTGCCACATTAGAAAAACTAAATAATTACAAAAAAGTCAGTGTATAAAGTGTTTGTGTATAAAGTCAGACTGTTACGATACTTTCATGAAATTCTTTTAAACTTCATGCACTGTTTTAAACTGCGCTATGTAAGTGTTTTAAACTGCGCTATGTAAGTGTTTTAAACTGAGCTATGTAGGTGATTTATGCGCTATGTAACTGAGTTATGTAAGTGTTTCAAACTGCGCTATGTAAGTGATTTATGCGCTATGTAACTGAGTTATGTAAGTGTTTTAAACTGCGCTATGTAAGTGATTTATGCGCTATGTAACTGAGTTATGTAAGTGTTTTAAACTGCGCTATGTAAGTGATTTATGCGCTATGTAACTGAGTTATGTAAGTGTTTTAAACTGCGCTATGTAAGTGATTTATGCGCTATTTAACTGAGTTATGTAAGTGTTTTAAACTGCGCTATGTAAGTGTTTAAACTGAGCTATGTAAGTGTTTTAAACTGCGCTATGTAAGTGTTTAAACTGAGCTATGTAAGTGTTTTAAACTGAGCTATGTAAGTGTTTTAAACTGCACTATGTAAGTGATTTATGCGCTATGTAACTGAGTTATGTAAGTGTTTTAAACTGTGCTATGTAAGTGTTTAAACTGAGCTATGTAAGTGTTTAAACTGTGCTATGTAAGTGTTTTAAACTGTGCTATGTAAGTGTTTTAAACTGCACTATGTAAGTGTTTTAAACTGCGCTATGTAAGTGATTTATGCGCTATGTAACTGAGTTATGTAAGTGTTTTAAACTGAGCTATGTAAGTGTTTTAAACTGAGCTATGTAAGTGTTTTAAACTGAGCTATGTAAGTGTTTTAAACTGAGCTATGTAAGTGTTTTAAACTGAGCTATGTAAGTGTTTTAAACTGTGCTATGTAAGTGTTTTAAACTGAGCTATGTAAGTGTTTAAACTGAGCTATGTAAGTGTTTTAAACTGAGCTATGTAAGTGTTTTAAACTGAGCTATGTAAGTGTTTTAAACTGAGCTATGTAAGTGTTTTAAACTGTGCTATGTAAGTGTTTTAAACTGAGCTATGTAAGTGTTTTAAACTGAGCTATGTAAGTGTTTTAAACTGTGCTATGTAAGTGTTTTAAACTGAGCTATGTAAGTGTTTTAAACTGAGCTATGTAAGTGTTTTAAACTGTGCTATGTAAGTGTTTTAAACTGAGCTATGTAAGTGTTTAAACTGAGCTATGTAAGTGTTTTAAACTGAGCTATGTAAGTGTTTTAAACTGAGCTATGTAAGTGTTTTAAACTGAGCTATGTAAGTGTTTTAAACTGTGCTATGTAAGTGTTTTAAACTGAGCTATGTAAGTGTTTAAACTGAGCTATGTAAGTGTTTTAAACTGAGCTATGTAAGTGTTTTAAACTGTGCTATGTAAGTGTTTTAAACTGAGCTATGTAAGTGTTTAAAACTTCGCTATGTGTGTAACTGTAATTAAAGTTAAGTTATAAAAAGTTATTTTTAGCAATGAGCAGAATACTGTACATTTATTTTGTAATTGTAGAAATGTCTTATTCTCCTCTCATGGATCACCATTTATTTAACATTTTATTAATACTTGGATTTTTCCTGGTAATTATCAGTAATATTATTTAATATTATTATTAAGCTACTTAATTATACAATATATTGTCACTGTATTGAGTGGACCATGAAATTCAGCGCAGATTTATGCTTTTCTAAGAGATCCGACTTCCAGTTTTCCGGAAAACGGCGCCCAAACAGGGAATTTTTTCCCCCATAGGAGTGAATGGTGGAATGTTGAGAGAATTCCAATTTAACTGCCAGCAGTGCTGTCACAATGTACATCTCTCACATAGACACTCATTAAAATGTACACACAAACATACACACACACACACACACACACACACACACACACACACACACACACACACACACACAGCAATAACAGCAGGAACAATGCTTTTAAGGTGGAATTCTAGAAATTGACAGTACACACAAACACACACTAAAACACAGCAATAACATTAGCAACAGTACTTTTAAGGTAGTAAATTCAAGGTGGAATTCTAGACATTTAACATGTAATTCTAGAAATTTAAGGTGGAGTTCCAGAAATTCCAGTACTCACGCACTCATACTAAAACACACCAATAACAGCAGGAACAGTGTTTTTAAGGAGGAATTCTAGAAATTTAAGGTGGAATTCTAGAAATGTAAAGCTCTCACACTAAAACACAGCAACAACAGCAGGACCAGTGCTTTTAACGTGCAACCACCTAGCAACACCATAGCAATTCCATAGCAACCACCTAGCAACACCGTAGCAACCACCTAGCAAAGCCATAGCAACTACCTAGCAACGCAACTGCAACCACCTAGCAACAGCCTAGCAACACCATAGCAACCACCTAGCAACACCATATCAACCGCCTAGCAACACCATAGAAATCACATAGCAACCCCATAGCAATCACCTAAATTTTCATTACTATCAGCGGATTTTTCAAGCCAAATTCAAAGTTTGTTCACAAACTTTCCCTTTCTAGTTATTCTTATTGTCCACTACATAATGCTTAAATCCAAACTTCACTATTTCATGAGTAGCCGCATCCAGGATAGGAGCTTTACATGTTGGTCTCTGCTGGTCTGCCATGTTCCGATGGGTTACCAGGTTTACGCGCATTGCCAAACAAAATCATTATCACCAAAAAATATATTAAAAAAAAAAAAAAAAAAAAAAAAAATGGGGCAGCTCAGTCACCAAACACGACACCCACAAACTGCAGCGCATCATCAGGTCTGCAGAGGGAACCAACAGTGTGAGGTTACCCTCCCTACCGGACCTGCACATGGCCAGGACCAAGAAGAGTGCAGAGAACATCATCCGTGATCCGTCACACCCTGGACATCACCTGTTCCAGAATCCATTATCCAGACTACAGAGGAGCTTCTTCCCACAAGCCATCCCACTCATGAACAGCTGAACATCACAACACTACATTCTGAACACAGTCTACTACGTACATCAATATCCAGATGTTCTCTCACTCTTCTTTCTCTGTACAGTCTACTACATACATACATCCATATCCAGATGTTCTCTCTCTTCTTTCTCTGTACAGTCTACTACATACATACATCCATATCCAGATGTTCTCTCACTCTTCTTTCTCTGTACAGTCTACTACATACATACATCCATATCCAGATGTTCTCTCAGTCTTCTTTCTCTGTACAGTCTACTACATACATACATCCATATCCAGATGTTCTCTCACTCTTCTTTCTCTGTACAGTCTACTACATACATACATCCATATCAGATGTTCTCTCAGTCTTCTTTCTCTGTACAGTCTACTACATACATACATCCATATCCAGATGTTCTCTCAGTCTTCTTTCTCTGTACAGCACTGTTATTTATCTGATAGAGTCTCAGAACACTCTTTACCACTGTCTCCACCAGTGACTCTTCTGTTCTCCATATTTATATCTATTTAATTCAGTCTGTCTGTCCTTCACTGCTGCTCTCAACACATTACTCTAAATATACAACTCTGCACATGTTAAGTTCACAGGTGTGTCTGTGCGTGTATGTTTGTGTGTGTTTGTGTCTGTGTGTGTGTAGGAGGATGGATAGGTTGGGTGTGTTTGTTACTTCTGTAATGTCAGTTATCATGCACTGTGAGCTACTGTAACATGTTACAGACTTGGCCAATAAAGTCTGATTCTGATCTGATATATATATATATATATATATATATATATATATATATATATATATATATATATATATATATATATATATATATATAGTGTGTACACGTACAAACATTTAATAAAAAAATATGAGTCATTTCAAGTCATCTGTCTCAAATCAAAGTCAAGTCGAGTCTTTTAGCAATGTGAATCAAGCAAGTCTCAAGTCCTTAATATTGCGAGTCAAGTCATGTGACTCAAGTCCCCGACCTCTGGACCAATTCATGGCTGACGTGCACCGTACATTCGACCATCCAGTCTGTGGACGGCAGACAGGCTCCCTCTTGCTCCTCATATGGCAGAGAAAGCACTGAGTGGCAGATTACACCATCAAATTCCAAATTCTGGGCACCAAAAGCACCTGGAACTCAGAAGGCCTGATATCTAGGATCTGCTGGCCCCTAATGAACCTTGTTCTACATGAGATGTTCCCATAGAAACTCACCTCCTTCAGAATTACCCAAAGCTTCAGGAAAATGCCAGGCCTGCATGAGGAGCACCTTGGGTTTTAGTGGACTCTAAAGCAGCAAGCAATTTTACTGACCTTCATTGTCAAAGCCAATAAACCTGAAAGAACCACCGCTTGGCTCCTGTTGCGCGCGGGGCAAGCACACAGAATATTTCACTGCTTCTAGTGCAGATTTAGTGTGAGTTGCTGATGGCTCTGGGGTTCTCATGGTTGATACACCACAATCCGTACATTTACTGGTTTACATGGGCTGTGTCTAGGCGGGGATCCCAGTGCCATTCCTCTTGTTTTGAGAGGCTCAAAACTGTGCTTGGGTCTTCTTCGCCAGCTGAAAACCCAGATATCTCTTGAGTCCCACTTGATTGGACCTTAAGGAGTTTTTCAGCAAACAGAAGGCCCAACTCCTGCCCCCGCACAGGCCCTATGACTGTACTATCGACTGGCTCCCAGGCATCTGTACCCCACAGGGAGAGCTGTTATCCTTGTCTGGCCAGGAACAAATGGCCATGGAGGACTATATTCAATAGCTGCTAGCCCAAATCTTTTTATACGACCCACTACCTCACCAGCAGGAGCCGACGTTTTCTTATTGGGGAGGAAAGGAAGAAGTCTTTGTCTCTGTATAGACTACCGGGTCTTACCGCTTGCCCCTGCCCCTCATGTCTTCAACATTTTAGATGCTGTAGCAGGCTTTGATGTTTGCCTAGCTGGATTTGTGCAGTGCCTATGGAAGACTGGTTTCACCACACCAGGCTGGTAATAATACTTAGTGATGCTTTTTTGTCTCATGAATGCTCCAGCCAATATCATAATATCATAACTGAGGTTTTACTGGAGGCACTGCACCATTGTGCACCATTTATCTTGGATCATAGATGAACATGTAGCCCATGTCAGGTTTTTCGTCCAACTTCTCTTTCAGAACTGCCTGTACGTTAAACTGGAGAAACCAATCTTCCATGTGCAGCTGATTGTTTTTCTGGGCTTTGTTGTTTCCAAAGTGCAGCCAAGCATTGACCAAGGCCATGTTGGACTGCCTAGTCCTTACATCTGTCCAACTAGTCTAATACTTTTGGGGATTTGCTGTTTTTGTTGAATTTTAGTCCAGTGGCCACCCCTCTCACAGCCCTCACCAGAAAGAATGTGGGATAGTTAATCTAGACACTTGAAGCTCAGAAAGACTTTAAGGAGCTCCTGACCTCAACTCCAATCCTACAAATTCCCAACCCCAGGCTTCCTTTCGTTGTTGACTCCATCTCCTCTCAGATTGATCCACGGTCGCAACATTTAATATTCTTGTTGAAGTGTTAGGACAGTAGTCCAGCAGTTATGATGTTATTTATAATGGCACAGCACAAAGTGATCTCCGGATATCCTGTTTGTTTAAATTAGTATGTGGTCAGTCTGCCTAACTCTGCCATCAATAGAAGGACCCTTTGCTCTGGGGCTGTTCCCTTAACAAACCTGGCCCCTCACATTAGGCATGGGGCAAGACTACAGAGAAAATTGCCAATAAGGGAACAAATGGAAGATGGCTTTCACCCCATCAGGCCACTTTTTGGCCTAATAAATGCTCTTGCCATCTTCCAATGTTTCCATGTTCCTATATTACTAGAGCCACTGCATCAGTACATGTTGACATTCTGATTTTCAGTCTGAGCATAGATGAACATGTAGCCCACGTCAGGCGTGTTCCCTAAATTCTTGTGGCAAAGTTAAAACTGGAGAAAATACTTTGTTGTTTCCAAAGTGTGGCTAAGCATTGACCCAGCCATTTTCTGATGCTTTGTCCAAAATTTGTCACCTGAAACACAAAAAGCTTTAAAGGAAAGTCCAGCTCTCTCAGCAGCTAAGCACCCTCACCAGGCCGGTTGGGCCCTACCATTCAACTGCTTTGATTTTGTGCTCTCATACAGGCCCGGTTTAAAGAACACCAAGACAGATGGCCCTGCCAGACAATGGGATCCTCCCTCCTCTAACAGCCCTATAGGGCCCATAGTCCTTGGGGCATGGATTCTGGAATACCTATGATAAGGACAGGAGGCTCCCATTCAAACAGTAATTCTGAAGAAACTGATGCAGGAGGTCCCCTGGGTAGACTCCATGTGCTCACCTCATCAAGGAGTCAAGTGATTTACATTTTCCATAAAAAAGAATGAAAAGAAAATTAAGTTGTTTGATTCGACGGACTGTTTTCTTTGTGTATTTAAGTATCTCATTGAAGCTCTACATTTAGCCCTGCACATAAGTCTCATCCTTATTCTCTTTTGGTGGCTCACTGAGCTTTCTCTGGCCTTCCAATCAAGGAGTCCTTGGTTCAATCCCCCCTCAGAGTGATCCCCTAGACAGAACATTAAATATTGTTGTTGAAATGTTAGTGTGAAAGTAGTCCAGCAGTTATAATGTTATTTATAATGGCATAGCAAAAAGTGATCTCATATCCTGTTTGTTTAAATTAGTATGAGGTCAGTGATGCTGCTGGGAGGAGCTGTGAGTTTAAGCAGCTCTGATCATTAATAGAGAAACAGTCACCCACCAAACCAGAGAGGAGACACAGACACACAGAGAGAACTACACATTACAGAGAAAAGTAGAATTTAACTCTGAGAAGAAAAGAAGAAACACTGACTGGAGTTTGTGTGAACATCAGTGAAGCTGAATTAAAGTTCTGGATGAAGATCCTCCTCATCGTCACCCTCTGGCTGATCTAAGGTCAGTAACTGTGCTTCAAATGACAGATTTTCTATATTTATATTTAAGATACAGTTTGTGTTACATGAGAGTATAATATCCAGATTGTGTGATATTGATAGAAGATTTTGTGTTGCAGTTATTTTGATGTAAAACTGTGGAATTTAGAGAATTTAGTGAAATTTAAACAAATCAGACTGAAAATTGAGAACCTTCAAATTATTTATAGAATCAAAACTGAATGGCTGAAATAATTTAGTCACATTTTAAATAATGTTTGTCTGTTTTTTTTTATTTTGATTTTTCTGTGCCATGTGATCTCGGCAGCTGTGCTTAACACTGTATAGAAATTTCATGATGAACGGACCAATAGAAATGCTCCAGAACTGCTTATAATGAAACCTCTTTACATTGACTTATATTGAAAGTTAAGAAAGTTTCTGGTCTCTCCTGTAAAGTTACTTTTTGGAGATACTTGTTTTTCTTTGAAAAGTGATTATATTAATTTCTGCTACATGCAGTTCTACATTAGAGAGAATCGTCTAAGAAAGTACACAGGCTTATTTTTAAACTCCTGCAGGCCTGTAGCGGCTAGTCAAACAGGAAGCGGCTAGTCTGAGAATAGTACAGCCACATACAACAGCAGTGTTAAATCTAACAGCTAATGTTCTCAACAGACCACAGAGTGTATTCAGCCTATTAGAACTGATCTCCTGTCAGTATGTGTGTTTATCCTATATATGGTAGTTTAACTGGAACGTATGTAATGGGTTTATATGATGGAGCTGAGCTCGGCTAAAGGGAAGAGAAGAAATCAGCTACAGCAGTAAGAGGTCACACGACCTTTTGTCTAACTGTCAGACACGTACACAGAAAACAGGTTGACACTATAATGACCACTCTAAGTGTGACCATAGTGCAGTTTCTGAGGACCCTGAATCCACCAGAGAACGAGTTTGAATGTATCTACATTTCAGTGTGTTGTCAATGTGGAGGTCTGTGTAGAAATCCTGGCTGGTGAGGCCTTCGACCTCGACTAAAGCAGGATATGTTTGTTCTCTCTGTTTGAGTTTTCATGTCTGATTAAGGAAACATGTAGATGATTAGAAAAGTCCTGCAGCAGCTCATTAGTACTGAAACTGTACAGAGTCTATAAAACCTGATGTAGACACACAAACAAGAAAACTACAGATCTCACTCTGTCTTCACTCTTACTGTTACACTTTATTCTATTAGTGAAAATTTACTAAATTATTTAAATCAAATTCTACAAACAGGAATGTTGGACTTGCAGTATATTTTGAGTAACTATAATGTATAAGAGTAAATTTAAATTAATACTCCTCATCTTCACCCTCTACCTGATCTCAGGTCAGTTATTCTACTTCAGATTATAAACTTTATATATTTACATTTCAGGAACAAAAGACTCAGATTTGGTGTTACTGATAAAAGATGCTGTTCTGCAGTTATTTGATGCTAAACTGTAGAATTTAGAGAATTTGGTGGAATTGAATGAGATCAGAGAGAAGAATGAGAACTTTCAATCTGATTGGCAGGTCCAGTGAACTGCTCTGATGTGATTGGCTATCCAGGAGGTAGTGTCATGATCTACTGCAAACACAAAGAGAACAGAGAGTTTAACAAGTATTTCTGTAAGGAGACAACAAAGGAGTGTATAAACACACAAACACCAAACACATGGAGTCATAAAGACAGATTTTCTATAATTGAGTACCCTGGATACATTACAGTGACCTACAGAAATCTGAGTTTACAGGATTCAGGATTATATCAGTGTGGAGAGTCTGGGGTGTGGAATCACACTGTGAACCTGACAGTAAAAAGAGGTGAGAAATACGGAGAAACACTTTATATTAACTTTAACTGATCATTAATAGCTGTGAACAAATCATTAATCAGAATGTGAAAATGTACAAATGTTTATAAATGACAGATCATGTAGTTGTTGATGTGTATATTCACATTGATGTACATTTATAACAAACCCTTTCATTAATGAATAATGACTTATACATCAGTACATGTACACAAACCATCACAGTGAATTACTGACATGTAGAACTTTCTAATAGTCACATAAGCTTTATAGTTTATCCAGTAAGTGTATATAATGATATATGAGATAATGTATGTATCAGTATCAGTATATGTATGTAAAATATCTACTCATTTTTAATGTCAGTCATGTGATTTTTCCTAAATGAAGCCTACCAATGCGCCATAGTTTTATCTGAGCTCACTTGCTGATGTCTGTCCAGCTGACCTTGGAAGTTTATTTGTACATTTACTTTAAAAATTGAACTAAATATCTTTCTGTACTATCACTGTTTCAACGTCATCTACAGTTACCTATTAAGATAAGATAAGATAATCCTTTATTAGTCCCATAGTGGGGGAAATTCATCGTGTTACAGCAGCAAAGGGATAGCAAGGCACTCAGTACAAAAAATAGATAAATAAACAGTACAATATATGCAATATAAATAATAAAAAGTCAAGAACTCTTGAGATTGTATTTACAAATAATTGCATATTGCTTCTTAATTGCACAGGGTAATGGAGAAATACTGCACATTACGTTACACTGAAAAAAATCTTTTTTCTGAAAGTGTGCAGAGTTTAAGTGTGTGTGTATATAGTCCGCTATATGTGTGGTCTGCTGGGAACAGTGCTGGTTGTAGAGTCTAACAGCAGCAGGAAGGAAGGACCTGCGATACTGCTCTTTCATACACATGGGGTGAAGCATCCTGTCGCTGAAGTAGCTGCCCAGTCATGTATTACACACACATCAGTTATCAGCAGTTATAACTTCATACATTATGCATCTAATTATTGACTCAGAAGACAATTTATCATTTATATACAGCGGGTGAAATAAGCATTGAACATGTCATCAATATCCTAAGTAAACATATTTCTAAAGGTGTTATTGACATGCAATTCTCACCAGATTACTTTAAGAGAAAATTTCGTTTTGCTCCTCTATGTGTTTTTTTACCATTTATGTATAAATATGTGTTTATGTGTGACCTATGTTTCAACTACTGACTTAAACTTGTACTGAACTTTGTGCGAGAGGTGTTAGCAATGCTTAGCAAAGTGTCAGAGTAAGATAAGGGATGTGACCAACTGACTAACCACCACAATAAACACAACCCATCCAACCCACACGTGCAAAGAAATCAAACCATAGATGTCCACAAATTAAGTGAAAAAGTATTGAACACGTGAAGAAAGAAACGTGCAAAAAGCCATGGACAGTCAAAGCATCAGCTGAAATCTATCAGTAATTAGAAAGCAATCCTGCCACTTAGTACAAATTAGTATCAGCTGGTGTAACTGATGGCCTATAAAAAGGTCTCATTACCAAGTCTCCAGACAAGAAACATCTCATGATGGGTAAAACAAGTGAGCTCTCGCAAGACCTTCACAACCTTATTGTTGCAACACATACTAATAGCATTGGAAGAATTTCTAAACTACTGAGGGTTCCTGTAAGCACTGTCAGGGCTGCAACTGGCCACAACCAAGTGCTCCACACAAGATTTCAGACAGAGGAGTGAAAAGAATTATCAGAAAAGTTGTCCAAGAGCCAAGGACCACCTGTGGAGAGCTACAGAAAGACCTGGAATCAGCAGGTACAGCTGTTTCAAAGAAAACAATAAGTAAAGCATTCAGCCTTGATGTTAAAGCAAGTTTAAAGTTTGCTCAACATTTAGACAGGCTTGTGAAATACTGAGAATATAGTTCAGTCAAATGAGACCAAAACTGAACTTCTTGGATGCCATAATACAAACATGCTCGGCGATCAAAAGACACTGAATATCACCCCGAAAACACCGCACCAACCGTGAAGTTTGGAGGTGGAAACATCACGGTGTTGGGTTATTCAGCAAACAGCACTGGTATTATTACTGGTATATTAAATAAATTTCAGTAAGTGTGTTCAATACTTCATCCCCTGTCATTTCTCATTATTACACAACTTAATTTATGGAATTTCATGTCAGTAGCATCTTTAGAAATATGTTTACTTAGAAAAACTTGTTCAACACTTATTTCACCCCCTGCATACACAAACTGGCTAAAGCATAAAGCAGTGTTTCCCAATTCTGTCCTCAGGGCCCCCCGACAGCCCACACTTTCATCCATGTTATGTGTTGTGAGGTTGTCGGGAGGGGGAGGGGGGGTTCTGAAGACCAGGGTGGGAAACACTGGTGTAAAGCTTAAATCACTATTACGAACTTAAATGTTTCTTCAGAATGAATTCCAGGGATCAACATACAAGTACACTTTTGACTCATGTAAATATATAAGGCATTACTGTTTGTTTATTTGATCTGATTAACAGATCCATGTTGTTTGGGACCGAAGACAGCAACTGGTCATTTGGGAGAGACTCTCACCATCAGCTGTTCATATCCAGAGCAGTACGAGAGACGGACCAAAATCTTTTATAAACGAAGTGGTGACCATTTTACTAGAATGATCGATACGGCCATTTCTCAGAAAGGCAGATTCTCCATCTCTGATAATACAGGATCTAAAGTTGTCAGTGTGAGAATCAGTGATGTGAGAGAAGAAGATGGAGGAGTTTATTACTGTGGAGTGTGGAATGATGGACGGTCAGTCACTTATTACTCCTTCTACACAGAGATTCAGCTACAGGTTACTGGTGAGATACATTAACTTCTACGTCTGGTCATGGACTGATTGTGTGTTGGAGAAGATTTTCTTATCATCACTTTCTTATCAAATGTCTACAAGTACACAAGGTATAAAATACAAGGTATAACTGGTACCACACACCCTCCCACCCACCTACGCACAGAAAGACCATGAAACCAGGAGATCAATGATGTAAAAGCCTAAGTTTATTAAATAAATATGTCAATGTCAGGTTCATTATTAAAACAGAGTGAGTACCAGTGGGATTACAGTCAAACTACATACTATCAAAGTATCACAATGTGGATTATTTTTATTTACAAAGATCTGAGAGTTATTTATGACATTACTACTACCACTACTACTATTAATAAATAATAATAATAATAATAATAATAATAATAATAATAATAATAATAATAACAACGGCAACTGGTAAAGTCAGCAGTCTTTCCTTTTGTAAAAGCCTTAGTAAAAGCCTTCAGGTCTTCCAGATTTTCTACTATGAATACTGGATCATCTGAAACATCAGTTTAATGCTACTGATGTTTCTTTTACTAATCCAGAATATGTGAACATCCTCCAGTAGTGTTCCTTGGCCCTCAAGAATTATAGTACTCTTTGGAAGCTCTATAAAAGCTCACCGTTAAGCTTGACAACAAGCAATGGACCGATCAGGGCCAGGCCTATCGTAAATAAGATACCAAGGGTAGACCAACTCCAAAGAGCAAGCATGAGTGGGATCTATCTACCCATCACCTTGGTCTGCCTTCATATTTTGTAGTTTCTGTAGCAGGAAATGTTATCGACTTTCATGTGGTTAATCATGGGAGTTGCCCATTGAGCTCCTGCAAACACTACTTCCTGTCTCTGCTGTCAACATTTACCTACTTGAGCAGGGGCTACAGACAAACTAGGCCGATCTTCATTAAGGCCGCTCGGCACACTAAACTCAACCATGAGTTCCCTTGGCTGCAAAGAAATATCATGCACATTGTTGTCTTTCCAAGTCCATACGTTGGGTTTTCTGTTTACAGCCTAGGACCCTTCAGGCGACTGCTCAAGTCACAGAGGAATTGGTTGACTTGAATAAAGTACCTTTAGTCTATTATTATCCTAGAAATATTTTCAGCAAACAAAAACTGTGCTATCAACCTCCTTCTGGTAACAGTCCCTTTGTGGGGACATCTCTTTTTCTTTTCTGACCCTGAAAAAACAATCGTGGAGAAATGTATGCAGTAATGTATGTAAGTTTTAGCACAAGCCTTCATCCGGCTATCCACCCCCTGCTAAACCAATTTTTTTGTGGAAAACAATGATTGTGGTCTCCAGCAGTGTATTGATTGAAGAGGCCTTAAAAGATCACCATTACAAATTATTACACCTGTATTTTTTCTAAATTTGCCGTGCACCTACCACCTTCCAAACTACCAGGGAGCCAAACAATCGAACCCCAGTCATTTATGTTTACCCTGTCTTACCTTCCAGAAACCAAAAATGCAAAGTCGGATGTCCTCTCTAGACAGTGGCAAGATCTTCTGATTCCATCTGCCAGTACCCCCTGAAAGCACAGTAGCCCTTCTACGTTGGGAAATTGGCAGAGCACTGTGGCTGCTTAGCAAACTGAGCCAGCTGAGCCAGCTGAGTATGTGGACTCTGCCATAGTCCGTAATCAGGTCCTGCAGTGGGGAATGCCAGCACTTTCACTGGACATCCCTGCACCACCCACACCCAGAAGCTTTTTTTGAGGTGGTTTTGGTGGTCCAACATGGGTAGAGAAGTCAGTCAGCTTGTTGTGGCTTGTGAGATGTGCACATGCAATAAGAAGCCTAGGGCCAAGCACTATGTTTTTTTTTGCACACCTGTCTATGGACTTTGTCACAGGGTTGTCCAAATCAAGAGGCAACTGTATGATTTTGGTCAGGGTGGATAGATTTTTTGCCGAAACCCTTCTCAGCATGGGAGATTGCCCATTTTATGTTTTGTAATTTACCATTTAATTCCCAGCAAATTGGTTTCAGACAGAGGCCCACAGGTCACCACCCAACTCAGGCCGATGTTTTGCAGCTGCTTGGGAGTCTCTGTTAGCCGGTCCTCCAGTTTTCATTCCCAGTCAAATGGGCAGATTAAAAGAGTGAACCAGGACTTGGAACACTAATTGTGGTGCTTCGTCTCCTCCAGCCGAAGAACTGCCCCTTACGAGATCAGCAACAAAAAACTGGTTTCTCTGTATTTTGGTCTGCTTAAGGTGGTACAAGAAGTCAACAGGGCAGAAACTCACAGTATCATTAAAAGTTGACAGCACTTTTCACATGACCCATCTTAAGCCCTATCTTTGTGCTCCTGGGGCCAAGCCCATGGAACCTCTAACCTCCAATAGGAATAGTCAACAGGATTGTGTACTCAAGTGAGAGGCCGGGTCCAGTACCAGAATCTTGTAGACGGGGAAGGTTATGGAGCAGAGGAGCATTTCTGGTTGCCAGCTCCCAAGATCCTAAATCCGGATTTTATCCAAACTTCATCTGTACCTTCAGGTGTGACCAGGCAGTGGGTCTGCGGACATCTGGAGAAGCCCCTTTGAAAGGGTCTCTGAAAGGGGCTGTCCGTACTGTGGTCCGGCTACCAGATCCTTCAACAATCAGCCTGATTAACTGCAGCTGGCAGCTGCCTTTATAAAGGCTTTGCCCAGTACGCTCTGTGCAGAGTCTTGAACGTTTGCTTGTGCAAATCAGACCACACAGGTAAATAGTATTGTTCAAAAATAAACCCTGTTGCTGCCTTAAAAAAGTTTGTAGATTTGTCCTGAGCCCCTTGAGCTCTTTCCCCTCTTTCTTTCATTGTCCAGGGAGTATATGTTCTCTGTTTTCCCTTTTTAAATATAATAAAAAACAAACATTTCAGAGAAGATGCTTGTATCCCCGTTCCACAGGTATCTGTTTTTATAACATACAAACCAAAAGCTAGTGGTTTGCCCTTCTTCAGTTTGTTTGCCATCCTATGTTCTCGTTTTCCCACCTTTTTTATCTCTGTTGTCTTCAGCACTCTTGAACTGAGGCCTTGACAGTTAACTTATGAGGGCTTGCCTTGTCAATGATCCAATAGTTAGTGTTCTGCTCTCACTGTTCTCTCATTCTTGGCTGACTACAAATTCTGTTGTTTTTCCAGCATCAGTTTTTTCCTTCTTTCCCTCTTCCTTTATTACACTGTAACGTTTTTTGTTGTTTGGTATGAACTACTTCATGAACTCCTATGATTAACTATCTTCCATACCGAGTGACAAGCACATCAACTTCATAGAGTAGTGGGTTTCCCTTTGTGCTTTCATGTCAGTGGTGCCTGCTCGAATCCCTCATCGGTAATACCTCTCGTTTATTTGTGGTTCTTTAATATGTATGCGAGTCCCTCCTGGCAGTGGTTTCCATCAGGAAGCCAAGTATAATGTGATTACAATCCAGACAGAATTAGCTTTCTCTTCACAAGGATTGTTGACCCACTACATTATTACTTCTCTAGTGGTTCAAAGCGTGAGTCTTTAAGTTGAGGTAAATTGGCATTTACTGATCTTGGTGTTGTGTTAGTGGTTAGTGGTGATCCTTCGTGTTTTTTCAAGGAAGCACAAGCTCCTAGTTGGGTAAAATTATGACACTGAAATCCAGCTAGTGAGCACAAGAAAAAAATCATCGCTAATGATCACCGATGTCAGGAAACAGCAGACCTTCTGTTGCTGATACAACTACTCTATGAAAGCAGAAATAAGTTTAAAACAGGTATGTCCACAGGCAAGTTAGATCACAGCTCCAGTAAGTGGTTGAAATTATAGAAATGAAAATAGTGAAAGATTGAATAACGTAAAGTTCTGGTTAAATTCTGCTTCACATTGTATGACCTTCAGATACAGATCACCTTTATAACTGAGATTACCGCTCTGTAGTAAATAGTAGAAACCCTCCTGTTTCTCACACCTAGATAATGCCACTGTCTCCCTCTAGTGGAGAGTATATGAATTCAACAATTCTTTTCCCTCTTTCTGCAGAGTCTTCCTTCATCAGAACACGATCAGGAACAAATGAAATAGTAAGTGAATAGGGTCTCTGAAGTTCTATAAGTATTCAGTTGTTTTTGTACATTTTTACTGTTAACAGACAGCAGAAACGAATAGTTCTGTCTTCATTACAACTTTAAACCTACAATCTCAAATTCCTTTTTTTTATTACATGTATACTGTAGACATAGGACTACAGTATGTAGCAGAAAGATTAATTACAAATGCAGAACGTGTATCATAATCAGTTCTAAAATGCCCATAGTGACTTTATCTGACATTTGGAACGTCTGTTGTCCGATTTGGAGAACAGACATGTGTACATCACGCTAATTTTTAGATTTGTGAGGATATGTGTATGTTATCCAATAGTTTTTTTTTTTGCTCTGACTAGACGGATGGTGATTGTGAAAACGATCCACCTGGAAACCAGAACAAGATCATGATGGGGCCAGTCTACCAGAATATGAATCCCAACATCAGCCAACCAGACTCAATCTATCACACCCTGGATCCCAGAACCAAAGTACCTGATTCAGTTTACCACTCCATTTCAGTTGAAGCACCATTTCAAACCAAAGAGGATAAATGTACGAAAATTTAAATCCCAAACCAACCAATCAGATTCATTGTACCACAGTGTTAAGTCCAACCCCAGCCAATGAAATTCAAGGAAGGAAACAGCAATTATTCATAATTGGTCTACTAGAAACTACAGATAAAAAACAAAAAACAAACAAATGGGTACTTTTACATCGAGCAGAATTTAGAAGATGTAAGTAAACTGGCTACTGTTTAAATTGTGGGTTTTACTACTAATATTAGAAAGAGCTAAAAGACTCATTAGCACAATGACCCACAATGTAACATCACTTGGGCATCAGTAAAATAGACAGTAGTGTTTTATTATGGTGATAAGCACATGATTAATCACGTGTTACTACAAAGCATTCGGGTTTAACAAAGTCAGCAACTAACTATTTACTCATCACAATCCATTAAGTCCAACCAAGTAATGCAGCACTGGTGTGGGTGTGTGTACCCTAACATGCAGTCTACTTTCATTCTATGTATGTGTGTGCACCATGATATTTCCTAACATCATGACTTCAACCCTTACAAAAATAATCAAGTTTTTGTACCAGTTTTTTATCATAGTAAGATATGCATAGTTCTCTGGTATCTCTACTACTGCGGCTAAAGCATGGTTACATTACTATCCTCCTATGCTATGTAAGTGTCCTCACATGATCTGTTTTTTCAGTTTACCATGCGTTTATTTTGCCTTTTGCTTATTTTTAAAAGGGGGTGATTATGGCAGCATAACAATTTGAACAAAGTTACCATTAGATGCCGATGTAGTTCATGGTAGAAGGTTAACAGAGCTTTACTATGTTGTAATTATAGACTATAAACCATCATAAAAAAAACAGAGTTTATATTCATAAGAAAACAACTGCTATCAGATTTATTCCTTTCTTACATCCAAATGATGATGATGGGTTTTGCCCTGCCCCTGTGCTCAGTTTCTATTGGCCAGTCCAGATGGTGGGAGATTTAAAAGGGTCCTTTGCCCTAAAGTCTGAGAGCTGCTCTTTTCTTTTCATCCTGGCCAACACGCTGCTCCAGTGGGCTGCCTGTGTGACCCCCCACCAAGATAGATGTGTGGTCACGATAATAATTTTGTTTGTATATATATATATATATATATATATATATATATATATATTTATTTATGTATTTACTATTTTGTTAATCCAATTTGCAGATCTAAGACCTTTTTGAGTTCATACCGGTTTCAGCCGCTAGGGGGGGGCTCTTTCATTCAGGAGACTGCGGTAACTACCTGTCTCACGTGTCTTTATTTCTCCTATCTATACAGGTGGGTACATGTTAAAAGTGCATTAACAGCTTAGAAATCGTGAAAGGACATCTTTTGGTTTGTAATCATGGTTTTATATTACCATGTTGATAGAGAAAATTTGGAGTTTAAACCGAGTGAAGTGTATGCTAACTTTCGCCATTGAAATGAATGTATTCATGCTAAGCGCTAACCGGATTGAACTGTTTAGGAGTCTAAGAGCATTTTGACTGATTTTCTCCAGTTTTCTAAGCATATTGTTAAAGGATTAATGAATTAAGGTTGTTGGTTTATCTTTCTTAAACGTTTTTGATCATTTCAGCTGTGTAATGCGTTTCTATTTTTGAATGGAGCATAATGTAGCTTAGCAAGTGTAAGCCAAGCCAGTGTTCTACCAGTATGCTACTTGGAGTTTAGTTCTGTGACTGTAGGCTGGATTAACAGCACTGTTGTTATGTGGAATACTACTGTTCTGTTTAGCTCATATATTTTCTGTGTTAGTAACTGTTTTCAGCTAAGTATAAACTATTGTGCTCTGGTCCTTTTTTTTCTTTTAGTTAACCAGAAATTAACGTGTGAATCACAGTTTAGTTTCAGTCAGATATTTGTAGTGAGAGTGTTGTTCTGATGTTTAGAAGTGGTTATCCCTGCTGATGTCAGTAAAAGACGCTGAAGTGTCAGACCAGAAATATGAAGTGTAAAACATTTATGTAAGGGAAGAGAAACTAAGATATGCATGTCCCGATGCTATGTACATACCTCAAATGTACTGTACTCCTGGAAGGAGAATTTGAATTTATTTTTGAAGAGAGACACCAAACGAAGCACAACTACCTGTCTCACATGTCTTTATTTCTCCTGTTTATACAGGATATATCTGTATACAGCGTCTTCGATCTGAAACCTGTAACACCTGCCTGCCTGCCAGCACCAGACCTAATCATTTTATTGTTTGTTGTAATGTTAAGTTAAACAGGATTCTTAGGTGTGACCTGCCAGTGATTGTCTTCTTTTGGCTCTTCTGTTTGTTTTCTTTTCTAGGTATTCTAGGTGTTTATTTTATTATTTTGGCCTGGGGTTACCTTAAAGCATTCATCGTGCAAGTACACAAAAGCTAACATTTGAGCAGTGCTGAATTCTAAAAGTAATAAATTGCCTTTATTAGTTGTGTTGTGGTGTTTTTCTTTTGAAGACATTTTGTTTGATGTGGTCTGGGGCCGAGTGGATACCCACTTTAAGTCTTTATTACGTCTAGCCCCTAGAGGGTATAATAGGTTGGTTTGATTGGTTGGCTAAAAGCCTTGGGGTAGGGGTTCACCCCTTCTCATTGAAGATACTTCTATAATCTGCCAGTGTTTGTCTCGTTTTGGGCATCGTTATAATAGCCTACAGTGCTTGTAGCTCAAACTGAATAGCTGATTGGCAGCTCTGTATCACCCTCTTGTGGCCAGAGCCTGGTCAGACCCAGAGCCTGCCCTTACAATTTCTAAAGGTGTGTCATACTGATTTCCTGAATATGAAGTATTCCTAACACCAGTGCTTGTGAAATCTAACCAGGCATCACTGGGTTATGTGAGTAATCCAACATACTCAGTCTTAAGGTTTGACTTTTGATTATTCTGACCAATAAAACACATAGAAAGAATTTTTCTTAATCCCTTGATTGAGAAAAATAAGTACAACCTCCTTCCCTAACTCCCTAACTAACACAAAACAAGAGAAAAACATAATCCAAAAAAAGGCACCCACTCCTACACCCTGGTCTCCAATTAGATGAGAATGACAATTTTACTGGATAATTCAGGTGCTTCATTATGTGCGCTAGAAATAGATAATATAAAATACAGGTAGATCGCTAAATACAAACATGGTTACCCTGCTACACTAAATAACAACACAAAGTACACCAATCTTAAGCTACAAATGCAACGAAACGTTTGCCCCGAGCCACCATGGAGGAAAGCCTCTGTGAAGACAGCAGTCCTGGGGATTAAGTAGTTCAGCATGCAGGACCGGCCAATCAGACGCTTAATCCACAGCCAATCACATCCACGGTAGGCAGGGCCCCTAATCAGCAGAGGTAAGAGAAGAAACACAGAGAGAGAACACCACACAACTACGTCCTAGGGACGTAACCCATCAACACAGGTGATGCTGCACAAGTTCACCAGACCTGCAGAGTAGGTATTGCTCCAGATGCCAGAGAATAGGTGGCATTAACACCAAGTCCAGAACCAGAGAAGTTCGAGAGTCTGAACATTTTTAGCTTGGCTTCACACTACGGGTGCTTTGTGGGTCGGTTTGTGGACATAACCACAACCTTACACTGGCTCATTTTCCACTGTGATGATGGAGTTAAGTGCACGTTTGCTGCCAATCCGTGTCCTGCTGTGTGAGGTAGCAGCACTGGCAGCAAGTTTATTGTGAATGCTAGTAACAAAAACTTCAGCAAGTGCAGGGCAGCAGTGGGACGGTCATAACTAAGGGCTAGGTACCCTTAGAATTTGATCCATTTACGTTTCAATTCAAATATGGTGTAAAAAGCCAAATACTCAAATGTAAAGGGTTTTCTTTGTTTTTCAGCTGTGTTTCTGTACGGGTTGGCGCCAGGTCGAGGGCCCCTCTGGCCACCAGTAGGAGGCCTTGAGTCTTGAACACTAATCAGACTAGATTGCACACAGCTGTTGCTAGGGCTATATAACCCCTCTGATCCAGGCACTCAGTGCTGGGTCTTTGCTGAAGTTTTGAGCCAAGCTCCTAGCTGGTAATTTCAAGTATTTGAGGTCTGAGAGCCTTGTGCTACTCCTCTTTTCTACACTTTGAGGGTGCATGTGTGGTTATACTGCCCTTCCCTTTCGAGTTACAAAGTTTTATTTCAGCAAGTTTATAAGTTCGGTTTGAAAATTAAAGATGAAGAACTCCATGTAGATAATACACTGTATTCAAGCTAACTACTCTTTCTTTCAGGCAAGAGACTTAAGACAAGAGAGCAGTCTGCATTGGCTAAATAGTCAGAATTTAAAAAAATAAAGGTTTGTTTTTCAGAGCAGAAAAGAAAGCTTTCAATGGAATAATACATGTAACAGATTGCTGCCATTAAATAACGGTTGGTGCTTTGTTTGTTATCCAGAGGCATAAAATGCATGTTTTAACAAAATACAGAGGAATATGCAATAACTGTATATATGTGAATGCTATCCGTAAAGGGATGGTGCTTTAACTGAGAACCACCATGAAGCCTGAAAGCGTGTAGTGCAGAGCCCAGCCTCAGGAATAAGAAATAACAGGAGGCAGGAAAAGAAATAAGGACTGGCAATCACAGGCTTACATGATCACTCACTCTAAATTGCCAGTAGGTGTGAGTGTGTGCGTGAGTGTGTGTTGGCCATGTGATGGACTGGTGACCTGTCCGTGGTGCTGAACTGTAGAGAAACATTCAGCAACGTCTTAGCAGCTTTTTCTGGGTGGTTTAGTTACTCACTGCAGCTGCTCACGAGTCTACAGACTGTTAGAACGAGCTGGACCTGTCATATATTGTGTGCTTATAATATGTGTGGTACATGTAAAAGGCTGAGAGAGCTTCTGTGGCACCAACAGTCTTTATTAGACAGAACACAGGAACGTCTGTACATTCAGGGTTCTAGGCCTTCTGCCAAACCCCCTACTATGTTTACTCTGTAGCACCGCCCACTCCAGGTCACATTACCTAAACAGCACTAATCACATGACCCCAAATACTGCTAGTATATGCTCGTATTAAATGCATATACTACAGGACCTTTAAGTCCGAGCTCGTCCATTGGCGGAGCGCACACTCTCCTAGACCCGCCCACAAAGCCCACTGATTGGCTGAACGCGCATGGACATACCATAATAGACGAGCTTAAAAATAAAAGCCTCGGATATTTTCTGTTCTCTACACACTATTCAGACTTCAATCCACATACAGGCTGAAAGAATTATTTTAATTGTTGTTATTTAAATAATTAATTTATTAATTTTAATATTTGATTCTGACCAGCTCTGTACCTGCGACTGATGAGCTACAGCCCCACTCTAGTGGAGACCTTGGTGTCTTTCTTCCTGTGGACGATCAGTAACAAGCGATAGAGTAAGTGAATGAAGTTTGATAAGGAAAAACTATAATAATAATAATAATAATTATACATTATTAAAGGAGCAGTGTGTAAGCCTCTACCACTGAGGTTGCACACTAGGGGGCAGTGAAACACCCACATACACACATACTAGTAAACATACAATAGGGGGCAGTGAAACACCCACATACACACATACTAGTAAACATACAATAGGGGGCAGTGAAACACCCACATACACACATACTAGTAAACACACACACACTAGGGGGCAGTGAAACACCCACATATACACACACTAGCAAACATTTCAGTCAAGTCCTGTCAGTTCAGGGGATCCAACCAGCGACCTTCTGATCACAAGGCTGGTTCCAGAGCCTCCAGCTCTGGGCCTGATTGTCTTTTCTGGGGCAGATGGGATCTTCCAGCAAGACTTGTCTTCAATCGATGATGCTGGGATTGGCTCCACCTCCCTCCGTGACCCAGACTAGCGGGATAAAGCAGAAGATAATGGATGGATGGATGTATTGTTTTGGTGTGTTGCACCATATGGTCCTGGAGGAATGTTGTTTTGTTTCACTGTGTGCTGGTATAATCCTAAAACGACAATAACACCTCTTAAAATTGAATTTGGTTGGTTCTCTTTTTAATGATCTCAGACCAGCTGAAGTTTCCTTTATTATGACAATATCACATTGTAGTGCTTTCACGGCTCCCAACACACCTGATCTGTCCACTGCTGTGCATTGGCAGCATGGAAAGAACTGAAATGTGCAAAGAACCAGGGTTGGGAAACACCAAATTAGGATTAGGTCATCTTAGCACAAGCAGGTTCTGGATCAGCACAGAAGTGAAAATGTCTCGGCCTGATTCACCAGATATTTACAGAAGTAGGTCCAGCAGAGGTGCAGGGACTGTAAAGCTGGACCAAAACTAACTGCAGCCTTTATCTGATATTGATTAATACAACTGGCGTATGTAACAGTAGCTCAGTGCGGCTGTTTAACCGTACTGGTCACACTGGTCTCTGTTTGCTGTTATGTAGGAATATCACAGCACAAAAATGATACTGGGTCTTCTTTGTTTAATTTGTATGCATCAGTGATGCGTCAGGTGAGAGAAGTTGGGAAGTTCAGCAACTTTGACACTTACCAGATAAAGAGGAACTAACCAAACCCTAGAAAGGTTGAGACACGAACACAGTCAGACAAGAAGAACTACACATTACAAAGAAACATCCGCTACGTGTTTGGATTCTGGATTGAAGTTATACGAACATCAATGAAGCTAAAAGATCTTCTCCATCTTTACTGTCATCCTGATCTCAGGTCAGTATTTTAGTGTGGCCTTGTTTGCATATAAAAATATATACATAGAAATTACACGTCGTTATATTTTCTACTGTTTGAAATGAAAATGAAATGAAAAAGATGGTACCAGTCTATCAGAACAAGGAACCCAACACCAACCAATCAGATACAGTCTACCAGAGCCTGGACTCCAAAACAAGAGAAGCAGATTCAGACTCCCAGAGTAAAAATCTCACACCAACTGATCAGATTCAGTCTACCAGAGTCTAAACCCCAAAATCAACCAATCAGATTCAGTCTACCAGAGTCTAAACCCCAAAATCAACCAATCAGATTCAGTCTACCAGAGTCTAAACCCCAAAATCAACCAATCAGATTCAGTCTACCAGAGTCTAAACCCCAAAATCAACCAATCAGATTCAGTCTACCCCCAACACCAAGCATTTTTTCTCTAAATATCCACTAAAAGTAAAACATTTTAGGCTTTTTTAATAATGATCCTTTCAAAAGATTTTGTGCACAGAAATAATTTTGCCTGCTAAAACGGTAATGTTTACTGTTAATAATAGTAGCTGCTGAAAAATTCTAAAAATAAATTACTTTTTGCTGAAAATAATGAGTTGTTGGAATATGCTGCTGGGTTAATAATAATTTAAATCAGCAAAATGAAAACGCTTTACAATGTTGTGTTAAAGCAAATAGTATGAACTGACGTGTGATTAATGCAGTATAGGTGGGTGCAGTACAAGGCTCTGGTGTAATTGTACGACGATCTAGTGAATCTAAAAGACCTTTGCAGTTTTTCTTGATTGTTTACGCACAACTACTGGTACTTGAGCCACAATGACCACAACATGTAACTTATGCACCAACCCCCTGAACCAGTTCTGCTAAACTACAAGCACAATTC
Source organism: Megaleporinus macrocephalus (assembly GCA_021613375.1). Taxonomy (NCBI): domain Eukaryota; kingdom Metazoa; phylum Chordata; class Actinopteri; order Characiformes; family Anostomidae; genus Megaleporinus; species Megaleporinus macrocephalus. The sequence continues at coordinate 35,757,968 of CM038722.1, read as the reverse complement.
CTGCTTTAGATGAAGAAAATCTCTTGTTTTCACAAGGAACACACTGTTATTCAAAACCCTAAAGTTAATTGCCCTACTATGCACTTTAACTCATCACATGGGCAAACACCTGTCACATAGGTTTACAGTTAGAAATCAGACAGTTAGCAATCAGAACTTTAAGCTCTTCTGTTTTGGAGCAATGGATGCCAACATTGGAAACAGAGGCAGAGCCATAGGAGTGAGAGTAAGAGGAGGAGGAAGTGTAGGACGAGGAAGGCCAAGGACCGGAATCTTTGATGAGATCTGAGCCACTTTGCCATGGTCTAACAATGAGAGAGGCTGGACAAAGAGTACAGCCAAATTTGAGCAGGTACACTGTAGAACCCGGACTTTCCGAAATAAGAAAAGGTAAAAAATCTACTCTCACTAGAAAACTGCAGTACTGCATATCAATACAGTACTCAATGAGTACAGCAGTACAGTACTGCCTGTGGACTGTTCTGTAGGACGGTAAAAATAAAAAAGTATGTTACAAGTATTTGGGAAATGCATTCAGACTTTGTATTCCTACACAGTATTTACAGTACTTTACTCTTTGTATTGCAGAACTGAAAGATTAGCAACACAAGGTGGACAGGAACATCTTCTGTCTCCTGAACAGGAATCTGAAATCACGAACATGGTCCTAGAAAATAACACCATAACATAACAGCAAATACAAAGAAAAATAATAGAAAACAATGAGATATTTCAAAATATTGGTAGGGTAAGATTATCAACGCTGGACCATGTCTTGCACAATAATCTGAGGATGAAGCAGGTCTACAGGATGCCATTGGAATGCAATTCAGAAAGAGTCAAAGCATTGTGATATGACTATGTATGTCCTATACAATCCCACAATTGATGCGTACTCTGAACACTGTATAAATTGTTCTTTACTCCATTTACATAGTGTTGTACTGTAATCATAATGATTGTGCTTCACAATAGTGACCACTCAATGTATATTTCTGATATTGTCATAAGTGTTGAGTCTTTGAGCTGGAGGTGGCTGCAGTGGCACACCAGTTCATCTTCATTGACGAGGTTGGACTCAACCCTACAAAAAGATGAAGGACTCTCACATTGCCTGCCACATTGTGATGTGGATAAGGTGCGGTGGCCAGACCCAAACAGAAGAGAGGATGCAGCATTTTTTTTTTTTTACCATAACTTAAAAAAGTAAATTCTTCTGTTGTTTTGTATGTAGACCATTGTATGTGCAACTTGGTTTGGATGTACACTGTGTACATTGTTTTGTGGGAAAAATACAATATATTTTTTACCTTGTATTTGTGTGTTCAGAGTATAAAATAATATTCTAAAATAGTTTGCAACACACTTACTGTATGTATGTACTGTCTGTAGTAACACTGAACAAAAATGCATTATGGTGAATGGAGAAGAAGTGCATAGTGTAATCACTGAGCACATCAGTGTTCAACTGGTTCTTTTAAATGTCTGTTCATATGATGGTTTGTGTGTGTCATCTGGAAACAAAATACCATTTTGAGAAGAGAGAACGTGGTTTTGAATGTAAAGTTTCATTTTGCAGGAGAATTGAGCGGTTCTGTCCATTGTGTGTGTGTTTTTTTTTATTGTGTAGAGTTCTGAGAGTATGAGGCATGCTTTCAAAAAATGTGTCTAAACAATCAAGATAAACTGTACAGAGCTATCCAGAACTAATACAGAGGATGGCCAAGCTACATACGTTCTAATGAGAAATGCTGCCACCTAGTGGCCATAGAGCACACGCCTACTACTGCATAAAGGTGTACACAACACATCTTTAGATTATTATAGATAATTGCTGTAGTTTACAACAGGACTCTCTACTATTATAGATTACTATACGAACACTCCTGTAATATTACACAGAGAAAATATTATACTGTATTATAGATAATTACTATAGTTTAGAACAGAACACTGCACCAGTATTACAGATTGCTATAAATGATACAGGGATATTGTTCAGATGAGAAAATATTATACATTATTATAGATGATTACTATAATTACTATAGATTGTTACAGAACACTACACTAATATTATAGATTGCTATAAAATGATACCGGGACATTGTACAGAGAAGAAAATATTATACAGTACTCAAGATAATTACTATAATTTACTACAGAACACTCCACCAGAATTATATATCACTATACAAACACTATATGGATATTCTAAAGCGAAGATATTATACATTAATATATAAAGTGCTTCTGTAGGGTTACTGTAGCTCTTCTATTTAATAGATGGCGTTAATCAAAGGTAAGATGTGCTGAACTCCTCTACTCAGCCTAACCTATAGGGGGCAGTAAGCCCGTTGATTCTCGGTGTGTAGACGGATAGTGGTTGGGAAGGTAAAAAGTAAACGCCCAGACTGAAAGTTGTAGTGAAGCTTGCTCGGCGACTGGAAGACAAACCGGCTGTTAACTGAACAGAAATGACTTCACGTGCGCACCGGGACAGGAGTTTGGAGCGCGTTGCAAAACGAAAGTGAAAGTATTTGTTGGTGAAGGTGAGGACGGACTTGTAGAAGAGCTCTTCATTACGATGCGCGATGTCTGTGTACTCTTCCTGTATTTTCCATGTGGCACTTTTCGTAAATATAGTATTTTTTGAGAGTTTTTGAAACTCTTTAAAAATAGACTTTGGTGTTTGGTGTTTTTGAAAAAGTACTTATCACTAAAGAGCTTACAGGACATTGCTGTTTTCCCACCGCAGGCTTTTATATCAAACACTATATAAGCTGACATCTTATTCCCTGTTAAGCTTATATTAATAATTATATAACTTATAAAACATAGATAAGAAGAAAAAAAACGTTTTTGAATAATTGAAATTCCAGTTTCAGTTTTAGTTTTCATTTCATTTTCATTCAGAATGTAACAGGAAGTTTCAAAAATGAGTATGTAGTCTAAAACAAGGAGAATTCTGGAGTCTTTAGCTTTACAGGGTGCACCACTACTAATAACCATATGATCTATATAAACAAGCAAATATAAATACATATACGTTTTGCTAGGTTGAATGATCAGACAGCCAAATAAGTGTGTACATTTAGAACACCGGTGGTCATTCTACAGTAAGCAACAAGATAAAGCTATAAATTCCTGGGTATATATATATATATATATATATATATATATATATATATATATATATATATATATATATATATATATGTGTGTGTGTATGTGTGTGTGTGTGTGTGTGTGTGTGTGTGTGTGTGTGTGTGTGTTTTAGAGGGGACAGATGTGGGACATGTTAAATTCAATAAATGAATAAAAATCATTATTTTAATGTTATTGCAACTGAACCAAATGGAAACCCATTCCATGAAACTCTCTGTGCTCTGTTCTTGAGCTGATCTGAAGGCCACATGAAGTTTGGAGGAAAAGCAGCCACATTATTGGTTTTAAAAGGATAATGGAACATACATTAAACTCATTCATCAAAAGTACTGACATAACTTATCATGTGTGATCCCCATGTTTGAAATATTATGAATTGTGTATTTTTAGAACTCAATTAGAACTTAACTCCACACAGCTTTTCTCATTTGGTCTGGAATTGTCTACTACAGCTTTGTTCTGTTTTTCATTTTTATTCATGACCAGTGTTCAACTAATCTTTTCCATCCTGTGTTGCAGCGTGAGCAAATTACAAACTATTTTATGCCACCAAACTGGTTTTATTGATTTTAAATTTTGACTCTTGAATTTGGAAGTTTAGATTACCTACTTAGCTTTTTAAATTTATTCTTTAATACAAAAGAGCGTGGCTTTCAGTCAGCGTGCAAATACTCTTAAGTTTTTTCTTTGTGACAGAAGTGCAAAAGTCAAGAAACTTAAGGCACAGTTGACAAAATCCCTTTTTTGGAAAAATGTCAGTGGAGACATGGATGAAAGACTGGTAAGATACTGTAGCACCAAAACAGTTGGGGCTGTATAAAATAACTAATTCTATATATCATGGTAGAAATTCAACAGATGAAAACCATATTTTGTCAGAAAAATAATGAAAAAGAAAGCACTTCTAATCATTTTAAGAACCATTGTACTTAAAATTAGTTACATTTACATTAGTTTGTTTCCACTATATCTAGTGTTGGAAGTGGTATGCCATAGTTTATACACAGTGTTTGATGACAAACCAGTTTGCAAAAAAAGTTTACACCAATCTTGTAGTTATTTATTTTAGAGTAGAATTAGAATTAGCCACTATTTGCCGCTTGTGTTTGCTAGCAGCGGAATTTGGCCTCCACAATTAACCCATCTATGCAGTGAAACACCCACATATACACACACTAGTGAGCACACTATAGGGCAGTGAGCACACTTGCCTGGAGTGGTAGGCAGCCCTATTCACAGTGGCTGGGGAGCAGTCAGGGATTAGGACCTTGCTCAAGAGCCCTTTAGTCTTGTACTGTTGGCCCAGCAGATCGAACCGGCAACCTTCCGGTCATAAGACTGGATCCCTAACCTTCAGCCCACGACTGCCCCAGTTTTTTATTTTAATTTTATTTCTTGTGTGTATAATTTCGTGTACACGTGTACAAAGCATACTGGTAAAGTGTTTCTCCTTGCCCCTCTAGGATGCTCTTCTGTACCAAATCATGTCACTGTTTTGTTACTTAGTTGTAGGATAAGCCACTGAATTTAGATTTTGCACTGCATCTGTTTTACACCACCTGGCTGAAACAAACAGGTAAATTGTTTTATTAAGTAACATATGCTGGGCATGTGGTGCAAGGATCAATCAGCATCATTGTCATGCTTTAGGGTCCTACTCCTGCCACTGTTTAATAACCACACCGCCAATGATTCGTCCCTCAGCATCACATGTCAGCTATCCACCAACCATGAGCTGTTTTCCTGTTACTCATCGCCTGAATACTAAACACATATATCCATTTGTCATTCTCAGTTTGTATACATACTCCTCTCCTCAGCTCTGTGTGAGGCGTTGCCAACGGTTGTTGTTGTGTACTGAGTGTGCCTTCCTGTGTCTAGTTTGCCTTTGTGTTTGATCTTTGCATGCTGTTTGGTTTATCTGTTTGGTTCTGGTTGTTTGGTTGGTTGTTATTTCTGGTAATTTGGCTCTAATCTTAAAAAGAGTGTGTTTTCAAGAAGAATACTAAAAATCTCAAATTCAAATTTCTAGGCCGAGTACAGTACAGATGTAGCATGAGAGGATAATGCTAGTATTGAGATCATGATACTATTACTGATTTTGTTATGGATGTCAAAATTCTGGTATTTTGTGGGATTGCGTTCATGTTTGAATTTTCATTGTTTATATAACATCCTTTGTCTTTCTTCCCTTTTCTGTCTTTCTTTTTCTTTCTTAGTAAGAATGCGGATTAAGCGGTTGAGATGATGGCCTCCATGCCTGGCCCAATTCGGACTGACATCACTGTCCAGGATAAAAGCAACGCATTTGCTCCCATTTTTACTGGAAATGTGATTAATGGTCCACTCATACTTCATTCAGACTTCACCAAACAGCCAGGTAATGTGCGTGGACATGTTGTAGCTTGTTGTCATTCAGTGAAATTTGTTGTTCTTTGTTGTTCTTTGTTGTTCTGTTTGGAACCTGGTATAATCTTGATTATTAATAATTATTCATCATTATTTAGGCTCTCAAATATAATCTCTCTCTCTTACACACACAGCAATCTCTGAGGGAGGTGCTCCTTCCACTGCGGTCCAGGCTGCTCCACTGCAACACAATTCCACAAGCAATCCAGCACAAACACAGCGTATGTCTTATCTGTCTGAAATACATTTTTATAATTATTATTATTATTATTATTATTAGGTCTGTGAAAGCATTTTACTAAATTACTTTAGTAAAATTAAGACTAAATTATTGATAAATGAAGATTTAATTCTTTTATGGGTACAAATACTGTATACAGTGGAATGCAAAGGTTTGGACACCACTGTTTCTGTGAATAGCTACAAAAGTACACAATGACCTGCTAACCTAAATGCATGGTCAAGTATTGCAGCTTATAAATGCTTTCTGTAGCCGGAGAAGTCTTTCAGTTTTTAATTATAATTGTTTGGACTTTTACACATTCTTTTTGAAAGGCTTCTAAACTTTTGAGGTCAGTTCATCATCTACAGAAATTTTGACTGGGGTGCCTTTCTTTTACACACCACTGGAACTAGAATAGTTCCCATTTGTGCAAGTAGAGGGCAGCAAAACCTTATGCTGAGTGAGAGTGTATAGGGATAATAAACTCATGTCAAGTTTCCATAATTTCCCACGCATTTCCCCAACAGTGGCCATGGCTGCTCCTGTAGTTTCATCATTCGTCATTCATTCATGTTGATCCTTATGAACAGAGCCTCTGCCAACCTTGTACATACATTCACACGCAGCATCTGCTATGAAAAAACACACGAAGCAGACTTTCAATAGCTACATTTTGAGAAATTTGAAGACATCGTTTATTTTTTTTATTAACTTCAAATAATTAATATATTTATCCTTTTCTTTTTCTAATAATAAGGTGATGGTGACTATCATGATTACACAGACGTCAGCGTTAAACTTAAAGGCAGCCTAAAAGAGGAATATGAGCGCATACTTGATGGGAATTCCCTAACTGGTCACAGAATATATCTGAACAAAGTCTACACTGATCTCTACATAGTGGAGAATGAGACAGGTGGAGTTATTCAGGGGCATGAAGTGAGTCAGATGGAAGCATCTTCCAGTAGACCTGCTGGGGAAGAACGTCCAATCAACTGCAAAGAAATTTTCAAAATTCAAGATGATGGTAAACGTAACAGGAAGGTGCTGACAATGGGGATTGCAGGTGTGGGCAAAACCGTCTCAGTCAACAAATTCATACTGGACTGGGCTGAGGGAAAAGAGAACCAAGACATTATCTTTATTTTTCCTCTTCCCTTCCGCCATCTGAACCTCAGGAAAGACGCAGAGGTCAGTTTGGTGGAACTGCTCCAGGACTCCCTCCCCGGCTCAATAGAATTTAACTCTCTTCCAGTGGGTAATGGAAAAGTCTTGTTCATCTTCGATGGACTAGATGAATGTCGCTTCCATTTGGACTTCACTGACTGTGAGCCACTAAAGAATATCAAAATAAAAGCACCAGTGGGCTCAATCATTACAAACCTCCTAAAGAGAAACCTTCTTCCCTCTGCTTTGGTTTGGATAACCTCCCGGCCTGCTGCAGCCCATCTGATACCCAGAGACTACATCGACCAGGTGACGGAGGTGCGAGGATTCAATGAAAATCAAAAGGAAGAATATTTTAAGAGGTATTGCGGTGAAGACCTTGCGATGCAAATTTTGGCACACATCAGAAAGTCCAGGAGCCTGTACATCATGTGCCACATACCGGTCTTCTGTTGGATCTCAGCCACAGTCCTTCAGCCATTGACCCGAGACAGGAATCCAGAAACTCCTACCACACTGACTGGAATGTATATACGCTTCTTAGTCCAGCAGGCAAACCAAATGAAGAATAAGTACCGGGGCTCTCCCAAAGACATCATTCTAAAGCTTGGCAAACTAGCATTTTGCCAGCTAGAAAAAAGAAACCTGGTATTCTACAAGGAGGACCTTAAAGCATGTGGCATTGACATCAGTGGAGGTTCAGTGTACTCAGGAGTATGTACTCAAATCTTCAAGATGGAAGAAAGGTCTTCTGAACGAATGGTTTACAGCTTCGTACATCTCAGCGTCCAGGAAGCCCTTGCTGCTGTCCATGTGTTTTATTCACATAGATTCAACAAGAAAAACCCGTTCATCCAGACTCTCAAAGAAGATTTCAAATGGTGGTTTAAACATTCCAGTTATGAACTTCACAAAGCTGCAGTTCAGAGGGCTTTGCTGAGCGAGAATGGACACCTGGATCTTTTTCTTCGCTTTCTTCTGGGTCTCTCGGTGAAGTCCAATGAGAGCAACCTGAAAGAGCTTCTCCCTGGGATGAGGACCACGTTAGGGTGTGTGGAAAACACAGTCAACTACATCAAGAAGAAAATCAGGATGTCTGAATCATCAGAGAGGAGCTTCAACCTTTTCCACTGTCTGAGTGAACTGGAAGATGATTCTCTCGTAAGTGAAGTCCAGAACTTCCTGAAGTCAGGAGATCTTTCCGTAAAGGATCTCTCGTCCACACAGTGGTCAGCTCTGGTGTATGTGCTGCTGATGTCGGATGAGACGCAGGAGAAGTTTGAGCTGAATAAATACAGAGAATCAGACGAGGGGTTGAGGAAGCTACTGCCAGTGGTAAAAAACACAAAAACTGGATTGTAAGTACATAACATAACATATAGTGGTCCTCTGTAAGAGGTAATGATAACAATGAGGACAGTATGTACCTTTATTAATAACGGCCCTTAACTAACATTCAACAGAATATCTTAAATGCAGTTGAAATTCATGTAAGTTCAATATACGTCATATATCTACACCAAACTCTTAAACTTAAACCTTAAATATAATCATAAACCTGGCCCTAACCCTAAAACAATTTTTTTAAACTATTGGTACATAATCTACAAGAGACTATCAAAACAATGTGTGGACAAAATAATGACAGTTTGTAATAGAAAAAAATACTGTGTATGTTGGATCTTTTTATAATTGGATATTTTTTATGTGTCTTAAATTTCTATTATTTATTTCTGTTTGTAAATGCCATTGTTTCCAGTGGTCTGTCTCATTAAACATGTGGAACTTAGATGGGTTTAAGCTTTACAGACCCTTAAAAATGAAGCTTGTGCAATTTTTTTTGCAATTATAAAATTATGTAAAATAATAAATTCCTTAAACATAAAAAGAGGTTGAGTGGGTTATATATGGAGAATGGAACTAGCGTGTAAATATGTCAAGCATGTTTAAAAGTAAATCTATATTGTCATTAATTAATGTATTTGCTTTCTTCTTATCTGTGTAGTACTATTTAAAATATGTTCTTAAATGTTCTAAGTGAACAGTTTTCTTCTGCACAGACTTGCTTGCTGCCATCTCACTGAAGCAAGCTGTGGATTACTGGCCTCAGTCCTCAGCTTAAGTTCCTCATTCCTTAAAGAGTTGGACCTAAGTAATAATGACCTTGTGGATTCAGGAGTGAAGCAGCTTTCAGAGGGACTGAAGAGTTCACAGTGTAAACTGAAGACACTACAGTATGTAGCTATTGTGTTAATTACAGTGTCAGAGCTTTATCAGGCTTATATGTTTATTTCCTTTACAACTTATAAGTATTTATTCATTTAATTTAAATAAATGAATGTTTAACATGTTTTTTGTTAACTTTTATACATTTGAAGCTGTCATTGTCAGTAGTCCATAGACTTTATTTACATGACACGATAATGTAAATGTGACTAAATAATTGCAGAAAAAATGGCATAGTTACATAACAAATTAGATTCATAATCAAATCATAATTAAATATTATCAAAACAAAACATTCTCTTTGGAGGGCCATTAAGTGGTCCTCCAAAATGTGATAGCAAACAATGGCCAGATAGTTATTTAACTCAAGAAAGTTTAACTCAAAGTAAAATAAACACATTCTGCAGGTCAAATATTGGGTTAAGATATCTTAAAACAGCTGTGGACAAAAACATATATACACATATAAAATTTGCCAAAGCTAAATATATCTGATCTGAAATGAAGGAATTTGCCTATAGACTTTGTTTTGTTTGTCTCTTTGCAGGTTGTCCGGTTGTATGATCACAGAGGAAGGCTGTTCTTCGCTGGCTTCAGCTTTGGATTCAAATCCCTCCCACCTGAGAGAACTGGATCTCAGCTATAATCACCCAGGAGAGTCAGGAGTGAGACAACTAAGCCAAAGACTAAATGACCCAAAATTTAGGTTGGAGATACTCAAGTATGTATAATATCTGCATATTTTGCTCTTTTGTTCATAATTTAAGACAAACACGGTAACTGTAATGCTGTGATATTCTAATCCTATTACTGAGATAGACCAAAAAAGCTTCAGTTACTAAAGTTAAAAGGGGAGTGGCTGAAATATTTGTATAGTTAAAATGGACAGATTAGTTCAGAATGGTGTGGTAACAGATTAGTTTAGAAAGGTGTGGCATGAAATGGTCCTTTGTATAGAAATGTATATAGTAGTGATAATAGGAAACAGAAGGCTAAACAATTTAAGGCTTCTAAAAGATATGATAGGGAATTGATGAAACGCTCTTTGATTTCTCAAAAATTATTTTATGATGGTTTTGAGATTTTAGTCATTTATTTCGATTGAGCTACAGTCTATAACTCTAAATCTATAAAGTAGGCCCAAGCTAGGAAAGGTTTCTTATAAAACGATTGACTATTTCATGAAGTGTTTTCTGTCAACGCACAGTAAAAGCTTTATATCTATATTGGGAGATATTTGCTTTAAAAACAGAATAACAATTTCAAAATTATGTTCAGCTATTACAGAATGATATTTGATTGTTTTCATTATACTCTGGAAGAACAGAACTTTTGTGTAGTTTATATACAGGGTGAGTCTCAGGACACCCTTTTATTTCAGAAACAAAAGGGAAAATTAAGTATCTGAATACCCCAGCACGTAATTGGTATGATAATGGGTGTCCCGAACATGGCCCCCCATCTTGAAAGCCACCATATTGGATCAAGAGCAGGTTTTCCTATGGGAAGGTGGTCATGTAGCAGATGAAAGAAGACCAGAATTGCTGCAATAACAACCACATTGAACACCGTGTATAATGTGATTCATATTCGAATCATAATAAAATATTATCATAACAAAACATACTCTTTGGGGGGCCATTAAGAAATTCTGGTAGCTAACCGAGTGTAGTTTGTTATGTATGCATGCTAGAATATTTCTATTTTATTTGTTTTCTCTGTTTGTAATTCTATACAGGTAAATATCACATTGTTTTTTTTCAATGCTGATCTAGATAGATTTATTCCCATTTTGTAAATATTCATGCAGTAGTAAATGAAAGAAATGAATGTGAGCGTCGGTGCATCCCTGGTGCGTTGTGTTGGTACTCTTTATGCTGTTAATTAACACAACGCATTTTTGAGCATGCACTGTTGTGACTTTGTTGCTGTGTTTTGCTGTGTTTAATTTCCTCTTTTTGATTCAGCACTGACCACGGAGGTGAGGAGAGGCTCAAACCAGGACTTTGGAAATGTAGGAAAATGCACACACACTATTTTTGAATAGCTGGTTTTGTAAGAAACATTATCTTTTTATTTATGGAACATGAGTAAATAAGAGACAAATGGGAGTCACAGTTGTACACAGTAGTGGTGATAGGAACTAAGGGCTGTATTACAGAAACATTTCTTAAATCTTATCTTGTCTGTTTGGTCACCATGACAACTTCAGTTAGGACTGAATTTAAGATGGAAGCTAATTCATAATCATTATAACTCCAGATAAGAAACTAGTATTAAACAAGTACCATAACTAGTCTTAGCTTATACCCCAACACTATCCTACCTTCTGTTCCAGTGTGTGTTTCTATAGTTGTATGCAGTGAATAGCAGCAGATTTCACTATGACTATAATCGGCCTAATGAATGGAGCTTTTTCTCTTGTGAGGTTTTTTTCTAACAGTGTGTTTAAAAATCCCAGACACTGCAGACACACGAGCTCCAGTGTTGTCTCTTATTACCTCCCTGTGTTAATGTTGATGAAAACTGGTCAGATAAAATATTACAATGATGCTGGTAAATAATGAGAGGACGCAACTTAGGGCGTTTCCACACCAGCACTAGTTAGTCCAGTTAAACGGATCTGGTTCGTTTGCACCCTTGGTGCGGTTCGTTTTGGCTGGTGTCAAAACAGTAATCACACTTGGGTGCCGACCAAAACAACCGCACCGAGACCCTTGAGAGGAGGTGGTCTCAATCTGGTTCCAAACGCACTCTGGAGTGTTTTGTTTGTGGTGAGAACGTGATCCGACCTTGATCCGACCCAAGAATTAGGTGTACTCCACAAGTTTGATCTAAACATCTCCTGCAGCCAGGTGTGCTTTGCATTACAGGATGCGGCAGATGGCGTAAACAGAGAACTGGAGAACTGTAGCAGCTAACAGGGCGAGGACAATGAAGCGAGGTCTCTCTTGGACTAGCAGTGAGGGATGTTGTCTGCTTGATGTTTGGAGTGAGCTGGGTGGTCTGCAGGTGGACTGTAGTTTGGTGTATTGTCCAGATTATTATTACAGCTGTGAACAGATGCTGTCTGTGCCGCAGCAAGAAATGTGCAGTAGTTTGGGAAAACCGGATCTTCTCCCTGTGTTTACTTTCCTGCTCGCACACCAGATAGCTCTGACCAAGCAGAGGGGGCAACGTGCTCATGTGGGGTGTTGGAGCGCATTTTGGTGCGTTTAGGTTTTTGCCTGTGTGGACCGAGGGGGGAAAGATAATAACTTATCTGATTGGTTAAAACTTTGTTAGAATAAAAAGCATTGTTTACATGAAATGTTATTATATATGAAATGTCAATATGCTGGTTATACAGGTCATAGTTATAGTGAACTTTGCTAATGGTCACTTCATAAAACCATAGAAACCACAGACACTTAAACAGAAGTTAGGACGTTATTGTGTACTTAAGGTGGTTAGTCTAGTGAGGATATTTGTTTTACACAGTTTCTTATATGACATTATTACCTTCCTGTGGTAAGGTTGATGAAAACTGCTGTTAGAATAAAGACCACCTCACAAGTGAAATGTACGCTCATTATGCTGGTTACAGGTTATAGTTATAGTAAACTTTGCTAATGGTCACTGCATAAAACCATAGAAACAGACATTTAGTTAGGACGTTATTGGGTAATAAGGAAGGTTAGTCTAGTGAGGATGTTTGTGTAATACAGTTTATTACTTGGAATTATTACCTTCCTGCATTAATGTTAACGAAGCTGCTCAGATAAAATATTACAATATTGATGGTTACTAATGAGCAGACGTAACATGGGCTGTTTATTAAGAGGAACAACATTAGCTTGCTCAGTTGCAGCTTTTGGGAAAGGAAACATACTGAGTAGCAGTAATGCTCTGAAACTCAGTAGGGGGCAGTCTCGTATTTTGGTTTCAGTTGTGTGTGTAAGGTCAGTAGTTTGGAAAGCATTTATCTCTGTAATATGTTATATATCAATGTAATAACTGATGATTTAAAATGCTGTTAGAATAAAAACCATCTCATAAGTCAAATGTCATTATGCTAGTTATACTGGTCATAATTATACTAAACTTTGCTAATGGTCACTGCATAAAACCATAGAAATCACAGAAACTTAACCAGAGACTTAGAAAAGTTAGTCTGGTGAGAATGCTTATGTAATACAGTTTCTTACTTGGAGTCAGTGAAGACGCTTACAAAGCTTGGAAAACTGTAGTAGATACTGTCCTGTATTCAGTATTAACTGAAGTTGTCATGGTGACTAAACAGATATGATTGCTTTTAGAGTTAGGATGTTTCTGTAATATGGCATCTGGCTCCCATCACCACCAGTGTTAGGAAATAGAGCCTGTACGTTTGTAACTTCACTGTTAAATTTTGTAGAGACTGAATCTGTGACATTAAGGATGATGCACAGTGTTTGATCCTCCTCTCTAGATGCCTGCAAGCTCACACTGGACCCAGACACCGCACACACAGATCTGTCAGTGTCTGACGACAACACAACAGTGAAATGGCTGAAAGAAAAGGCCCCGAGTCTCGATCATCCCGACAGGTTTGATACCTGGTCCCAAGTGCTGTGCCGAGAGAGCCTGTCTGGACGCTGCTACTGGGAGGTGGAATGGAGCTTGATGGGAGTTCATATCGGAATGACCTATAAAGGAATCAGCAGGAAAGGAAGAGGTAACGAGTGCTGGTTGGGTCAAAATGATAAGTCCTGGAGTCTGGATTGCACAAAGGATAAGTACACGGCTAGGCATGGCGGTAGCAAGACCATTATTTCAGCAGCTGGTCGCTGCTCCTATAGGATCGGAGTGTATCTCGACTGGCCTGCGGGGAGGCTGTCCTTTTACAACGTTTCATCTGACACACAAAAGCAGACACTCAGTCACCTTCACACTTTCTTTACCACGTTCACCGAGCCGCTCCACGCAGGCTTTATGGTCATTGATTCTACTCTGACTCTGTGCAAATTGTCCTAGTCCAATTTAAACCATAGAATTCTTAGTACTTATTTCTTACTATATTTGTATTGTAAGTGTAATATATAAATGTAATTATATTTAATTGCATACTGTACATTTGCTTATGTTATTATTAATGTATTTAAACTTTACTTATTTTCTTAAGTACATCTCTTGCAGTATTACCATTCTGGCACATTTTATATTTGTTTTGTTGCCAAGTTCTCCACTGGATTAGGATTTATAAGAAAAGTACTCATGATGTCTATTTGAAGCTATTAGTTAGGCATTAGCTAATTGATGCTCTTATTAAACATAGTAACAAAAAGCAAAAATTACACTAAGTATTTATTTATTTTTTATTATATATATATATATATATATATATTATATTATTATTTTATTATATATATATTATATATATTATATATATAGATATAGATAATTTTTTGTACCCAGCCAGCATAGAACATTTCATTTCATCAAACAAAATGATATTATATATAATATGTCTAATGTTTGAATTTGGTTTGTTCCCATATGGTTGAATTTGTAAAGAATGTACATAGGGGTGTAATAGTATGCTGTAAAAAAATGTGCAACTTAAGTTAAAGGTTAACATGAAATATTGAGTTAATTGAACTTAAAATTTAACATTAATGTTAACAAGTGTAAAAGCACAAGTGTGAAAATGACAAGTTTAAGGAAAGTTAATCAGGCGTTATTTTTCAGGCTTAATACAACTTTTTTATTGTGAGATTCAATTTAAGTGTTGGCATTTATGTTTTCAAAATATCTTTATTCTACCGAGTTCTAATTCTGTACTGCACAGGTTGTATTTTGCAACCTTGTTAAACGGTTCATGGCTTTGTTAGGCTCTAGGTGTAGACATTCTTAATCTTTAAAAATGTTCTTCACACTCAGACATCTATTTACAGAAATGTTTTTAAGGAGAGTTATGCTGTTTATGCTTTGGCAAAAATGTTTTTTGACTTTGCAAATAGAGTGAAGATTATTAAATACTTTCTAAGTGAACATACTATAACAGTCCGCTACTTAAGAATTTTACCAATAATTCAGTGCGCCAATCAGATACATTTGTAAATTTGATTCTGAATGCCAAGTTAAATTGACACTGTTTTTGCCATTTTGTTGGTTAATATAAATTACTAATTAAATCCACCAAGAATTGCGAATATCCTGTACATGGATATATTGTCTGTTCAGTTTACTAGCAGTTTTTACGTGGAATATCTTTCCAACGTTTTTTTTATATAAATCCTGCTCCACATTTTACTTTCAGTGTGTTCTTTAAGGCAGTCTAGCCCAGCCCTAGTTATGGAGGCCCACTTCTCTGCACTTTTTAGTGTTTTGCCTGCTTTAGCTCACCCAGTTCTACTCAGTAAGGGCTTGTTAATGAGCTGATGTGTTGACTCAGGAGTGTTGGGAGCAGGAAAAACAGTAAAATATGTAATGGGCCTTCAGGAAATGACTTTGGGGACTTGTCGTGTTACAGAACAGGGCTGTTCTTAGCTGACCTTAGCTCTGAAATCAAATCCCACCTAAGAGAGCTGGACAGTGCTGTGATCACCCAGGAGTGAAGATGCTGTCTCCTAGACTGGAACTCAAACTATTCAGCATTGATAGAGTATTGTCTAATGCAAATCTGAGGTCATTTCTGTCTCAGCTCTGTTGTTACACTTATTTGACATGTAAAGATTGTGATCTCACAAGTATGAGTATAATTTTAAAAACTGCCATTTTGAACATTGTAGCACATTAATATATGTACTGCAGATATGTTTTATTGTTACTATGATTAAACCAAACAATAACAACCTCTTAGCCATCTAAACTCCGTAATCTCAAAAGTGATTACAGCGACAGAAACACAACAGCCAACAGAAAGCTCTGATTATAACTATGGATGCTCTTCATTAGATGCTTTGTGTAGGGGCAGTTGTAGGCTGGAGGTTAGGGAACCAGCCTAGTGACCAGAAGGTTTCAGGTTTGATCCCATGATCCAACAGGACACGACTGAAGTGCCCTTGAGCAAGGCACCTAACCCTTGACTGCTCCCCTGGTGCTGTGGTAGGGCTGCCCACCGCTCCGGGCAAGTGGGCTCACTTTTTCCCCCTAGTGTTTATGTTCACTAGTGCTTGTATATGTGAATGTTTTACTGCACGGATGGGTTAAACGTGGAGATCTTGAATTTACCTCTGGGATCAATAAAGTGTCATTAACAAATGATCAAAAATCTGTATTATTGTTGTACCTATGTGTAAGGTGTTATTTGTATCCATAAGTTTTGTATCCATAAGTTATGTGAGTGAAGAATGGCAAGGTGAACATAAAAAAGTTGTTTAAAAGTTAAAAGTTGTTTGTTGTTTTTTTATGTTATGTTTTTAATTACGTATTTAATTTAAATACATTTTTAATCACAGTATTGAATCTTTTCCGTTGTTCCGGTGACACAAAACATGTACCATGTACTTCATCTAGTGTCCCATAGGGCTGTGTATTGGCAAGAACCTGCCGATACAATACGTATCGTGATACAGCGGTCACGATTTAATATATCATGATATACTGCGAAATTACAAGCAAAGTAATGTACTGCGATTTTTTTAAAATCCTACTATTAAAACACACCACTGTATGAACAGGTTTGTCAATACTTATAATAGCATTGCGCCCTTGTGCTGCTTGTTAATGTTGGAGTGGAGCTGAAAATGGATTATAACACTGCCATCTAGTGGTCAGAGGTTTAAACACAACACAACACACAATGATTCACGATCTGCCAGGAATCGATACTTTGTTTTTGAGAATTGATACAGAATCACTAAACATAATATCCCAATATTCGATATTTAGATATTTTCCTACACCCCTAGTGTTCCACTTGTCAGGAGAGACCAGAATAATAGACTGCGCTCAAGGAAAGGTAGCACATGAGGGTGGTCGTCCGTGCACTCAGCATCCTGACCAATATGGGCTATGTCAGCCGGTGCTGTGCACTCAGGGACTCAGGGTCTTTTTGCTGTTGGAGTGAAGCTGAGACGTGCTGCGTTGACCTATAAAGGAATCTGCAGAAAGGGAATAGAACCTGAGGCTAATTCTGAACAACATGACCCCTCACTCTCTATATAGTGTGCTACATGAGACCTGAATAGCGGCCTGTATATCCTGTACTGAGCCTTAGACAGAGCTAGTCGCGACACCTACACTGTAAATCAAAGAACTGGCAGAAATGTTGAATACGAGGGCATTTCTGACCTTTTCTGCATTATTTCTGACAGGACAGCAGGTATGTCAGCCCTTTGATGTACAGTGTAGACATAATGTCAGGTCCCTCCTCACTAGCATTGCCTGACTCACTGCCCGAGACATAAGTCATGTTATCAAAACACATACAGTGCACTAAAAAAGCTGTTTGCCTCCTGGTTTTCTATATTGGAGCATATTTGTCACATTAAATGTTAGCAGAGCTTGACTTAAAGGTGATTTAAGGAAAGGAAAACATGAAGAACCACAATACAATGATCATTCACTGAAGGAAAAGGTTTTACAGCTGCTTGTTGTGAAGTTTTTAGCTGCTTTAACAAATGTTTCCTCTAACAGAACATTATTCTTTTATAGAAAAATCAAGGAAGCTTGACCCACTTGTCTATCCAGAACTGCTGTCGTTCATCCACAATGAGGGGCTGTTAAGCTGCCTGTTACAGCATCTCAGCGGGGTTCCAAATCAGACCACTCCAAAGGCTTCAGTTTGTCAATCAGTTCCCGCCTTTCTCCGGATCACATAGTGTGCTTCATATTAAGCTAAGCTGACTATTAGTTGCTGGAGTTAATGTTTAGATTCGAAAGGCCAGTCAGTAATTAAGCCTGGGTGGATCTAGTTTAACTAATCTCATCTCTGTTATCAACCAAGTTTGGTTAAATGTTTAAAATTACATTTTCATGCTGGTCAGCTGGTGAAGGACAACTTTATCCCTTAATAAACCTTTCAGCAGGACATTACTGAAGTGCCCTTGAGCAAGTTTCTCTTGCCCCCTAGTGTGTGTTCACTAGTGTGTGTGTATGTGGGCTCACTAGTGTGTATGTGTGTGGGTGTATCACTGCCTCCTAGTGTGTGTGCTCATCAGTGTGTGTGTGTGTGTGTGTGTGTGTGTGTGTATATGTGGGTGTATCACTGCCCTCTAGTATGTGTTTAGAGTGTGTGTGTATGTGGGTGTATTACTACCCCCTAGTGTGTGTGCTCACTAGTGTGTTTGTGTATGTGGGTGTATCACTGCCCCTAGTGTGTGTTCACTAGTGTGTGTGTATGTATGTGTATGTTTCACATCCCTCTAGTATATGTGTTCAGTAGTGTGTGTGTATGTAGATGTTTTACAGCCCTCTAGTATGTTTGTTCAGTAGTGTGTTTGTATGTGGGTGTTGTACTGCCCCTTAGTTTGTGTTCACTAATGTGTGTGTGTATGTGAGTGTTTCACTACCCTCTAGTGTGTGTGTTCACTAGTGTGTGTGTGAATGTGGGTGTATCACCGCCTCCTAGTATGTGTGTTCACTAGTGTGTATGTGGGTGTTTCATTGCCCTCTAGTCTGTGTTTTTACTAGTGTGTTGTTTGTGTGTGTATGAGGGTGTATCACTACCCCCTAGTGTGTCTGTTCACTTAGTGTGTGTATGTAGATGTTTCACAGCCCTCTAGAGTGTGTGTTCACTAGTGTGTGTGTGTGTGTGTGTATGTGGGTGTATCACTGCCTCCGAGTGTGTGTGTTCACTAGTGTATGCGTATGTGTGTTGTACTGCCCCCTAGTGTGTGTTCACTAGTGTGTGTATGTGGGTGTTTTACTGCAAAGATGGGTTAAATGTTGAGCTCAGATTCCTCAGTGTGCAAACAGATTATCATGAGCCTGGCAACGCTATACATTTGACACCAACCAATCATTATTTAGGTGTTCATGTCAGGGTCAGGCTACAGAAGCGCTATGTATGACACTGGCAAAGAAAGAAAAAGCGATTGTAAAGCTAATCCTGGGTGTCGGGAGGAGAACAGTATGGACTGTCTAGCCTGAGAACTGGAAGTAATGAATGTGGTAACATGTGAATAGTATTACATTAATAAAGCCACTAGGTTTGCTAACTGGAAACAGATGCTATAAATGCTATTTTTGGCTATAATTGGGCCCTGTCTACATGCCAACAAGGCCTCAAAATCATGGACTCCACCAAGTACCAGGAGATTTAAATCTGACTGCTTCCAAAAAGCTAAAATGGGGTTGACACGACAGTGTTCCCAAAACTTGCACAAAAATTGCTCAGTGACCACCAAAATCAAGATTTTCAAAAGGCTTCCCCAATACCTTACCCTAAGCTATGGGCAGAGCTGAATGGGAACTTATCTTGAATCTTTAGAACCTATTATTATTATTTTTATTGTTATTATTTGCATTATTTTGTCATCTTTTTGCTTCATGTTAGCTAACGGAGGTTGCACACAGTACTAAAGGCAGGGTTGCCAATAATTAGATGTTTTTTCTTGATATTGATATGTGCCAATAAGTATATGTACATTGTTGGTACTTTCTTGAGGAAGCTCCTAAAAGACAGGGGTATAGTTGCCATAGTTCAAACAAAGCTGCCACCTGAAACAGCAGTGTCTCTTCACCATGTTTAGATTTGACATTTCCGACGTGCCCCTATTAAATGATGTGCTGTAAATGTGAGACATCAAATGCGATGAACTTTAAAAATTAAGGTTAAGCAGCTTTACAGAAAAATCCAGGTTCAACCTACCCCAATGAGCGTTGCCAGGAAAACCTTCCTCAGATCAAGAGGAGGAACCTCATGAAGAACTAAACAGGGGAAGCCATCCTCCTCTGGTCTACACCGCATAGTAAAACAAGTACAAATACAATAAGAATAAGATTGATTACTTTGTGCATAAATGAATGTAGTGGCATAAAGGAGGAAAACTGTTGAAGTTCCATGAGAGTAGCAGCAGAACCAGCTTAGTGAATGTAAAGGTGGAGAAGAAAGGGCTGATAAGAGCAGGAGAAGGAAACATCACTGGTTAAGTAAGCAGACGGAATCTTTGGAGGTGTCATTGTGTCATGCAGGTACAAAGTTTTCCATAAAGCACAGGACAGACGAAGCAGCAACGTCAGGTCATGGGATGGGCAAAAATTCAGTATCAGACCACACGGGATGGGCAAAAATTCAGTATCAGACCACACGGGATAGACAAAAATTCAGTATCAGACCACACGGGATGGGCAGTTGTTCAGCATCAAACCACACGGGATGGGCAGTTGTTCAGCATCAGACCACACGGGATGGGCAGTTGTTCAGCATCAGACCACATGGGATGGGCAGTTGTTCAGTATCAGACCACACGGGATGGGCAGTTGTTCAGTATCAAACCACACAGGATGGGTAGTTGTTCAGTATCAGACCACACAGGATGGGCAGTTGTTCAGCATCAGACCGCACGGGATGGGCAGTTGTTCAGCATCAGACCACAAAGGATGGGCAGTTGTTCAGCATCAGACCACATGGGATAGACAGTTGTTCAGCATCAGACCACACAGGATGGGCAGTTGTTCAGCATCAGACCTCACGGGATGGGCAGTTGTTCAGCATCAGACCACACGGGATGGGCAGTTGTTCAGCATCAGACCTCACGGGATGGGCAGTTGTTCAGCATCAGACCACACGGGATGGGCAGTTGTTCAGCATCAGACCAGATGGGATAGACAGTTGTTCAGCATCAGACCACAAGGAATGGGCTGTTCTTAAGCTCAATGAGAGAAACACATTGATAGTTAGTCCAAGTTCAAATATAAGAAATCAGTGTGAAAACCTTTTATTCAATATTTGGTCCAGTTTGTGTATGAGATGTTCCTCCATCTCAGTTCTGAGAACAGTGTAGGAGTGAACCTGAAACCTTCCACACATGTTGTAATCTTCTCTTCTATCAAATGCAAACTGACCCACCTACACGTCTTTAGCTACATGTCCTGACCTCTTGTGCTCAGGCTTCAGCACTGAACCTGATGCTTCCTCACTAGGTCTGTATAAGAAAGCAAAAGGCCCTTGTGTTCAATAGAAATCATGAGTCACTCTCTTTATTTAATCAGTTTCTTCAGTTCAGGTGTGAATCTCTTGACTTGTGTGGTGAAATAGGAACTGATTCAATGAGTCATGTTGAAAGAAAGTTCTTCTGTTACACTTTCGTTGAATTTTCAGACACAGCGTTCACTGATGATACACAAAAAGGGACTAAATAGACTGCACAGGAACCATCGGCCCACTTTAAAAGATTGTCTCACACATAATATGTGTCAGTGAATCCAGAATTCTGCATTGACAGCTAGGTCTACTATTATATTGCTCTCATAATACGGTTATAATACATATCTGGTGTAACTCATTGGACAGTGACAGATTTTGTTGTCTTTGTAGTCCAGCAGACGAATGGATGCGAAAGGAAACTATGATGGATTGAACTGCAGAACGTCAGCATTAATTTGAATGAACATGAATCTATTCTGAGTAAAGGATACAGGAGAGTATATAGGAATGGTGCTCATTTCAGTGGAACATAAACAATCAGACAGTTGGCTGCTCGGTAGGCTGATACTTGTTGCATCTTTAATTCCCGCTCTTAAAAAATCTGAATAAATCGGAGATCTAGTCCAAATATTAGCTGCATTAAATTCAAATGTCTGGTAAATTGTTAGGAAGCAGGATTGTGGTGCTTTTCCACCACATGGTATGGCTAAATTCAACTCTACTCGATTTTGGGACCAGTTACTTCATGAAAGAGTAGACTGGTAAAGCAAGATGTGCTAACCTTGCGCTAATTCTTTTCAACCAATCAGCAGTCTGCAGTGTTTTTATGTCACTTTTTGGTATCAGCATAGCTTGCATGGAACCTCCACACAGGGGATACCAAAAATAGTACCAGGTACCAGGTTTACCTGATGGAAATCCAAAAAGACGAGTCGAATCGAGTCGAGCCAGTACCATGCAATAGTAGACCACAGTAGTTGATAACTGATGAATAGTTTTAGTTATAATAGAAAAAAAAATCTGTAGCAAGCAAATAAAATATAAACAGCAACATATTAGAAACTGGTTAACTTGCACTTAATTAGTGCACCAGTTTATGTCCTGTTTTATTTTTAATGGTATTCATGCTCAAAAGGTAAACACCACCAGGACACACTGTGAATGAATTAAAACCAGATCACTCAAACCACTTTAAAAAAAACTAATAAGTATAAATTAAATGTATTTTCAATATCTGTATACGATTACAAGAGTTCATCTGTGGACAAGAGCTGCAACGATTAGTCAACATAACCAGCATTGTTATAAACATTGATGTAAAAATTTGTTGACTTTTGTTGGTGACACATTATTAATATATATATATATATATATATATATATATATATATATATATATATATATATATATAAATATATATATATATATATAAATATATATGTATATAAAGCTTAGTTTCCATGTATACACTTTATAGACAATGTTTCAAACGTCAATCATCAGCATACCCAGATATTTGTGTGTGGTTTTCAGGAGTCTCACCACATTCACACCGATACATCTGGCTTACTAGTTCTCTTCTTCCAGAGGTTGCATGATAGGTGTGCCATTTGTGTGACACTGATTTCATATATTTGAGAATTTAATAATATTTGTGTTTCTTACATTGTGGGAATATGTTATAATGATTCGGCCAACAGAAATGCACCTCAGTCTGGTTAATTACTATCACTTGTATTACCTTTCACTAAATGAAGAATGATTTGTAGATTCGTGTTTTTGTGTGGACAGTGAAGATATCTAAATTAGACATAAAATATATTTTAAACAAGGGTCCTTGCTGTGTGCAAACTGTGGATTATTAACTTAAGGTCTACAGGAGCTCCTGACTCTCCCATTCCACTACAAATACACATTTCTTTCTTCAAATAAACAAATACAATGCATTAATTAAAATACATCAATTCATACATTACAGGTTATGAAAGATGTACATTGTAGTTATGTCCCACATTTGCTCTATTCAGTCAGCCAAACACAATTATGACTGAATGTTTGAAATGTTGCATATCACATGTTTGATGTGAATCCTGCAAAATGCACATCATCCAGAAACTCATAGGAAAAGTAATTTCTTTATTCATTATTTCTAAAACTGAGAGCCTAAAACAATATGACTTCATGTGGTAACAAGCAGCTGAAGTAGTTTTGGTAGGTAGTACCAAATAAGCCCTTTTTACAGTAAATGATATTTTGATATTGACAGACAGTTTAAACATATGACCATGCTGATCAAAATATAGACTGAAATAATTCTTAATAATTCTTAAATAGGAAAGAAATATAAATAATTCATTATATTTTTTAAGTAAATCATTAGAATGTCTATTATTTCTTCAGGTTATTGGATATATTTTGTGTATTTGCTTATACTGTACTTTTAGTAATTGTAATTTTAGATACTTTTTAATCCCAGAGGGAAATTCAAGATCTCTGCATTTAACCCATCCGTGCAGTGATACACTCACATACACACACTTGGGGCAATGAGCACACTTCCCTGAAGCGGTGGGCAGCCCTACCCCAGCACCCCGGGGCACTTCAGTCGTGTCCTGTTGGTTCATGGGGTTAAACCGGTGACCCTCCGGCCACAAAGCTGGTTCCCTAACCTCCAGCCCATGACTGCCCACAATAGTACTTCTGTACTATTAAAGCCACTGTCATCAAGAGAAACCGTATAACAATAAGGTGCTGTTCTAATGATGGAACATGTTATATTTTTAAATGTTTTAACGCATATTTATTTAATTCAATATCGAATTGAATACATTTATAATTATAAAATAAATAAATACATACAGAAAGCTGTTTCTATACAATAGCTCATTCTTATAAATTAATTACTTAATTAATTTTTTTATTATTACCTCAAAATTATTTCACTTTTTGAGATTCCAGCTTGACATTGTGTGAGAGTTGTATTTCATGAGAGTTGGAGCAACTGAAATGGTGCTACTTGAAAAAAGACCTTTTGAAAAGTCTTTTTTTGTTTAATATAAATTTAGTATAATGTTGTAAAATACATTTTAAAAGCTCCATTTGAAAACTAACTTCTTTGCTGTCGTCCTGTTTTATATGTATTTTTATTTAATTGTTTTCTTTATTTATTCAATGCTGAGCCATGCTGCTTCCCAGTGCTCTTTAAATGGCCAGCTCTGCATGTAAATGTTTTTTAAACATGCAAAATG
The DNA here is from genome assembly GCA_021613375.1 of Megaleporinus macrocephalus. Lineage (NCBI taxonomy): Eukaryota > Metazoa > Chordata > Actinopteri > Characiformes > Anostomidae > Megaleporinus > Megaleporinus macrocephalus. Next base: position 35,733,472 of record CM038722.1, on the reverse strand, counting down.
CTCCCAGTCAGCAGGCAGGCACCATAAAAGAAGAGATTTCCATAGAGAGAAATGCAATCCGGTATGGAGATATATTATAATAAGAGCACAGCCAATGCAAATGATATCTAATGAAGAAATTTGTTTTTTTCGTCCAGCACAGCCATCTGAAGCAGCAATATCGGATAAAGGTCATATGAGATTTCCTCCCTTGATTATTACTGGTTAATAGTAAAGAACCGTTTGAGAAAAGCGCAGCCATCACAACATGCAGTAAACAAAAATATTATAAAATATGATTTTTTTCTAATATATTTGGTTCATCTATATTACCACACTATTAACAATTTACATGT